>LPNX011124117.1:129614-253442 GCA_001517045.1 Pseudotsuga menziesii
GTTGCTAGGCCCTATAGTTTTCTAATATTTACTCATAAATTTAGGCTTAAGGGTGGTTGTTAGAATAATCAACCCATAGTTACCTACCTTAGACATTAATTTTAATTATTTTTGTCTTATTACCTAGTTTCCTAGATTCAATTCTATGCTAGTTTCCTTCTACAAGTCCTAGAAGTCAAAACATGCTAAAACTGAGTCATGGAGTGCTTGGGAAACATCTTGGAAACCAAATTTAGCATGTCTGCTTTATTCTAGATCCTCCAAAGCGCATATCTGCTTTTTCTGAAAAGCTGCCTTGTTTTATTCTGATTTAAGGAAAAAGGAAAAGCTAGACTAGGTGTAGTTGAATTGTTTTTTTTCCACATCATCCTCCTTAATTTTCTCCAAATAAAAGCATGTATGAGTTGTCTTTCCATCCCTCTTTATATTTCCCACTTAGCTTAGGAAATTCGTGAGCATCTTCATATATTTGGAAACTGCTTTATGCACGTATGGGGGATTTGACTAGATTTAGTAATCCTACTTTTTCACTATTTCAAATGGAATCTTTATGCATTCAATTCTCTCATTTAATTATATATTACAACAGCCTATTATTTCACAAGGTTGACTATTGTACACTTATTGAATACAGATCAGTGTTATGCTCCAATTTCAGTCTCATTTGGTATGAATTTTGCATGTTTGATTAGCAATTTTGTGAGTGTAATTGTTCTATCTCTTGGGTTCAATTTCCACAGTTATAAATTCATCACCCAAACTCATTTTGAAATTAATGGATTTACCTAGAACCATAAGGTAACCACGTGAGAACCTCAAGGTACAGGTAGAACTTAGTGCATTGGAAATGAGATCAACCTAACCATATTACGAATAATATCCCACCCTTGTCTTGTCTTAAAGGAACACCAAATTTTGCGAGACCAACGAGCTTGGGACTAATTATCGGGAGTGAAGAGTTTGACACCACTAGCCAAGGTTCCATTCCCACTGACTTTCCCCAATACCATAAGGTATCTCTAGAGGCATCTTGAGGTAAGGATCAAACTTATGCCACATGGAGATTAATAACATGTGCCACATGAAAATTCCAAGTCTGAGGGCCTCTCCCATATATAAAACCTGTTAAGAACCTATGTCAACCCTCCTCTTTATTTTGTTAGTATAATTTATGGGACGTATATGCTTTGTAAGTCATCCCATCAGTATGTTGTATTATCCCACATTCATGGGGAGAAAGTAATAGTTGTTAAGCTGTCTAGTTATTATGTTGCATTATCCCACATTCATGGGGGGTAATATTTTTTTAGATTAGAATTAGTATATAAGTATGTGTTGAGGCTAATGAAAGCATCGAAGAGTTATTTTGTATTGAGCTTGCTCAAGGGAGGTTTCCCCCTCGAAGTGGCCTGCGATCAATAAAATCTCTTTTGTGCTCCAATATTTCTGTTATATCATGCATTTTGATTGTTCATTGCAAGAGGTTTTCCACATCTGGTATCAAACCACTTTCCTTGGCACAAGTGGGAAATATTTTTTTTCTTTGCAAAAAAAAATGTGGGCAAAATTGGGCGGTGAATTTCAGATCAATTTATGAAACTTTTGCATAGAATCAGAAGAAATAGGTTGCATATCTGAATTCCTCTTTCAAAAATACATAGTTTAAAAAAAAAATCATCTCATTTGGAGATCTAAAAGTGGAAATATCAAGGATTTAAAATCAACAATTTTTCAGAATTTCGGTGATGACCATGGAAATTGCAGACCGAAAATATTTTGACCGGGTGCCCAAATTTCTATTCTGATTTTGTGAGTAGATGTAGAGTGGTTGTTCCAGCTCCAAAAACAGGCTATCATAGTGATTCTGAGCAATGTAGATTGGTTTATGCTCATTTTAAAAGTTTTCGTCTCAAAACTCTAGCTCTAATTATGGGTTTTTGAGCATTGGGTGGAATTTTTGCTACATTTTTCCTGGAACTGATTATTGCAGTAGTTCTTACAATGGTATTTTTCATTCAAATCAGGGAATAAATCCTATCTGCTTAACTATGGAAAGTACTTGGGAATAGCCCTAAAACTCATTGTGAGGAGTACCACAGGAACCCCGAAGTAGCTGGCCATTGAGAAGACCTACCAAGCGAAAAGGGCAATGACCCCCACCAGACTGACTAGATTTCCATCCGTGAGGAAAACCAAAGAGCTGTCGTTTTTGGCCAAGTGGTTAGCAGTTTTACCTGTGCCATGAAGTGAGGGGTACTGCCCCAATACTCAAGCCTGAGATAGCCTTGGTAGCCAAGTGACTTCCTTTGAACCATTAGGAAGCCGAATATACATGGGGTCCATATCTATTTACAGTTGATAACATGCAGAATTCCAGACTTGTCACAAATCATTTACTCCAATTCAAGTTGATAAAGCACAGCTTTCTAGCACTGCCATAGATCATTTCTTCTAGGCAAAAAAAAATAAAAGTTGTTTTTTATCCATATATTCCTTGGTTTAGCTCCATTTCCCTTGAAAATTCACTGTAACCCCTACCACTCCATTCTACATATTTCATTCATTGAGGACCCTATCCCAAGTCCACTTCCTGAAGCCCGAAATTCCATCTCCCTTTTTCACCCCACTTCTGAACTTCGCATTTTTTATTTCCATGTCCCTCAGAAAGTGTCCACAACTTAGTTACTTACTCGCATTTTTCCCAACTTAAAATTTTCCTTTTCTAAAACCCTCTTTGATTTTTTTTTCCACCCATTTCTGATTTCAAAAAAAATGGAAGAAGAACTTGTCGCCCTCAAGACCAAACTCAAAGATCTGGATCAAATATTTCTCGACCTCCATCTTCAGTATTCAGTCATGAGCAACCAGCAACAGCCTGAGTCTTCTGTCGACACTATGTTCTTTCCTTCCAGTAACTTTTGTAGGCCAAAGATTGAATTCCCTTGCTTCAATGGTGATGATCCAAGTGGATGGATACAGAACAATACTTTAATATGAATAACACTTTTGATGTCACCAAAGTCCCACTTGCATCATTTCATTTGGAACATGAAGCCCTTCAATGGTTCTGTTGGTACATCAAGGATCATGAAGAGTCCTAATGGATAGATTTTTGCCAACTTGTTTTGCACAGATTTGGCCCTAGTGGTTTTGATGAATTGACAGGAGCACTCACCCAACTTCGCCAGAATGGAACTGTGAGAGAGTATCAAACAAAATTTGAGAAATTAGTCAAGCACATAGAAGGATTTTCTGATGCATTCTACAGGAGTTTTTTTATCAGTGGTCTTAAGGATACAATTCGATCTAAGGTTAACATGTTCTGTCCCAACACAATGATGGAAATCCTAGGGTTGGATAAGTTGGCAGAGGACAAGATCAGGGCTGAGCAACGCCCCAAATCCACTTTTGTTCCATTCAGCAATATGGTTTCCCAAAGATGTCTAATCCCTCCAACTCCTAGACCCACTCCTATCAAGCATTTTTTTGAAGCCGAGATGCAAACATGTAGGGAAAAAGGACTTTGTTATAATTGTGATGAGAAATTCATCTGGGGACATCAATGCACTGAACAAAAGCCCTATCTCTTGGATGCGGTTTCTCCTCCTACACTCAAAATTTGTGAAGCTGCTCAGGATCCAGTAGACAATTGGATCAACATTTAGCAGCCGCCTGTTGACCCTCATTCTCATGATGAACACCCAGAGATATCTCTCCATGAATTAGCTGGAGTCACTGCCCCACAAACCATGCAAGTCAAGGTTTCTTCAAGAAGATTCCTCTTACAATACTCATTGATTCTGGTAGCACCCATAACTTCATTGACCCTTAGATTTCCAAACAAGCTGATAGTTTTGTCCATCATTGCTCCATCTTTCAAGTCATGGTTGCCAATGGGAGCACCTTACCTTGCAAAGGAAAGTGTCGCAATGTGTGTATCTCTATTGGAGATTATAACTTGCACTCTAACATGTTTGTCATGCCTCTAAGAGGATGTGATGTGATTTTGGGAACTCAATGGTTACGCACACTTGGACCCATCTTATGGGATTTTGCTGAACTGTGGCTACAATTTTCAGTCAATGGGAACAAAGACACATTCAATGGTTTACAACTAGGTTCTCTCAGTATCATCAGTTTCCATCGCATGGAAAAGATCCTTAAGACGAATTCACATGGTGTCATCGCTCAGCTCCATTTCATTCAGATGCAACCTTCAACAGTCTCAACTACTCCCTTAGATCTTTCATTCCGATGCACCCCTCAGATGCCTGATTTTTTGAAGATCTTCACTCTTGAGAGTGATGCTTACGAAAATGGACCTTGGGGTTGTCCTCTTTCAAGATTAACATCCCATTTCATTCACCGACAAATCCCTTTCTGGAAATAATTTATCCACCTCTACATATGAGAAGGAAATGATGACTATTTTGCACACAGTACAAAAGTGGTGCCATCCCTCTTAGAGAATCCTTTCGGCATCAAGATGGATCACCAAAATTTGAAATATTTCCTAGAACAACAGGTCTCATCCCCAACACAATAGAAATGGGTTAGAAAACTCAAGGATTATGACTATAAGAAGGCTCAGGACAATCTTGTGGTGGATGCTCTTTCCACACATTTGATGCCCGTGTTTCTATTTCAGTTATTTCTCTGCCTATTCCAACTTGGTTACACTCTGTTTAGCAAGGCTATGTCAATGAATCCTCATTATCTAAAATCATCCAACCGTTGGCCAGTAACCCTTCTGTGGTATTGCATTTCTCTTGGGATAGCTCTTCTCTGAGATACAAGGGTCGTCTAGTTCTTCCCTAGAGCACGGATATTAAACATGCAATCTTTTATGAACTACATGCTTCTCCATCGGTAGGGCACTCTAGGTTCATGAAAACATATGAGAGGGAATGATTTCACTTCTTTTGGAAGGGAATGAAATGAGAAATTCAATAGATGGTTTCCAAATGTGCTCCTTGTCAGCACCACCAAGGTGAAACTACACTCCTTTCCAGATTGCTTGAACCTTTTCCCATCCCTACAAGGATTTGGACATATATTTCGATGGATTTCATTCAAGGGATCCCTAAATATGGAGGGAAGACCATAATCTTGGTTGTGTTCGATTATCTCTCCAAATGTCATCATTTTTGTGCTCTCAGACCTCCATATGCCACCTCCTCAATCGCACAAATTTTCATGGACAAAATATTCCTTCTTCATGGAATCTCTTCTTCCATTGTCTTAGATTGCAATGCACCTTTCACAAGTCATTTTCTCCTTACTGACACCAAACTGAATATGAGTTCAGTTTTTCACCCACCAATAGATGGTCTGAATGAAGTCATCAACAATTATTGGGAAACTTATCTTCGTTGTTTCACCTCTGAAGAACAACATCTGTGGGCAAAGAGGATCCCTCTTGCTGAATGGTGGTACAATACTTCCTACCATATTGCATCTCAAATGACTCCATCTGAAGAATTTTATGGTCACACACCTCCAATACTCCTTCCATACACCCCCAGTGGTTCACCAGTTCAGGACGTTGACATGATTCTTCGAAACCGACATCAGATTCTTCACCTTCTGCAGGATAATCTTCACATGGTCAGAACCCGCATGAGACACCAAGCCGATCAGCACCATTCTAAGTGCACTTTTCAAGTCAATGACATGGTTTTTCTTCGTATGCAACCTTACAAGAAATCCTCCTTGAAACTCAATGGGAATCAAATGCTCGCTACAAAGATCTCTTGTCCATATACAATTCTTCAGAAGATTGGGTCTGTTGGTTATAAATTGCACTTCCTCCTTCTTCTTGCATTCAGCGAGTGATTGGCACCAACATCAGAGCACAAATTGTTTTACCAGAGCAAGATAATTAAGGATCCATCATTTCAGATCCGACAACCATCCTCAATAAGTGCACTTTTCAGCTTCGCTCTCGGTCCATCACAGAGGTCTTAATTCAGTGGCACAACATGCAACTAGAGGATGCTACATGGGAACCTCTCCTTCAGATTCAACAACAGTTTCCACATCTAAAGCTTTGAGGACAAAGCTTTTTTTTAAGAGGGAGGGGATGTTAAGAATCCGTGCCAACCCTCCTCTTTATTTTGTTAGTATATTTTATTAGACACATATGCTTTGTAAGTCATCCCATCAGTATGTTGTATTATCCCACATTCATGGGGAGTACATAATAGTTGTTAAGTTGTCTAGTTATTATGTTGCATTATCCCACATTCATGGGGGGTAATAGTTTTTTAGATTAGAATTAGTATATAAGTATGTGTTGAGGCTAATGAAAGCATTGAAGAGTTATTTTGTATTGAGCTTGCTCAAAGGAGGTTGCCCCCTCGAAGTGGCCTGCGATCAATAAAATCTCTTTTGTGCTCCAATATGTCTATTATATCATGCATTTTGATTGTTCATTGCAGGAGGTTCTCCACAAAACTAGACAATATTGGTCCAGGTACCAAAATAATGTGGAGTGGCAGTTACTCCCTAAACTCCCTGACACTCAGACACCCAAAAAGAAGTGGTTACAGAACTAGGCTAAACATAGCCTAAAGTTGCATGCCCTACTTGCATATGTAACTCCAACATTTAAAGTGGCACTTACAAAAGGAATATCTCCTCAATTAGTGAACTCTCCTAGCTATCATAAACCGAAATAAGGAGTTCTACTTTTTGTCCATAACTTCCCAACATATGTTAGAAATAATAGCCAAAGGAGGTGCCATGCCTGCTGTCATTAATGTTGATAAAATTTCTAACACGACAACCTTAAATACTACACATGTTTATTGTCGTAACTGCTGGGTACAGAACCAAGGGAACCACTAGAATAGGAGAGTGTAACTCCCTTGATTAATTGCACCATGATTGAAGTGCAACTCTGCAATATTAAATAGCTAGAAAGAAAATAACAGATGTGTAAAACAATTACACACACATGGAATTTCTCCTTCAAAACAGCTTATTATTAACTTAATCAAAGATTACATTTTCTAGGGGATAAACTCTTATACATAAAAAATGGCTCCCTTTAAATATATGCAATAACCTGGAGATTATCCAAATGTAGGAAGAAGAGAGAAATAGTGCCCAAACTATGCATAGAATATAATCTTGTTTGGGTATGCGGCCTCATATGGTTGTCTCAATGCCTAAGTTACATAGATGATGCTTCATTACTATTGCACAAATTCTCCCCAAAAGGTGTTGTTGTTGTCCATATCAGCCCATGATTGGAGGTATACTGCTAGTATGAGGTACAAACTCCACTCAGTGCAGCCATGATTTATTTTCTTAGCTTTTCCATACCTCATATTTTTCCATTCTCTCCTCTAGGAGTAATCATGGATATTCCTAAATTGTGCCCATAACTACCTCACATCCACAAAAATGTGCCAAGCTGAATGCCAAGGCTGTTAGAAGGTGAAACACACCCAATAATGTTCAAAACAACACCCATATTGGTTAATTATTGTTGTAACTTGTTGTTATAGGGCCCAGAACTGCCCAGATATGAGCTACAGGGGATGTTCATAGCCTTTCATTGTCCACGGGTGGCATGGATTGCCCAAAATTCGTTTTACAACTAAGAAAAAGACAAAGTCATACTTTATACTAGCCTAGAAAACTCAGGAACCAACCCATAAACCCTCATGAAAAATTAAGTCAATGCCTTATGGGAAAAAGGGGGGTAACACTTCCAAAAATCAGCTCTCTATCGATTGATTGATCTTGTGATTACCATCCACTTAACCAATCTTGTCCCAAGTTGATGCATTGAATATGGTTGACAAATTGGTATGGCTCAATACAACTGGGTTTTCCCAAGAACTTGAGCCTGAAAAAGTTGACTGAAATGACATACTCTAGGCATCTAAGTGCAAGGGGAACTCAAAATATTTCTCACTTGGTGGAATGAAAAAGTCCAAAGGAAAAATTTGGAGTCTTTGATTGGGTTGACATCCAACATGAAGGTGGGTTCCAGTTTTTTGTAAGACTAACTTGGTTGTTCCGTCATCTAGAACTAGGGAGGATAAAGTCAAACCATAATCCAAGAAAATTAGTCGAATATATTTTAAGGGTAAGAAGGATGCTTCCATTCCGAATATCAAGGATGTAAATATTGGAAAAGACAAAAGCAAGCTTCTATCGCAAGTCTTGCTAAAGCTAACTAACTCAGGCTTCTGTCATAGGTCTTGCTAAAGCTAACTAACTCATTTGTTTTAGATTCTAACATAACCATGGCTTCCAGTGCACTACATGGATGAGAAATTGAAGTGGGGAAAAAATTCCAAGGAGAAAAGGATACCTTATCATATGATACAGAACATATTCAATAAAAACATAAAAATATGGAAGAGTACATAAGAAAACAGAATGTGGTGATATTCCAGTTTAATATAGTATTTTGGCTCCAAAACACCACACTTTTTGCTAATGTTGTGAAGGTCTATGTAATTTAATGGGTCTTTGTGTATAGGTAATTTTAATTACTAATGTTGCAAACCTCATCCACATGAGATCACTCCTGTTAGCATTAACAATTCTATACAAACACTACTCTAGTGAGAAACTGTGTAGATAAGCAACAGGTCAGTATTATCCCTTCTTCTGACATGGGTATATATTTACAAGTAATTATTCAATTTATAAATAAAATTTCAAATTATTTTGGGTTGAAGATGGAACATAAATTAATCTCCAGCATAGCTAGAAGGAATAACATAATGTGCATGCACTGATTTATATGTTTCTAATATTTCTGGTCAATTATTATGTTATAGACAAACACCCCTACTGAGATAGGTTATTATAAAATCACCTGGATGCCAATTCCGTTGCTCTCCTCTAGTGGTTTTTATAGAACAACCGAAATTGAGATAGGCATTCTACAGTCTGCAAAGGGCACCAAATCCTGAGCTAACTCCTTTGTGATTGAGAGACCAATATCACACAAGGAATAGAGGTTCTACAATTGCAATTGAAGTTTGAACATTATATAGGAAAAGGAAAACATCGTACCAAATTTTATAACCAGTGATAGGTTAAAATGGTCAATAATCATACAACCATTAAAAAACTAAAAAACAAATTCAAGCAGGGTGTCTTGATAAGAAAAGAAGGACATATTATTTACAAAAATATGTTTCTATGCATATCCTCACTCCCGATTTGGACGTCTCAACTGCATATTCCGCATGCTTGATATTGTGAAATATTGCCTCAATTATTGCAACACTTTCATGTTTTTCATATTCTCTATTTGTCCCTAGGTCATGATGCACATGTTCATCTCGATGCAGCAACACTGAAAGAACGAAGTGCAATTACCTACAAATAAGAATGGGATTAAAATATTTTAGTGAAGGCTATAGGTTATGCATTCTTTCTACATTCTTTTTACTAAATTGAGAGCTTTGAAATTCCCAAACATTTCTATGCAAGTGTACATGCATAGGGATGGGCACGAAATTACAACTGTAATTGAAAACATACCAATATAAGGATCCAATTGCTTCTAGATATAAATTTTTAGTAAGTGAAAGGAATTCATGATGGTGTGCAAGAGCATGGACCAAATAAGCTAGAACTTATTCTGGAAAAAATGTGACTGACTTCCCACCTGATTGGGCATAAGGTTGTTGTAACTGTGGCTCTCGATGGAATGTCTCTACAAAATAAACTAGGTAACGCCTAACCTGATAAGTTCCACTCTAGAAAAATCATAATGTCAGTTTCAATCCTTTCTTTTTTCATTGTGCCGATAGGTTCTCTACATCCCCATATGGGGGAGATCTTGTAACGTGATGCAACATGATGTAGCATTAGTAACGTTTATAACATGTCGGAAAAAGATAATAGTGATAGTGATTATTATGGGAGAGATTTTGTAACATAAAATAAAAAATAATATCACTTTCATAACGTTATTTTTATTAATAAAAAATAAATTTTCTAATAGGCCAAAATAAATGTCGGCCACAAAAACAATCTAATATGGGGGAGATGTTGTAATCTTCCTACCTAACAAAACAATAAAGAAGTAAAAATTTAATTATCCGTAAAAAAAATATGTGCATTAAGAAAAAAACACAAAACTGAATTATCCGCAAAAAATGTTGGCCTTGCACATGGTTTGAAAACCATGTGCAAGGCATTCTAAACAACCCATGGTTTTATTGTACATGGTTTACGAGGCTTTGCACATGGTTTCTAAATCATGTGCAAGGCCTCCTAAAAAACTCATCGTTTTATTGTACATGGTTTAGGAGGGCCTTGCAAATGTTTTTAAGACCATGTGCAAGGCCTCCTAAACAACCCATGATTGTAGGAGGGCCTTGCATATGGTTTTAAAACCATGTGTGGGGAAATGATGCAATGTTTGTTCCTAACAAAATAAAAAATATTATATGTCGGCCATAAATAATATTAAATATTAATAATAATAAAATTATATGTGGACCTTAAATAAAAAGATGTGTCTTTTGGTTTGAATCAAATCAATGGATACCTAAGAAGAGGTTTGCACCTCAAGAGATTTGATCCATCTCGGCGCTTGATAGAGCCTAGGATTTGGATCTAGGCTGGTATTTTTCAATCTATCATAAGCACAAAACATCAAATCTCCGTGAAGAAGGAAAAAGTAGAATCAATAATAAAGTAAATATTAAATATTCAAATACTACAAGTATTTGTGTTAGACATACTTCAAACAAGTCAATTAACTACAATAAAATATAATTTTTATCCCAAACATTATAATATGGTATTATTGTGTCTTCATGTTTTTTTAGCTCTCGTGTACTTAAAAATCTTTTACATTTTTTTTGTTATTTCCCAGTTAATTATTCATCTCACTTCCTTCCCCTGTTTATTGTAAATTTCCTCTGTTCCTTTTTATAGTATTTTATTTATATTTTAGTATTCAACCTTATATTTTATTTCTTCTCTCTCTAATAGTTCATTAATCCAAAACAGAGCCTGAAAATATAATAAAGCAAACTGACAAGGAAGAAAGAGACCATAGTAACTAACATAAAAAGGAAATAATGGCAAGACTTACCTCTACGAGTGCATCTTCAGTTTCTCCTGATACACCAAGAACAAAGGTACAAGCATATTTCTGATCAAGAGTCCGCTCTTTGAGATACTGATGGAATTTACCAAGAACGTCTTTCCTAACTTCAAGATAAGTATCTTGAAAACCTCAAATAGCAGTCTCATCAGGTTAATGTCTCTATCAAAGAGTTTGATTTTTCCACAAAATAGTAGTTTTGTTTTGATAATAGAGTGACCAAGATCTTGGAAGTAACATGGCCAGAATGTAAATAACAAATAGTATAAATACAATGATAAGCTTGAAACTCTATACCTATAATAATAGTTAAAACTACAAAAGCCATGATTCAACATTCAATTAATTAAAAATTACTAAACAATTTAATGCAAGCAAAAAATCTTATGAGAAAAAGTAATACATCTAACTTGTGCAATCCTTGATGTCAAATAAAAAAGTTTGGGAGTTATCCGAGAATCCCACTACTTTGACAACCGCAACAATCCCTTTGGAGCAGCAAGCCTTATATGAGCTTTATCAACTTCATTGTAAAATAGGAAATTGCTATTAAGGCATGATAAACTCAAAAGTTAGAGAACCAAAGGCCTCATCTTTCAATCATTTATCTTTAACAACTTCACTGTAGAAAAAAAATTGATATTAATGCATGATAAACTCAAAACTAACCAAACCAAAGACCTCAGTTTTCAATCATTTATCCAAATACATCCTTTCTATCATAATCATTTTTCTTACTTTCAAAATATCATTCTATTTTTCTTGCAATTTACATATTGATTTAATTTACAATCAAATTTTTATGTAGTTTACCTTGACTCCACTTCCTCAGATATTTCTCCCCGAGCAAGAAGATTTGAAGGTACCTCAAATAGTGTTTTTATCCTTTGACGTAAATGGGAATCCTTTTTAGGAAAGTATATTTTCACAAGAGTTTTAATCCAATAGATATGCCTTAGAACAAAAAGAAGCACAAAACCAACATACATAAGAATAGAGATGTGTCACATAAATATTTCCAATTAATCAGAGGTAGCGGCCATAAATATCAAAAGAAAAAGATTCCAATGATGTTAAAATTTCTGGTTTTTCTTGGGAAAAAAAAATATTTTCAAATGTAAAAAACTAGGACAACAAGACAAATCAATAAAGATTATAACAGCACAGATTCATACTTACTTTCAACAAACATTCTTTACTCATATCTTCCCATTCTGTCTTTAAAAAATCAGCAATTTTCTGGAACATGCAATTTCTCTTACAAAGTCACTATGTAAGTGCCATAACATATTTATAGAGAATAATAGAGAGGATAAGCCAAAATAATAATAATAATAATGTGTATTTAATGCATACATTGTTCTGTCAAAAAAGTTTATCACAGAGAAATTGAATCACGTCCTCCTCCCGTGTTTCAAAAACTGGCATTGCATTCAGGCCAATACAGCCTAATGTTCAAAAGTATCATAGAAGACATCTTGAACATGGAATTGCATTAATGTTCATAGGTATCATAGAAGACATCTTGAACATTATGTTCATGGGTATTATAGACAAGGCCTCTATCACATTTTTTTCTTGACAAATTGTGTCCTTCACAAGTATCATAGATGATGTCTTGAACATGACGTTCCTGGGTATTATAGAAAGGGCCTCTATTGCATTGTTCTCTTGAAAAATTGTGTCCCTATTCCTTAGTAAATTCTTTCTCATTCCCGATGTAACTATCAGAATCCAACCTTGTAATTTTTTCCTTTTTACTATTTTCTCTTGATGGAAAAGGAGGTGAATTTGCAGTTGGGCCATAACTCATGCTATTGTTTTTTGATGAATCTGTCTCTATGTCTTCTAAGAGAGTATTCACATTATTTTCTCTAATATTCAATCCTTGAGTAGCACCATCATACCACAACTGATGTAAGATCAACCCATATACCAGATTTGCAATTGGATCATCCTGCAATTGACGTTCATGCATAACTGACTTTACGGCCTCATGTGCACCACAAAGATATCCTTGGAGCATTAAATGAAGTGATAGTTACAATTGGATAGTTATACAAAGCCTCTTAATACTCATTTCAATTTGATACATCATGAACAATCAAAAGGAAAATTTTATTCTATGTCAAGCTCTACCAAAGCATTCAAAACGAAAAAATGAGCATATCAATACAAACTATGTAAGCAATGCAATCTCCCAATCTACTTTCATTGTTTTTATTTGTCAAACCAATATTAGTATTCCACTGCAACGTGGAATCAAGTAAACATATGGCTCAATATCAAGGAATCATTCATAATTTCATTGAAACTTGGCCTTTGAGCAGTTTAAAAGAATGAGAAGATCATTCAACTTACAGTATCTCTAAATATTAAAAACACTGATTCTTTTAGGTAAGCGTATGTATTTACACTATCCAATACTATACCATATCTATTATTGAACACCTAAGGATACAAGGGTATCAATTGTCATTAGAAATCCCGACAATGACATGCAACAATTTGACAATAGTTCAAAGAGACATTATAGCCACATACTCCAGATTGAAAATAACAGAGTAACTTGATTACATTATAACAATGAATAATGAACATAATAGTATAGAATAAGATAGGTAACAAACTCCATATGAAGCACTAAAAATGTATGTTCAATTTGGTATGCATTATGGTTTGTAAAACATAACTAGATCTACATAATATTAACCAGTCAAACCAATGTCAACTATACATGAGTTTAAAATAAATTGATGCTACTCTAGTAGGTTCAATGCAATGGTTGTGCTTGGATAGGATATAAAACCCAATATAGCATAATTGGCTTAAATTTGTTTAAAATTGAAACAAAATGCAATGGCCATGGATTGTAGCTACATGGGGTTTTACCATTGGTATGGAAATATTCACATACTCAAGGGACCCACTTACTCGAGTGTCCAAAAGGTTCATCACTTGGTCCAAGGGATTTTAATTCCACATAATCAATAGTCATTTGAGTATTTAAGACTTTAAACTTTAATAGTGACTTCATTATGTTGTATCTTACAAAATCAAAGGCATATCCAATCATTTTTACATGCTAGCCATTTCTCTTGGCTAACTACACTATTGTGATAAAAAAAAATCACTTCCCTTGTTTTCTTACTATATTTCATCGAGTTTCATCGATGCGGGTGAAGGGAATGGAGGGAAAGGAAAAATGGACAACAAAAAATATATTTAAAAAAGAAAAAAAATAATATAGTATAAACCTAAAACAATTATCATTCCTAATGGATTTTATCATCCCAATCCATTGACTAATTGTCATGTATGCATTTCACATCACTACACCCTCAGTGTGGACCCATTTAAACCTTACTCCAAACTTGCATTTTGAATATTTTCTATTAGACACTGGCTTGTTTTAAGGAATGATTAGAACCCAACTAATATTATCTATCACTGCCCAGTTTAAATATGTCAATTAGCGTTCAATTTTTCTTCATCTCAATATTTTTTTATGAGGATTTGCAATGATCCATTTTAGTAATTCTAGAAAAATATAAGAAATATTTTCCCTTCTATTTTCATCAATTCATAGTTGTAGCATCTCATATTTCCTTCATGAACTAGAAAGGATGAGAGCATACGCAATAACAGTCCATAAAATTAAATAAGAAAAGAGCTCACAATAAACTTCAATGTTCAAACACATGCAAATCCAACCAATATATAAACTCAGAATTGATCTCATGAAGGCCATAAGTGCCATCTCACTATCATAATAAAGTATCACCTTAGTTCAATACAATCATTAACATCATTGAATCATCTTTGGTAAATTTTGAATATGTTGAAGTATTAGTTAATACAAATGAGAGAGGATTTCTCTTAAATGGACCAAGGGAGAACCAAAAGCTCAACATCAAACTTCAGATATAGAATTATTCTTAACTAACCAACCAACCAAAACAAATGAAGTTTAATGTGATTTGGTGGCTAAACCAGTATGATTGCAAACTATATAGGAAGATAATAATGTGAATCGCGATAAACTCAAAAATAATTGTGTTTTTGTATAGGGAGATTCATGCAAGTAAGAGATTTATCATATGACAATATAATATTCCATAGAAACCACTATTACCCACTAATCTCTTATGATTTTGTAGACATCTATATAATTTCCACAATCCATAGTCCACATAATAAATGCCTAGACACCATGGAAGCATTAAGGGTCATTTAGTCATTCCCATGGATGTTGGAGACATCCCATGAATATCCCCCTTTCCAACAAAATGTCCTTAAGAAGGGAATAATTCCACACAAAAAATGGGACATCCTCTGTACAAAGACTCTTGGGATGCATCTTGGGTGCTGCATAATTTTTTCTCAATATTTCCATATTTTGAGGACATCAAACTGTTTATCATGAGAGGATCATAAAAATATAATTTCAATTAGAATGTAAAGGATCTTGTGGATCTTCCTTTTTAACAATTACTTTTTATTTTTACCAATGAATGACCAAAACTTATTTCAGATACAAGAAGGATTGCACAAGAAATTTGCAGAGATAAAAATTCCATAATTTGGAGCATGTGCTTCCCAATTAAATTGATCCTTACATGTTTATATGAGGTGTGATGTCTCTTTTTGCTCATGTTGTTGGTTCAGGGTTTATCTTAATCACAGAGAATTACTTACGTATGAGTTGTCATAGATACCTACCAGTTGGCAATAGATGCACAGGTTGATGAAGAATTTTTTCGCAGTCCATAACTCAACACTTCTTTCAGGTATTTTGTCAAATAGTTGGCTTGTGATCTCTCCCCCAAATCTGACATACATGTCCATGATAGTAGTGTCAACATAGGTATCTGAGTGAGGTTATTTGACTATTGGTATCCATCCAATTACTCACCATTTGAAGTTGTTAATGAAACAACCACCATATTCAGAATTAAATTTATAAACCCAATCCCTTGTATTCGAATATATCAGAAAGCATGTGGTAAGTAAAGCAAGTAATTCCCAACAAAGGTTAGACTGGGATAGCAGGAAAAACTATGGAGAGGTTGGTCACAATAGGAGAGGAGGTTTACCTTGATAGTGATAAGGAGAGGCCAACACATTATATGTATCATATTCTGCGAGGTCGGGCCTAATACCTGTTAATCAAATCCACAACCTGATAGGATGAAATCTTAGCCAATGTTTTCTTTTTATGTGGAACTTTCTCTTATTATTGTAGAATAGCACATACAACATAATTATCCTTTACCTTATAAGGAGAGGGTGAATTTTCCTAGGATTTGATCTTGGACCTATGGAAGAAAGAAATCTACAATAGTTGAATGCTAAATGATGCAAAGAGATAATTTAACTGCCAAAAGGCCCAAAAAAATGTCAGAGTCTACAAATGGTAAAAGGTTGACTAAGTGGATAGAAAATTTCCCATTTAAATTTTACAAGGCAATGTTTATAGGCTTCCAGGAATAAATAGGGTTTTAATTTTTAACTTTTTGGACACCAAAACAAATCCTTCAAATTTTTTTCTTAATCATGGAACAAAAAAATTAGTAGAAATTATGTTTCCCATTGTCTCGAGTTAATTAAACAATGCAAACTTTAAGTAAATCACAATTTTTCATTCTCTTTTGAGAACATAGAAGCCTTGCATTTGAGGTTTTTATTATGTTTAAAATTATGTTGGAATCATAGCCCTTTTTAACAAGTTCCTTAGTATGGATCTTCCAATAATCTATCTTTCCTGTAGCTTCTACAGAAATAGACCTAGACCAAAATATTCATCCATTATGTATTTTGAGTTGCTGCCAAAACAACCACTCAACAACCTTTTTGTATATCTAATGAAAAGGGAAAATTATAATTGCGAGGTTTGAGCACCTTATTACAAATAAACTATTGAATTTTCATGCCAAGACATCTAAACTTGAATCTAAACCGATGCTATGCTTCTTAGAGTTATTAGGATTTGGATCACATTGGTGCCAACAACATTAAAAAATAGAGTGAAAGGGGACATATTGCAAGGACCAATATCTATTGCTAATGTCTATGAATCTGTCATATTGCTTGTCATATTTGGCCTTTGAATATACCTCTTTGCATGCTCAACAATGTATCTTCATCACATGCAAAGATCATATCTAGAATGCTAAGGGGTTTTTCTATATCTTGTAAAATATTATTGTTTGAATTGAATTGAATTATCATTAATGCCCACAAATAACCAAAATTGCAGATAACATGACTTCCAAAAATATCCCATTATAAAGTATCATGGAAGAGTGCCTAGCATGACTCCAAAGAAGCTAATAGCTAAAAAACTAGGTGATAACTCGACTCCAAAGACACTAATATCCTAGAAATTGGGTCATTTTTTAAGATATAGAGGCAAGAACAATAATATGTAGTCACACAACTCCCATCATTAATGTGAATCATTGTAAGTTTGCCACCCTGGGTTGTCATCAAGGCAAAATATCGAACATATCCTACCAATATCATTGGAACTTGTTATGTGTGCAATAAATGATTAACAGAATGGTAAAAGTTTGAACCTAATCAATGATGTGTCTGCAGGTGATAAATTCACCAAGACTTGTCTCAGGACCACCAATTGGGAAATTGGTGCAAACCTTCCTTCTAAACTAAAAGGTCAGTCCATACTTTAAGCTCAAATCCATATTAATGAAAATATACAACATGCATAGGTCGATTTGTTTAAATGGACATGGTAATACCGAAGGCTAAGCAATTTATGACATTGATGTAAAATGACCTATCATAATTGATACCAAAGTAACGAAACATAGTTAGGTGTCCTATAGAAACATAGAAATTAAAGCCAACCAAAACAACAATAGATGTCGATAGGGCATTGGTTTACTAGTGCAACTAGGTACTATTAGAACATCCACCATGGGTCCACTCTCGTTTTAGTATGCCCATATAGCATGAGTTTCAAAGGCATGAAATAAATTTCAATTCATGTACACTTTTGGAATAATATAAGAAACCTCTTAGACTTGGGACCTAATCCAGATAAATTCCATCGTTTCTTAAAGAACTTCCCAAAAGAAAAATGGAAATCAAGCAGAACTCAAATGCAAAGGAGGAAGCCAAAACTTACCTACAAGGTGTGGATATAACTTCCTACACATAACTGTACTTGTAATAAATAGGAGATACAGGACATGTTAGATGGTAAATATGATCAACCTAATATTGGCTCAAGACATTGTGGTAGATGAGTTCGAATTGAGGATTGTTGAAGTGATGCATAACATTCTCCTTTCTACCACTAAAGAAATCATCAACAACAATCACATTGTTTCCCCTCTCCAAGATCCTTTCATCTAGATGGATTCCTGCAAATCCACCCCCCTCCATCCCTCCCCCATGAGAACTATTCTTATAGGTTTCCTCCTCACACCCACCATGATATTGGTACTATGTTTGTCTTCTAAACCCCATGATTTTCCACTCTGCTGGAGAAAAATTTGTGAGAGCTGCCTATTTTTTCCTTATGTCACACTTTGCAATATTGGGCTATAGAATCAATACCAGAGAGGCTTTCAACATACCCACCAATACAAACAACAAACATTACTCTTTCAGTAGGTAGTGCATCGATCTTAGTAGTGATTTGTGCTTCTTGGATTTGGGGGAATATGGATTTGTAGCTTCTAGAATCTGGACTTCTTCATCTTGACCTTGATTCAAGATTGATTTCTTGTGCATTTTTCTTATATTTCCCTATTGAACATGATAGAAAAACAAGAAACCCAAAACAAAATTCTATACAAGAAATCACAGAGATGTGAGAAGGAGGTGAGAATTATACTAACCTCATCCCAATGGGGACTTTTGCTGGTGGAATTGACTATGAAACTTAAAAATGTGAAACCCACTTCACATGAAGGGAAATATTTTGGCTTGATTGTAGTTAACAATCTTTTGTGGTACTTCGTCATAGCTTCCATGTCTTCCATTTTCTCTCTATCTTTATTGGTAGGGGATTTCCTTTCTATGGTTGTTTCTCAATTCAGGATTACCTCTTTTGAATTCACTAGATTTACATCCCCTTTGATGGATTCCACTTTTCTTGTTATCCATTAATGTTTACTGGTTGAATCTGGCACTTCCCAAGACTGCTAGTGGAAAATTGAAAGATGCTTTCCCATTCTACACTTCCACAGAGATTCCTTGCTCTATTTCTTGTGCTTTGAAATAGATGAGGGGTTACGGGTTCGAACCCATGTGACACCAAATGTGGTTATATTCAATACTAAAAAATAATAAGCTTCTTGTATCTTCCAAACCTCTAGAAAATGCATCATTTTCTGGCATATTTTGTTCAAAATGAAAAGTCGTGAAAATTGTGTGGAACTATGTATGGAAATGATATCCATAAGAGAGACAACGATCCTTAAACCCATGTAAAACCCTTCCACATGTCTATAAATCCTCTCCATTTCTATAATGTAACCTAGTATGTAAAAGGAATTTATGAGAACGATCGTATTTGGTTAAAATTTGTTTCTCAAAATTGATTTTCTTATAATGTAAATATATTTTGTTTATACATATATACACATGAGAGAAACAAATTACATTGACTATAATATTTTTATTATATGGATATAACATTTGAATAAAGATTTAAAAATTAAACTTTAAAAAAATATAAAAGATAATAAAGATATAAATAGTGGTTAAATATTGTAGCAAGTTTTTTGGGGTTATTAAAATTTAGTAGAGGCAAAATTAGAATATTTGAAATACAACAAAGAAAGATATTAAAAATGAATTTAAATTTATAATTTATAGCTACTTAATGGAGGTAGGGTTTCAATACAGGTGCCTGCCCAATAATCCTTTTTTCCCTGTTCATTTGTACATTCACAGGAAAAGACTGTAGATGCAGAAGAATGCTGTGACAAATAACATTCGAGTCAGGAGTGAAATCCTAAAAAATAACTCGATTTCTTGAATTCTAGTGAGCCAAAGATTCCAAGTCATGAGGCGTGGAAGATGGAGGAGCTCTTTTTCAGTTTTAAATCACCAGTCTAAATTGACTTCAAAGGAGGACTGATTTAATGGTTTACCTTCACTACAGGTTTTTGGTGACTCGTATGCCATTAATATCAACTGGGAAAGTCAGAAGGCAGCGCTCACTACTCTCAATCTGGATGGGTGGTGTCATAACATCATACTTTTGGAATCTTTATTCCTCCATCTTAATCTCCAGCATGTTTAAAGAGAATTCAATGTGAAGGCTAATGGCTTATCTAACGAGGAACTTACTATGGCATCTGGCCTCCTACACTACTCGGAATTCACTGATGGTGAATGTGTTGGGAATGTTTCTATTTAGTTCTATTAACTTGGGTCAACCTACTCTTTTATACATCTTTGATGTATGTTTTTCCCATGAGTATGACATTTGAGCATCACATCCCTTTGGATGGATGAGGAAGACTTTGTTCTCCTCCTTTTTGTCCAATATAGCATTCCCATAAGTGCCTCCTCAGATAAGCCATGCATGGCTTTGCTTGATCTCTCCCTATTCATCCTGGAGACTGAGAAGGTGTTGGGAGAATATACTTCTTCTCTCCTTGGATGGAGCATGGATTGTGTCTATTGTGTCCTCTATGTATTTACATATTGTGTAGTATTGCCACCTCTGATGGGATTGTTCCTCTTTAGCGAGGTTGGTGCTATTTTGTTTCCTTAGTACGGACTTGGTTGTGTAGAGAAGTTCCTCCTGTGATGTAAATAGATACCTTTGATTCAATGAATAACAAGGAACAACTATTTTTCTCCTCGAAAAAAAAGGTATGGTTTCAATATTTAGTTTGGAAGGATATCACTAGAATGGGGTTAATTTATTCTTTTGGAAGATAATGGTCAATTTGAGGTTGAATTTCCAATTAGATAAGTAAATTATTAATAGAATTTAATGTTCAAGAAGATATGAATTTTTTTTAATGATCTTTTATTACATGTAAATTAATCCCAACAAAAAATAGGTACATGTCTTAATGCATTTTTTTAATGATTTTTTATTACATGTACATGTCTTAATTTAAGACATCAAATTGCTCAATGGTGCAATAGGGATAAATATGGTAAAGAGAAAATTTGTGCAATTGCTTTGTTGGATCTCTGAAGATAGAGATGCATGGCACCAATATTACTAGTATAAAGTAGACAATTTAAAAAATTTAAACTTCATTGTCAAAATTGCAATTTTCCATGACACAATTAAAAATGACTAACATAAATGACTAATTCATATTCTTCTAGCTAGTCATTTTTTATGTCGTGACTAAATTAGTCGTTTATGTTAGTCATTTTTATCTTTGTCACTTATTATCTAGTCATATTTATTAACTGGTGACTAAATTAGTCATTAATTTTAGTCGTTTATAGTTGGGTCAATCAAAATTGCTCATATTTAGTATTAAATCACTTGAAAAACCTGTGGTGACCAGAATTTTTAGTCACCTAGTAGATAATTCATCATTTTGCACTAGTGTTAATTCGTTTTAAACTTGTTTAAAGCTCCTTTTCTTTAACTTTTGGAATAGGTTTTGACTGTGGTAGTTAGGTAATGATTACGTTTATCATTAGGAATATAGTTTAGATTTTTTAAAGTGTTTATTAAGTTCTATTCCTATCTTTTACCTCCTTTCATCCTGAAGATGTTTTGAGTTATGCTTTGTGATTTTGTTTCTTTTGGTTTTTGATTTCCTTCTTTAATAGTGGCATAATTTGTGACAATTATATCTTTAGTTTGATTTGATTTATCCTTGTGTATATTAAGTTTAGGGTTACACATGTTAAAATTCTAGAGAAGTACACTAGCAGTTTGTAGATTGGTTATAGTAGTAGGCCCTGTTTCTTTCACTATGTGGCGACTGAAGAGACTTAGAGAGTAGGAATTAAAAGAGTTATCTTTATTAAGTTTTCTACTTGCTTCACAATTCAATCTTCTTTATTAATTTTTCTACTTTCTTCATAATTCAACCTTCTTTATTAAGTTTTCTACTTAGTTCTTCTATTAAGGTATGTTACTTGTCTATAAGATAGATTTTCTTTACATCTAAATTGGTTATTTATGAAGGTAATATTTAAAAAAGAATATTGTCTCTTATTATATTAGTTGTTCATAATATCTTTTTAATTAAGAATTATTTGCTTATGGAATAGATCACCATGTTTACTGTCACGTCCTCGTCCCTCAACCGGGGAAGAGGACGCGATGAACGCATCAACACAACCGGGCAAATGGCCCCATGAACATAATCAAAGAAATCAATGATGGACATAAAATTTACAAGCATACACAGATGCAAAGCTCTTCAATCATACAGCGGAAGCAACACAAACACATTTCCTGCATTGATCATGTTCATCATTTCACATAACACAGTATATAAATTGCAGAGGAGAAGTAACAACAGCACTTATCTTTCGATGAAGAAATTTCCCGCAACCAGCTACGTCGCTGCAACGTTCCACCCAACCATAGGCCAGCGTGCTCATCAATCTCTCAGTAACGCTGCCACCCCCGAGCTGGGCATGATTCCTCCAGGATAAGGGTCATTACAAGCTTACACATAGCCGAGGGACACAATCATCCAAACCAAACACTGCTGGGTTTAACAGGCCTTCAACAGCAGACAAGCCAAGCCAGCACAGTCCAAGGTTCAACCATTGCATACCAGCAGCCAAACAATCCCTTCACAGCTTTGTGAAGAAGTCATAAACAACAGAGGACAGCCCCAAATGAAAGATGAGCGCAGCTCAAGTTTACAAGGCAACTCAGAGTTGGTTTTGGCCCTAACGTGGCCAAAACAACTCAGCTGCAACCCAAAACGGGGTATCTCAGCAGCCACAACACACAATGAAAAGATAACGGCATTCCACGATTCCAAACCGGGAAATTTAGCCAACAGCACTCACAATTCCTCAATGGAACGGCTGGGCAACATCACACAGCCCACGAACAGAGGAGAGGCCAGCTCTCAGTGTGGAATGAGGAAAACACATCCAACGGATTGGCAATCTCCAGTGGTCCAAAACGAAATTGGAACCCACACCCAGCAAAACACATGGGGAAGACACAGCCCCAAAACACAGGCAGAGAGCACGGCTCACAACATGAAAACAACTCAGCAGCACCCAACCGTCATGGAAGAAAGACAGCAACCCAATTCATGGGTGAAAATCAACAGCAAGCAGAAATCGTGGATTAAAAACCACGGTCTGGACACATACCAGGAGAATTCAGGCCCTTGAGGCCGTTCTACCTTCTTGCTGCGTGCACAAAACCAGAGAAGAGTCGTGACCAGTGTGCGAGGAGGAACAAAACATACAATCCCAGCCTACGCGTGAGGAAGAACTAACTAGGCGTGAGAGAAACCAACCATGGGGAGAATGAAGACCAGCGTGAGGGAAAACGAGACTTCTCTGCTGGGCATGCATACTGTCCAAACTGACAGCAGCCTGCCAAACCCACGTTTTTCCATGCCCACGTTTCCTCATGCCATAACTGCCCCCAACTAACAAAGTCAAGACATTGAAGAGGTTGGAGAGGTTGGGTAAGACAAGAAAGGTGGCAAACAAAACAAAGGTGGCAAAACATGGGTTTTTCCCCCATAACCAAGGTTTGACATCCCCACCCCCTTATCCTTTGGAACCATGCCCTTTTCATTCAACGTTGCAGTGCTGTAGCTGGTTGGGGTTTATTTTAATTGATGTGTGTGTTTACATGATGCCGAATTATAATGTGCCAAATAGCACGAGATTCCACCGGCAACTACCCTATTGCCGAAACATACACAACCAAATCGATGGTGGGGATTTTTTCTTGAGCTCCTCACCACGATTAATTACAATATATACATCATGCAAATGGGGTCAAAACCGGGGACATTACATTCCCCTCCCCCTTGGAATAACACCGTCCTCGGTGTTCCATTACATATATACAATACATATACAATTGCACATCAAAATTTCAAAATTGCAGATCTATCCCACACTCAATCATTTACTTTGAACGTTCATGACCAAGCCTCTCGGCTTCCATGGACTTTTCCTACTGGTTCTCAGCTTCTTGCTGATCCCGAAGTCTAGGAACTTTGCGGCTATTGCCTTCATCATGTTCCCTCATTGGGCAGTCCCGGTGTAAATGATGTCCTCCGCACCTCCAGCATTTCACTGGCTGCTTCATCTTTACCTGCTCAATTTCCTTTGAGTCTTCGTGCCTGGACCATTTCTTATCGGGTAGCTTGGACAAATGTCCCATTGCTGATCCACCTTCCTTTCCCTTGCCGATTGCTCCCAAAAGGATTTTCACCTCCCTTTGCAAACCAATAGAGTCTTGCAAAATTTGGTGGTTCATTTCACTCTGCCTTTTCTGTATCCTGAGCATCTCCCCAAGATTCTCTTGGGTCTTGGAAAGCACTTAAAGGAGACTTCCAGCTAAGTCCAACAACTTTTGATCTGCTGCCATTATCAACGTGCACCACCTGGTTTCACTTTTCTCACCTGTGGAATGCACCATTGAAATTCTATCAGACCAAGCATAATATAGATATTAAAATCAGTTAGTTAATTACCCAATTGGCATGACAGTTCAAGTTCCATCAAGGAGACTTTCATATTTTTCATGCCTTCCCCCAACAGGCACATGAGCTCATTCATGTCCATTCCTGGGCAGGGAATTAACTATTCCAGCATTCACAAATTTGCTTAAGCAAATACATACATTTCATTCTCAATCATACATGCATTCAGCAATCTTTTGTTTTCACAATGCATAAACATATATATGTATATATATAATCAAAAGGCAAGAGAGAGCAGTAAGAGATTTTCCCCTCTTTGTTCTGTTCCATCCTGGAACCCACACCACCGTTGTGGCCTTTCATGCTCTCAGCCTCTTTCACTTCACCGTGAATGCTGGACCAATCTTTCTTAGTGTCTTTGGTCTATTCCAGACCTCTAAACCATGGAGTCTCTCCACATGGTTTGTCTCGGCTGCTAGGACTCCCCCGTCTCACTAGCACCTTTTCCATTACCGCTCATTCCGAGCTATTTAGGACAGTCACATGTCCACATGCACCCCTAGGATGCTCTCATAGTCCTCGCTTCCAGTGATACCTATATTCAAACATTGAATAAATTCACATGTTTAGTTTACTCTCATCAGTTTTATCTCTAAGGAAAGAGTTTAAAACATCATAACCAAATCATATACACATGTATATTTGCAAGCAAAATAATCCAATACTTATCTGTATTGTGCGTTTCCTCGTTCGCCCATAGGATCCTGCTTCGCTTTGCAAGCCTTGGGATTGCCTATGGACTCAGATGTTAGGTCAGCACGCCGGCTACTCCACAACATCAATTAATTAATGTCCAGCCAGTACATAACCATGTCAACTGGGCTTGGAACTTTATCATGACCATTTCCAGGTCTAGGATCTACTATGGATCCTTAGGCATATCGCAGCCCATCATACATTTATGTCAACAATGACACATACACTTATATCGCCATACACTTATACCAACATGCACTTATATCAACATACACTTATATCAACCATTTACGTTTACCTTTAGCCTGTCAACACAAGCAACACAAGCAATACAAGCAAACTCATCAGTATCATTGCTCTAAAACTGTAATCACATTTCATATCATTCACTATCAAATATTGAGACACCAGGAGTGCGTCCACTCCCCAGAGTGTAATCAATATTGAAAACCCTTTCATGACTCAACATCGGAAGAGTGTGCACTCTCTTTCGGTGTGTGCTATGTAGGCCCTAGGCATACTCAAGCAATCGGTCATCATGGAAATAAATCAAAACATGTTCTGCATATGGAAATTTAATAATTAAACATGCATATTCATAGCAAGGGTCACCGAACACTTATCCATTTGCCGTCGCAGTATGCCTTTGTATCTGTCAGGCACTGTCAAGGAGTCGGGGAAAACTGAATGCTAAGCTGGTGAGCTCGCTGCAGAGCTAGGAATACCTACACCAAAACTAGCCTAACTTCTATAACACCCACACACACACCCAGCACAAGGAATCAGTCCCTTCTCTGCTACACAGTCCCTCAGGCCCTGCATTCCCTTCGAGTGCTATCCCGGGGTTATGGAGAAGAAAGTCAGCCCTCTAGCTCTGTCTGTGTGGTTTACAATCACCAAGTTTAAGCAAACCAAGGCCCCATCCCTGTTTCCTGTTTACGTTTCATATCCACACACGTCTCACTGACATAATCCAAACCATCTCACTCATGTTATCACCAAACATGTAGTGCAGATGAGACATTTTCAAAATGTCTAATGGAGTTTCACCTGAACCCAATTTCCAAGATAAGGGAAAACCTTCCCATGAAGCTTGGCTCTTGCAGGTCATCACACATGATCTTCCTGCAGTGTGTTCTCTTGACACATTCATCAAATAGCCAAACAGTCAGTCATTACCTGATACTACAATCCAAATTGATAGTTCCATAACCAAGCAATGACATTAGAGATTGTGTTCAATAAGAATTTGCGATTCTATCTACTACATAAATTGACTTGCTCAATTGTGGGTTTCCCGTAAGCATAACATGAATACCCACTTACCATGTGTCACTCCTGACACAATCTCCCACAAGCCAACAATGATTAGTAGTCGTTAGTACTTCTTAAATCCGAAATCCACAATTCGAACTTAACAACCCATACCAACTAATTTTCACAACCATGAGACTTCTTCTCATAAATGGTAGATTTTGGCAGTGGTCAGGGACTTACCTCTCACTGTCATGTTTGAAAGAATCTACCTGAAACATGAATTTCAACCAACCAAACACAATCTTGTGCAAGCCAATGGTGACTATAAGTGGTCAGCATTTTCTTAAATTTGAAATTCATAACGCAAATCTAACAAGCTCTTTTACACGGTAGATTCCAGCATTGGTCAGGGTCTTACCTCTCAATGCCGTTCTCGGAATAATCTACCTGAAATATAAGCTTCAAACAACCAAACACAAGCTTATGCAAGCCAATAGTGACTAGTAGTTGTCAGCAATATTTGAAATTCACAATTCAAATTTAACAAGCTCTTTTACATGGTAGATTCTAGCATTGGTCAGGGCCTTACCTCTCAATGCCATTCTCAAAAGAATCTACCTGAAACATGAGCTTCCATCAACCAAACACTTGGTAAGTATGGATGCATATACCATCTTATCGCTACAACCATCACTGAATCATTTTCAGAATTTATAAAATTCAAATACTTCAAAGGTTAGTCACTTCAGTGTTCTCAAAGCTCATTTACTTCATCCAATCATTATCATACTAACATTGCAAGGTATAGTCACAGCATTCATGCAATTAAATGAAGTGGTTAGATACTCCTTACTCCACAAGTGTATCATTCATACCACCTTGCTCTTCAATAGAGCATTTCTGGCAGCCAATTGATCATGACTATCCTGCATTCATGACAGCCTTCAAAACAGTTCCAGAATTATCATTAATTCACCATTTCAGTCATTAGTTAGTCCGCATACCACATGCATTCATCTCAATGCATTCATGCCATACATCACAACATTGCACCTACACTTATGCAATCAGTCATTCACACCCTTCATAGGCATACATCCATTGCATAACAACAAGATTCATAAAATCTTCTTAATGCAGGTCCATTCAACGCTACCTTGCATTGATTTAGGAATACTAGGAATTCAACCATACCATGGCCTAATCATGACTACCTCATACATGATGCATTACTATAATCAATATCATTAACATATATAGGCATGACACCTTTCTACATTCCAACATTCACATGGTATGAGGTCTCTTACCTGGACCAATCCATGGAATTTGTCATAAGCAAACTCTTACCTGCATGGGTCGTACTTACACCCTTTCCATGACCAGTGTGGTGGTCCTTTGCAGGAGATTGCAGAATTTGCTCACCAACTTTTGTTATGGAATCGTTGCCTTATCCATTCTCCATAGGGTTGCTAGTTTCATTCATCAGCATCAGCAACATATTCAGCTAGGTCCATGTCATCGTTGGTGTTTCCACTAATGCCAACATCAAAGCAATGATCATCATTAGTGGTACATTATAATATATAAAATTTCCAATGTTCTTACCAACATGCAATATCTTATGCATGCAATACATATTCTCCTACATTTCAGCTATATACTTAGGAAATGTAGTTATAATTAGAAAGACAGGGTCTAATGAAAACTTCCCTTTCAAACCCCTCATCTTCTCGTGGAATTCATTTTCCACATAGCAGCTGGTTGGCTTCATAGTCCTTGCTGCCCCTGGGCATGCAACTATCCAGCTTTGTCCATTTGATAACAACGGCCATCATTAGCACTTTGCTGCTCCATGCTTAGATTCTGGTCACTTATCCTCGTTCCTTGCTGGATAAGCTTTCCAATGCCTGTTCACACGCATCATTCCGACCTCGGATGTGAAAACCACACCCCTTCTAAGAATGAAGACTTTCAACAAACCTTTGCATTTTACACACGGCTGCATTTTGGCCGAGAATGTTAACTTCAGCCACCACACTTCCATTGCATCATTCATCTTTTATGAATTCTAGATTCGACTAAATTTCCCCAAACATAGAGTCTTCTTCTCTCAAGAGCGACTGTCTCAGGGGGACGACGGGGGTAAAGGGGGCTTGCCCCCTTGTCTGCAGGGCGGGTCGAGGGCAGCGCCCTCATTTTTTTTTGTGTAAAACTATGATTTTCGCGCAATCTGGCGCATAAGCTCACTGCCAATTTCTCATTTTCAACCCCTGAAAATCCTCAAAATTTCACTGAGAAACAGCTGAAATTGGCTGAGAAATCTCATAGAAAAACTCAAAATTTTCCCTGTGCAAATTGGGTGTCGGCTGACTCTCTAATCGGCTATCAGAACCATCATCTTGTCCACTGAATCGGCTCCCAAACCGATCTCGCAGCCGCAGAATCGGCTCCTCGGAAGCTCTAACCTTCCGCAACGGCGGCTCTCTGGGAGTTTCAACCCTTTTGCAACTGCGGCTCCCCAGAAGCTCCAATCCTTCCGATGTCCGCTCTTCCTTGGACGAACTTTCCACATCGGGCGTCGGCTGAATCTTGGATCGGAAGTCAGATGTCTTTCGCTTCCGCAATGGCGGCTCACCCGGACCCTTCCTTCTTCTGTAGAATCGGCGACCGAAACCTTTCCGCAGCCACAACGGCGGACGGAAAACTCCACCAACTTGTCCGCAACAGCGAATGCCCGCTTCGCCGGCTCATCCGCTTTGACACTTGCAATGTCGGACGTCGGCTGACTCTCGAAACATCGGGCGTCGGCCAACTCTCAGAACATCAGACGTCGGACCATTCTCCATTCCGATCGTTCCGACACTTAGGAAAATTTTCAATTTTCCAAAATTTCTTCTTCGTCGGCAATCGGACGACTCTTGGATTGGACGCAAGATTGCTTCACCGTCCGCAACGGCGGACAAGAGACTTTACCAATCCTTCCGCAACGGCAGAAGTTCACTTCCTTCAAGGTCCCGACCATTCCATACTTAGCCGAATTCTTTCTACGGTGTCGGCGATCGGACGAATATCGAGTCAGATGCGAGATTGCTCCGCCATCCGCAACGGCGAATGGAAAGATCGTTGTCTCACCTGCAACGACGGAGGTTAACTCCGTGAACCCTTCCGCAACGGTCGGATGGGAAATGTCAGCCATTCGTCTACAACGTCGAACGTTAACTTTGCTAGTCCCTCCGCAACGGCGGGTAGGAACTTCTCCAGTTCTTCCGACTGTTCACACTTAGCCAAATTTTCCCAAATTTTTTTTTGCTGCTCTGCTGAATAGAGAAGGTAATTCTACCTTCTGTCGTTGCACCTTCTTGGCCCATAGAAGCCCATTGTTGCAACTGAAAGCTCTGATACCACTCTGTCACGTCCCCGTCCCTCAACCGGCGAAGAGAACGCGACGAACGCATCAACACAACCGGGAAAATGGCCCCATGAACATAATCAAAGAAATCAATGCTGGACATAAAATTTACAAGCATACATAGATGCAAAGCTCTTCAATCATACAGCGGAAGCAACACAAACACATTTCCAGCATTGATCATGTTCATCATTTCACATAACACAGTATATAAATTGCAGAGGAGAAGTAACAACAGCACTTATCTTTCGATGAAGAACTTTCCCGCAACCAGCTATGTCGCTGCAATGTTCCACCCAACCATAGGCCAGCGTGCTCATCAATCTCTCAACAACGCTGCCACCCCCGAGCTGGGCATGATTCCTCTAGGATAAGGGTCATTACAAGCTTACACATAGCCGAGGGACACAATCAGCCAAACCAAACACTGCTGGGTTTAACATGCCTTCAACAGCAGACAAGCCAAGCCAGCACAGTCCAAGGTTCAACCACTGCATACCAGCAGCCAAACAATCCCTTCACAGCTCTGTGAAGAAGTCATAAACAACAGAGGACAGCCCCAAACGAAAGATGAGCACAGCTCAAGTTTACAAGGAAAATCAGAGTTGGTTTTGTCCCTAACGTGGCCAAAACAACTCAGCTGCAACCCAAAACAGGGTATCTCAGCAGCCACAACACACAATGAAAAGATAACGACATTCCACGATTCCAAACCGGGAAATTTATCCAATAGCACTCACAATTCCTCAATGGAACGGCTGGGCAACATCACACAGCCCATGAACAGAGGAGAGGCCAGCTCTCAGCGTGGAATGAGGAAAACACATCCAACGGATTGGCAATCTCCAGTGGTCCAAAACAAAATTGGAACCCACAGCCAGTAAAACACATGGGGAAGACACAGCCCCAAAACACAGGCAGAGAGCACGGCTCACAACATGAAAACGACTCAGCAGCACCCAACCGTCAAGGAAGAAAGACAGCAACCCAATTCATGGGTGAAAATCAACAGCAAGCAGAAATCGTGGATTAAAAACCACGGTCTGGACACATACCAGGAGAATTCAGGCCCTTGAGGCCGTTCTACCTTCTTGCTGCGTGCACAAAACCAAAGAAGAGCCGCGACCAGTGTGCGAGGAGGAACAAAACATACAATCCCAGCCTGCGCGTGAGGAAGAACTAACCAGGCGTGAGAGAAACTGACCATGGGGAGAATGAAGACTAGCATGAGGGAAAACGAGACTTCTCTGCTGGGCATGCATACTGTCCAAACTGACAGCATCCTGCCAAACCCACGTTTTTCCATGCCCACGTTTCCTCATGCCATAACTGCCCCCAACTAACAAAGTCAAGACATTGAAGAGGTTGGAGAGGTTGGGTAAGACAAGAAAGGTGGCAAACAAAACAAAGGTGGAAAAACATGGGCTTTTCCCCCATAACCAAGGTTTGACATCCCCACCCCCTTATCCTTTGGAACCATGCCCTTTTCATTCAACGTTGCACTGCCATAGCTGGTTGTGGTTTATTTTAATTGATGTGCGTGTTTACATGATGCCGAATTATAATGTGCCAAATAGCACGAGATTCCACCGGCAACTACCCTATTGCCGAAACATACACAACCAAATCGATGGTGGGGATTTTGCCTCGAGCTCCTCACCACGATTAATTACAATATATACATCATGCAAACGGGGTCAAAACTGGGGACATTACATTTACCATCACCTGTAATTGGACTTTCCTTAGTTTGCATAAATTTGTATAATTTAAGTTCGATTTGATTCCATTCAATTTCTTTACTTCATTTGAAAGCTATTTTGACACTACTCCTCCTCAAGTTCCAATCATAGTAAATGCATATCCACAGAACAACCAAGGAGAGTGGAACTCGATAATTTAGTTTTACCATGATGTACATTTGTTAATTGTATGAATAACTTAAGTTGTTGAATTTGTAAAAGTGTCTCCAATTGTTGTAATTTTGTTATAATGCATTGTATATTTAATCTTTGAAGTTGTTTACAAAGATTTCTTACATTAAGAGGTGGAATAGTTAGGTAAAAAGGAAGTTTATTTTCGTAAAGTTTACTTGTTTATATTTTTATCTTTTCAGTATTTGTCTATAGAATAGAGTAGTGCAGCTTGATACTTCTCTAGTCTAGCACTTAGTATGGTTTAATTACCTTTCTAGTTGAATTTATAGAAGTTTGACTCAGTTTTTCATTTTGAAATATCTTTCAATCTTTTCTTTGTTAAAATATTTCTATGACACCCTAGGAACCCCTCTACCTTTGCATATACTTTGTGTCAACCTGAAGTTTACCAACCTCGGTCAATAATTAAATATTAGGTGAATTAATTAAGACATTATAGCACCCAACAGCTTGCAGTAGTAATGAATATATACTTCAATATTGTTTTGCTTGGGGTTTATTCATTTTGGAGAAGTAGGAACCTAACCTTTATCCCTTCCTTAAGTATGGAATCTATGAAAAGTTAAAGTGAAAAGATTTAAATGAGCATAATTGCATGGTTTTACTTTTCTGTACTCACGTCATGCATTCACCTAACCGTAAAAGATAAAATTAAGTGCCAATTTAGGATAAATTTTGTAGAAAGGTGCAATAGGTTAGAGATATGTTCCAACGTATTTAAACATAGGAGTTCTCATTATTTTCCTGCACTACATCCCAGGGATCGTGCGGTTGTTCCATGTATTGCTGGTATATCGAACAACCTTTCACATACCCTTGAGGTATATCAAAAGGTACTTCACGTACTCAGTAGTATATAGGAGGGCCCCTTTCGAACGATTGTGCATTAGACAACACTACTATAGAGTGGATCTCCTGGGTACCTTGTGTATATCAGGAGACACCTGTAGGGATCCTAAGACCAACTCAGCACAACCATTTGATCGTCCTATGACAGTAATACAATGAGAACAACACTCGAGGAGATTTCTATGCACATGTCATCTAGGTAGTCGTGTATTCAGGAAAGGGTATGGTCCCAATCCTCCTTGTTGTATTTTACTGTTGGAATCTGCGGTAAATTGTGAGTTGTGGTGATTTGAAAATCCTATGAGGATACAAACTTTTAAACCACTCCTGTCACAGTTTTGATTTTTTTTTTAATCTTAAGTAGTGTTTGATTTTCCTTAATAGCTAGAGGTTTCTTTATATTAGTTTGACCTTTACACACTAGCCGATTTCCCATGGAGACGGTCCCGTCATATACAAGGATTATCACCTAAGAATCCCTTAAATCCTATGACCTAAACTCCCATGGAACAGGAGATTGACACAAATTTTGAAGCAGGTTGTGTTTCTATGCCTAAATTGGAACAAGTTTTGGTTACGAAAGAGGGAGGTGAATTCTCTCATCCTGACAATGTTCCCATTACTGAATTTTTGGTACCAACTTTAGTGGAACAACCCTCCCCTTGAAATACATATTTTGTTGTCCCAACTCCTTATGGAGCTGGGATTAATGAATTTCATCCTAATGAAACTATTGCTCCTATATTTGGTTCAAATGCTCCATTTTGGGAAACCACCTTAGGGCAAGCTATCTCTTAGTTCAGTTATTCTAGTGCCACAAATTTGTCTTCTATGGAGATAACTCCAAAACCTAGAAGGGACTTACCCTACCTCTTACCTAGTGATATTTTGGGTAGATAATTAAATATCCCTTCTAGTTCGATTCTAGCGAATGCTCCACCTACACCAACAGTAACTAGGATCACCACTCCTCCGAGAGTGCCACTTTCTGTTTCAAATACAATGTCAAATTCTCCATTGGGAGGTACTTCTATGCCTCCCATGGGATTGTTGAATATTGGAAGTTAGTTTTTACCCCCCACATCCCATGCAGCTAGGGGAACTTATGTGCTTGTTTTACATAATATTTCACAGCCTACTCCTCCAGCTGTAGAAAATAGTGATGATGATGGTTATGGCACTATTGGTCCTTCTTCACAACCTCCCACATCTACTTGGGTCCCTCCTCAACAACCCAATATCATTAATCAATACCTTAGCAAGGCATAATACAAATCAGTTATATGTCCCTTATCCCAGAGGATAGTACCAATCAATGGACTCAACCTACCTATGGAACCTAGGCTGGACATAACCAAACACACAACCATTGTTCATGGGTCAAAACAATCCTAATTACCAATAGTTTGTAGGGTACTATGGCCAATCTCAATTGACCTATGTTCCTACTAGGGTAGCCTTTCCTTATCAATACTATAATTACCTGCAACCTAACTGACAACTTCCATTTTTTGCTACTTAGGATTTTCTAGACTTATCCAAATTGATTAATGATCCCATCCAACATGACCCTTTTTGGACAATAATTCTGGTCAAATTACCATAAGAAATCCTCAAGTTTGATGGGAAACAAGGTGAAGACCCAAAAACCATGTGATGAATTTCCATCCATGGTGTTCTTCAAGCTCCCTGATGGGTGATTCCATTCTTTTGAGGCTCTTCCATATAAAATTGACTGGTACGACCTCTAAGTGGTATATTGAAATTACACAACACTCGTTTGTGGATTTTAATTCATTGGAGACTATTTTCCTTACCCATTTCCAGTTACCCATCTAGTATGAGACTGTTATGGATATTTTGACCTCTCTTCGGTAGAATACTTCCACTCACATATTCAATCACATTCATGAGTGGAGGAGACATTGGAGGTTAATCAAAACTCATATTTCAGATCAACTATGATCCAACCAACAGTTGGCATGTTGTCGAACTTCGACAAAGTCTAGCTCTTCAACTACTTCAACTTTTTTGACAGGTTCAGCATCAACTTCGACCAGTCCAAACCTCGACACAAATGAATTCAATGACCTTGACAGGTTTTGTGCCTAGTATACACCATATCACATGCATTTTCAACATCAAAGACTGCCAAACATCAATAGAGTATCTCTCTATATTCCAGTTGTCTACGATGGTTGAACTTCCAAACCCTTATAACTTCTCTTGTAACTGAATGTAATGGGTGGTCACCCAATCTTCTCAACATTCTATATAAATGTGTACACTATTGTAGTATACATCAATCAATTCACTTTATCAATTCAATCAGTCATATTGATCCATCTCTCATTGAAAATAAGTTTTTAGTTTGAATTCTTGCATATTGTTTGTGCACATAATTTTTGTTGATATAAAGTATTTACTGCTTTACTTGTTTTTTTTCTATGCTTCTTCCATAACAGATCTTGACTGATTCAATTGACCGTTGTCCCCAATGTGCACCTAGGCACGACCTGGATCATTGGTATTAGAGCTTTAAAAGGATAAAGTTACATAAGCACTTCCATCAAAGTTATTTAACTTATGCATGTTCAAACACGCTTGCAAACTCAACAATACAAGAAGACACTACCTTCAACTTTAGAAAATATAGCCAAAGAAGAAGTCAATAGACATGCAACTGAAAAGTAAGATAAAATCATAGAAAAAGCACTGGCTCGCCAGCACACCAAATTGTTTTCCCATTTCAACGAGATTCTCTTGCGATTTTCTTCAGACTCTGGAGAATCCTCGATGGGAACTCACTCCGATAAAATCAACCCCTTCAAAGTGCAAATGAATCTGGACATACTGAACCTTGAAGGAAAATTTTAAGTGGAATCCGTCGATAATTGGGTGCAACAACTAGAATCTTACTACTCTATGAATCAACTCTCTAAAGTGGAAATATCACCATTTCATCCTTAAAGATGTCAACCTCCGTACATTTCTGGTGGAAAAATTTATCGATAAAGATGGAAAAATAAGGTGACCCCATAGACACATGAGTAAAATTTTTCGAACACATCCAAAAGGATTTCTACTCACCCAAATGTCTTAAGCAATAGTATAGGAAGTGGAAACAACTAAGGAAATGGAAATACCAGTTTGTGTAGAGTTACACCAACGAGTTCTATTGACTCATGACTAGACTTAGCGTCCAAGAAGGAGATAAATTTCTTATCCTGAAGTACGTCAGTGGATTATCCACGTACATTTAGAAATAGATGGATTTTCTTACTGTCAGTACGCTTGCGAGTGAATTTTATTACGTCATCAAGCTTGAAACTAAACAAAAAGGAAAAATAAATTTCACAAACAAGCCAACCTGTCGAACATTCGACAAGAAGTCACTAGCCGACTCTGACAAGTTGGAGAAACATTCTTAGCAGACTATATTGAAGCTTGATCATCACAAGAATAACTTTCAAAAAGACAAGAAGGATCGCAAAAAAGAAGCTCCTACCGAGAAATAGTGTGATTATCACAATTCAACATGGCATGATACGCTAGAATGCAAAGCTTGGAAGACATTTTTGGAAAAATTGTCAACATCCAACTTGTCCGACAAAACCCTGATAGAATTGGATCCAGATGCATAAACCATATTAGCTTCGAATTTGAACACTTCGACATCCTCGACTATCATTGATGACCAGGAATGAGAGTGCCTATTCCATACATAGATATGGTTTCATAAAAATTCATTACATCTGATTTTGAATAATGGTATCCAAAAGAACTTTGTTTATGAATATATTGTGAAACAATTAGGTCTTGTCACCACTCCACATCCTCAGTCTTACAATATCAATTGGATTAAGGATGGATAGGAACTAAGAATCACATACCAATGCAGAATCACCTACTTCATTAAACCTTTTGAAGATGAATTACTCTATAATGTGGCACCGCTTTCCGTAGCCGACACCTTGTTTGGGAAACCTTACTTGTGGGATCGACATGGTACATATCAATCATGGCCTCAGAAGGTGATTTCCAAAATTCAGAATCAATGGTATAGCATACCAACGTGAAAACCCACATCAACGGTTGCTATGATAAATTCCAAACAAACAAACGAGCTTGTAAATCATGCTCATAAGTTTGTATTAGTTATGATAAAGCCTCAGCATTCCAGGAATACTACAGAAAAAAGTTGATTCATTGAAAAACTCATCTCTTGACAACAACAACAGATCGACCACATTATTTAGGAATACCATAACACATTTCAAGAGCCGAACGGAGTACCTCTGCATTGTCAGGTAGAACACTCCATCCAATTAGAGTTTTAACTTCTAGTTGTGCCTCCTTTAGAATATTTTTTTTCAACGCACTATTGAAAACTAAAAATTTTGATGTGTAATTTTTAGTGCTAACATCATCTATGGCCACAATCTAATGCTCCCACCATGCAAAGTAGTCATCATCAAATGGTGTAGCTACTTGTCCACCCCCAGTTCGTAGCATGACTCCTATCCATCTCAACATGGTATCTTGCTAAGTTCATGTGAACTTAGTGATGCTTGTGGATTGACTGTCGGTACCCTCTTGAAAAAGAAACTACATAGGATACTCCAAAAAACTAATGTTCTACAACTTCCCCTATTTTACCGCGGATAGTTGGGATTTATAAATCCCATTAAGCATGTACACCAATAAATTATTGTGGGTTCCATGCATCTCACTACATAGAATATTTGGAGTTTGGATGCTATATTTAAAGCCATATATCCTTGGACTTCACCCATGGTAAGTAGGATAATATTCATTCCTAAACCATCTATGTCTCCAATCCATATTTGCAAGCCATTTTTTTGTGACACACAATATATGGCCATGTATTCATCATTGGACATTCCAGCTAAACTTATAGGTGGCTTGAAACTTGGTACTTCACCTTAGGGGGGGAATTTGGTGATTATTACCAATGACATAGATATCATGTACCTCTATCCTTAGGGGTTTGTCATCCAACATGAATCAATCAAACTTCACATCCTGATATCCAACAAGCATTTCAATCAATCTTCATTGAGCCTGCATATTATGTGCTTCGAAAAATTTATTTAACTTGCATTGATGGAGAGCTTTGAGGGCCTAATAATCCTCTAAGACTTGGTCATCTAAGGCCTCAAGCTCCATTTCCATCCATTCAAGTGACATCCAACCAAAAAATTGCAAAATGTTTGTTATTTTTCTCAAAAGGTTTAGGTTTACACATAGATGTGAGCTCCATAATCCACAATCACGTTAGACATTAGATATGCTTCTGTAGCCTACTTTTGTGTCTGAAATCATTTAAGGATTCCTTTAAAATCTAAAAATTTGGGGACAATGGATAAAAAGGTATATAAATGGAAATAGGAAGGTTCAAGCTCTTACCCGGCACTGATGGTTCAACAAATGGTGGATCATATCTCTTGTGATCAGTTATTAAAGATCGGAGCAATTTTGGTCCAATTTCACCAAGAATTTCAAATTTTACAAATGAACTGGTAAAAAAAATAAATTTACCCTACTTTTATTATATTTCGCTACCCACTTTTCCATAGTTTCATTTTCATTTGTATAAAATGAACTAATAAATGGTGTTTTAGGGTGCATACTTTATCCATGGGACCATAATTTCTTGCAAGTGGTGGTAACTCTCACAGGTATTTTGTTTCTTAACTGGCATATAGGTTAGGATTCCCACCATTTTTGCATCTTGTCCCTTACTTTTGAAATACCCTCAGTTATTTTTGTGAAATTACGATGCTTAACCTTCTTGAAATTTTATATGTCATAATGTCACATCTAGAGCCTTCTTGTCCAATGAGCATTCTGTATTTGATCCTCTCTACAATTGATGCTCATGCTTCTTTAATTTATAATATCTTAGAGTTCTATTATAGTATTTCCTGACTTTGGATTGGAACGACATGATTCCTTCCCATCTTTTTCTAGACATTTCCTATATGGGAACTCTTGTCACGGAGTTATTATTCAACTCACCTTTTGTCTATGTAAATATAAAATTATTTCTAAGTAGGTTTTTTTCTTTTAGTCTCATTAAAAAGACATGAAAGAAAGTCCATCTAGCATAAGTTTAACAATTTTCTGGGCCAAATAGACTATTTACACAAAATGAATACTATAGTTAATTTTTTTCTAGAAGAGTTCTCCCCTATATACTTTATACCTTTGTCAGACATTGTGTCAGGATTCTTTAATAATCCTCCCTTGACCACCTTAGTTATTTTAGTAGTTTCCTAGTTTAGGATAATTTAATTTACCCCCTAGTGCTATGAAGATGTTACCTAGGGCCCACTAGCCACATGATGGACCCTTATGCATAATTTTAGGATATTTGGAGACCAATCCCTATATTTTAGGAGCCCACTTAGAGTTTTGGGAGTCCCACCTTCAGTTCACCCTCACCTGAGTGGAGTTATGCTTCGATGGCCACCTTTATTTCACCTTCAGCTAGCTAATGTGCTTCCCTTGCAATATTTAAGGATAAAGGTGCCCATTCCCACCTACCAAGGGTCAATTAACTGATTTTGTTTCCTAGAGTGCACTAGAGATGTCTACAATGTTTATTTTTCCTACCCTAGTCATGTCTGAGTCAGGGATTTGAATCCTCCTTGGGTAATTCAAATTTCCTCTATTTTATCATATTATGTTTATACACATAATAATGATAATTGTTACTAGTTATTGCTGCCAATTGGTGTTTCTCCTTTGCATAATTTCACAATGCATTTTATCAATTTTTACACTACAATTAATCATTCTTCTTAATTATTTCATGGTAAGGTATTATTCATCCTGATGATCTCTTATAGTTCATAATTTCACACATTGAAGAATAAATTTACAAAAATAACATTGTGGAGTCTTCTTTAAGTTTTCAAAACTTGAAAACTCCAATGAACATTCATTGATATAGGCGCACTAAAAATCCATGTTCACCATTGTTTAAGTTGTAACTTCACATGCATTTAACCTTCTTGAACCTATGAGCTTGATATTGGCTTCCATGCTTTTAGCTAGTTATATAAGCCTTTCATATCTTATCTCATTTTCACTAAGATTTGCAATACTATGCCTTTGCAATCTAAACTCCCTTTTATAGGGAAGAAATACACCTTGAGTGTCCTTATTGTGCTCATGTTCCTTGCATTATGCATAGGTTTGTCTCATATCCTTGGGACCAGTTTCGTATGCCCTCGATACTCATTTATTCCCCTGTACTATAGCATTCTTTAATTCTTTTTTTATTCGTTTATAATATGAAAAAGACAACTAAATCAAATATTTCAAAAAGGCAGATGGGAAGAAGTTATGTTCTTACTTAAGTCTTGCAGCAAGTCATGTCACCCTTGAACAAATCCCACTGTCTAGAGTTCTCATCTTTGTAGTTTGGGTTATAGCATGGCTTTAATAAGATGAAATCATTATATTTTATCTCCACTGACTGGATAGTCTTCCAATCAACATGGAGAAGGGGCTTATATCATGTCTCTTTCAAGTATATGTTACCTTAGTCCATTAATGGTGTCATGCTTATGTTCAAGGGAGGTTTTCACCCGAGTCGGACATTCCTTAGAAATATTGAATTCAAATTTTCAGCCTTCCCATGTTAAGTACATCTCAGCATCATGAGTTTGAACCAACAAATCTTTGATCTCCTACTACTACTTTGTGTTGGATGATAGTGGATACTTAATTATCTCCTTATAATGGTTCACGTGGCATCAACTCCAAAGAATCTATTCTAGGATTGTGATATAGAGTTGTGTTAGTACCTTGGATATTTCAATCATCGATGGCAAATTTCCTTGCTAACAACTGTGGGAATACCTCATTACCCCCTAATTGCTAGAATCTACAAGTGTTCAATGTCACAACATTTATTCACACTTATTAGATTGTACTGGGTAACTTCACTCTTATTTTCATTATTGGTGAGTTGGATGACATGTTTTAATGGTTTATATCAATTACTGGTAACCACACAATGCCTTACTATGTTTTACCGCAAGACATATATTCACATAGTTTAGACTCATGCCATTATTGGTTGGTTTGAAGATCTCGAGTATATATATAATCCCACATTATTATGCTATGAATTAGGTTGCATTGGATTTCCATTCCCTCACTTTGTGGCACTAATTCTTTTGAAGATTATGTTGTTCAGTCCTATTCTCGAAAATATTCATTTGATAATGAGACGTAGATCCACTTTGTATCATCGTGGCTATGTTCTAATTTGACATGAATCCACTTTGTATCCATGTGGCCATGATGACTAATTCTATTTGTTATCGGTTCGCTATGTGCTTGATTTGGCAACCATGTTTTGGTCATTTTTGAGCATGGGTATTCCCACCTCAAGATGAGAGTTCTAACTTGTTATGTTGTAGGTTCACTTCCCAGTTGTTTATTACTCATACCTGAACACCATATACATAATTTCCATATTTATAATGTATTTATCCCATCAGTTGTTCTTCTGGTCTCACACATTAGGAGGCATTTGTTATAACATGATTTCCCACATATCTAGAACATGCCTTTTGTTAGTTGAATTACCTAATTGAAAACTCACTTGTCCTCTAATGGTTCAATCCCCATTACCCCTTCTCTGTCAAACCTTAAAAAAATCCTAATTTCATACATGGATGTGACCTTTTCATGTCTATCCCATGTCTACACAACTCTCCAATGTCTAACCTATGTCCTTATTGTTTTGAAGGTAAAATATAAAAATAATTTTTGGGAAATGTGAAACTAGTTCCATGGTTCTTTTAACCGTCCTTTTTTTCATAAATAACTAATTGAACTTCCCTAACTGCCTCCCCAAAAGGATAAACAAGAAAGAGGAAGCAAGAAAAGGAGAGAGAGATAATAAAAAAAGCACCCTTATGTTACTCTTTTTCACATTGAATATATAAACTATATTCCTAAGTTTGCAAGTAAAACCTCCATATCTGGAAATCTACATTTCCAACATTCTCCATTTCTTTCTTGCCAATAAACTATCGGATTGTTTTCTCTGGGAATGCCTTTCGAGTATTGAAGAGGCATAGATGTGTATATGACTTGGGATGGAGGAAATTAGCATATCATTTTAGAACAATGCCACAGTCAAGAGAAAGCAAAATCTATTTTGTATCTTGTTGTTATTTTATATAAAGAGTTCTCTTCCTTATCCAATCTATTTGTTAATTTCGTGTTCTTTTTTATCCTGTAAATTTAGCACATTTGTTTGCAATTGAATCATTATATTTATAATTATTTACTTGTATCTTTGACCCTATTTGTGATTACATATTATGAAAGGATACCTTTGGAGCAAATTTGAAAAGAGGGATCTTTTACAAACATTGGACCTGAGGTAGGAAATCTTTCTTTGTTTTTTTCTGATTTTTGCCTTGAACTTTGAATTGTTTTAGATTTCATTAATTGGTAGGATTGTTTGAATTGTTTATGAGCACCAATATGTAGAAACTTAACCCAAAAGGTTACGAGGGATTAAGTACTAGAAAAACCACCACAAAATTAATTGGGTTCCAGTTCAAGGGTTGCACCACTCTTGGATTTTTGGGCATGGTATCATGTAAAAGTTTTGCAACAGAGCTATGATAGGATTTGAATTCCTTAATTGTTATATGGTTTTATTCAAGTATCGATAACTTAAGATCTATAGGGAGCTTAGCTGTAGGTTTATCCATTTCTATATCTAATATTGACTCAATGTTTTCCTCCACAACACTGGAATTCATTTTCAATGCCACCTCTTCTTTCACCATTATTTGTTTCTATCACATATTTAGGGAATTAATTTTAGGTAGGATATAGGTGATTCCTTGTGTAGTTTTTTTATTTCCACACACTATTTCATTGGGAAACTTCCCTATCAAACACTTTCTTTGTCACACAATAGGGGAGGGATCCAACCTTGTATATCAAATGGTTTCACAAATGTTTTATCCATATCCATCCCAAACCATACCTTCCCCATGTGTGCATTCAAGGGAGTCCACTAAATCCTCGAAATGGGGGTGGTGGCCACTATCATGAGATCATACCACTTTTCAAATGCAACATCGTTGAAAGAAACATTTTGGGCATCAAGATGGGTCTTCCATGACTCATACTGCAATTCCAACAATCTTATGCCTATTTCTACATTCAATAGTTATAGGAGATGCAACAAACATGTGTATTATGGTTGTTTGGACTAAAGACTAAGTAGGAAGATCAAATTTATGAGTATCCTAGCACATAGAAAGTGTACCACACAAGGTTATATCTATAATATGAATGTGTTGTTCCTTTACAACCTTATTAATCATATCTTCCACGAAAGCCTCCATAGATGACACGCCATTGTATATTGAAGAAACTTGGATCTTCATTCCAATCCATCAATATACTTTTAAAGTTGCGCAACATCATAAATAGATCTATCTTATTATACCATTCATTCATGGCCTCCTCAGAGTCTCTATCAAAAGAGTGAATGCTTCTCCATCTCATTGATCCATCTATTGTGGGATTGATTAATCATCTCACTTACTAGAAGTCAGAATGCATATTTCATCTAGGACAACCTTTGATCCAACCTTTGTTGTACGTAGGTCTTTAGTAAGGGTCCATAGGATAAATGACCTTCATACCTTCATCATAAAAAATCAATCTTTCCTATTTCAAATCTAATATAGCATAATTCTCAAAGGACCAATCAATACCCAACAATGCTACTAAGATCCTATTTTACTTCTTAAGTGAAACACCACCCAACCTTAATAGGTGAGTGGACATTGCTTCTTGAAATGAATATCATAATACAAGGGTTATTTTTGTAATATCGCTAGTTTATATTGTATCGTATTTAGCTATTTGACACTATAATTTCTAGCTTATTGCATCATAAATGTCTATATATCTTGTGTTGTTTTAAGTTTCAAGGTTAAGGACACCAAAAGTGGTATCAAAACACTTTCTTGAGTTAGTATGTCTCTATAAATTTCACATACTTTTTTTAGACTAGAGACATGTTCTAATATTTTTAAATAACATGGATATTTGTCATTTAATAAGTAATTCTATAATTGGGGGAAAATAAACATAGATGACACAATTGATACCAGGTCACATTTGTTGAACACCATTGTAACATTTGTTAGTACCCTTCGAATAGTATTGCATACCATTTTCACGTACCCTTACGTAAATTAGAAGTCCCATAAAACTTAAATGTAATTTTAGAAAATTGGATTAGCATAGATCTCGTTGAAATAAGGTTGAAAGAGGAGCGACATATTGGTCAAACCAATATTCACAATCCTTCATAAGATGATTATAAAGTGATGCTTCAAATAACTTTAAATCAAATATTCATCCAAGGCTTGAAAAAAAATTAATTTCTAATTTTTTTTTTCTAAAAAGAAAGTTATTAAAAAAATACCTAATTTCTCATGAATGTTTTAAGTGACTTTCTAAAATAATACCTAATTTCTCATTAATGTTTTAAGGGCCTTTCATATTTTCATCCCTAATTATTATTAGAAGGATATAAAAACTTTAAGCAAAGTATTAAGTGAGTAGTGAAGAACATTAAAAGAGTATTGAAGAGATATATAAGTCCAATATCAATAATATAATAAAAGGATAAAAAAGAGATATATTATTTTTATCACTAACGTTTTTTTTTCCAAAAGTAATGAGTTAAGGTATACTTATTAATGAAATAAAAAAATTAGATTATTCGAGTGAAAACTCGCAAAATTAGAGGATGTGCTCACATAGTGTCAAAAGTTGTCTACTAAAGAAGGGAAAACAATGCTATCAACAAGAAATTCAATATATCAAGAAAATTATTCACAATAATTTAGTGGAAAAATACAAATAATTTTTTTTTTTAAGTCACAATTAAAAAATTTCTTGCACATATAAAAAAGTTGAAAGATTAAAAACAATGTGATGAGAAGTCACAACAAGAAAAAAAATATCTTGAGAATACATTATTGGAAAAAATGAAGATAAATCTCACTTAAGGAGTCTTAACGATGAAACAAGAAAAACAAGAGAATAAAAAATAAAAATAAAAAAATTTGAAAAATTAGAAAATAATGAAGAACTTTTATGTCACAAGGAGATATAATCAAGACCTACTTACATAAATAATAAAAACTGAAACATGATAAGAAGTCATTGCAAGATGAGCTGGAACAACTTGTTTGCGGGGAATCATTATTTTAACAAGAGACATAAGAAAATATAGTTAAAATGAATGAATTGTTAGGTGTGAATATTTTTAAGCAATGGAAAAAGGAACAAATACAGATCCAAGCTATGTCCAAGATCAAAATGATATTTACATTGAAATCTCACCATCAAATAAATCTCTACAAGTATCAAAAGATGGAAGATCCACAAACAATACACAAGAGACTAGGATGCTTTATCATCAACCAAAGCACAAGAGTTGTTGTGACCGATGACAAGGTCAAAAGGAATATCAACAGTTGTTGTGACCAATGACAAGGTCAAAAGGAATATCAACAATGTTCTTCTTACAAACAAATGAATGACAATTTTGAAAATTAATTGACTTAAAGTCAACAACTTGGGTTGAACAAAAAAATTAAGAAGTTCAATCAAAACAATCGATCAAAAAAAGTTCCAATGAAGTTTAGGTTGGCATAGATCAATCCACAGATGACACAACAATTCTTCTTGGGAATTCAAATATCGTATCATCTCATATTTTCCATTCACATAGCTACTAGAATAGAATATCTTGAGAAGACCATTCGAGCTAGGACTATATTAAATAAAGCCTTTCCATATGTATATGATTTAAGGACATTTTTTTCTAAGGGGAAGACAATGTAACATACACAAAATATTTTAATACCAATAAATTGTTAGAATTCTAAATCCTTTATGGTAGCAAGAATTCTATAAACAAGCTCAGAATATAAGCACACAATTAACCTCACTGGGAATTGTAGAGAATTAACATAAGGAGAGAAGAAGAGGAATAATGAACACACATTAAGGGATGATCAATAAATGATAATTGATATTATTAAATTGGTAATACATCCTTATAAAGGAGAATTGAGTTGATGGAAGACAATTGATTGCTAGTTCATAAATCATGCTTACCAAATATGTTAAATCTCTATAGGTGGCTAAAGCACTTTCCTAATCTATGAAGCACCTCATGAATTAGATAAAGTATGAGTGAGTGAGGATAAGGGATGGAAATACATTCTAATCCTAGAATATGGAGAGGAAATAATGAACGATGGGTTTGCAACAAAGGATAGCAGTTTCCTAGTTGACTAGCTTTACCTTATCTATAGAAAAGATGGAATAAAGAAGAATAAAGAGAGAATATGTAGGAAGGAGTAGTTACTAATTCTGGAAGCCAATAAAGTGGATAGGATCAAACCAAAATCAGGATAAAATTGCTCCTGGGGTATATATGGCAAGTGTTGATCATGTGGTGCAAGTGGATGCCAACTATTTAGGCTAATGGGCAGGAAATTAATAAAATAATGATTAAATATTTTATCATAATTATTAAGTGGGGTTATAATATTCCCACACCCCTCTTTAAGTATGAATTTATGATTAAATGTCTAAAATAATCAGAAATTAAGAATTATATAGGGCCCAACAAGAAGGATCTCATCACCCTTTAACATTTATTATGTCCAAAGAACTGAGGAAAGAGACGAAACTACATTGGGAAAATACTCCCTCAAGAAAGGACATGAAAGGAAAACCAAAAATGTTGAACTACTGCTAATGCTACTCCAAACTAAATGTTGATGTCTAGAGGAATTTTCTTCTTGGGAAGAAGAGAAATATGCTCACCTAGATCAAGAACAACTGCAGGATGGAAATTTGGACCATGTAGAACAACTGAGATACAATTATGTGTAAGCAAGAATGAAATCTCTTGAGAGTTGTAATCATCTCCAATATGATGTAATGACTTGAACTTCGAACCAGTAGAGATGAAATCAGCTCCAGATAGGTCAAATAAGTGTCCAAGCGAATGCATAAGGTCTCCAACTTCATTTACATTGAGAGGATGTGTGAAACTGATCATATAGGAATACAGAGAAGGCTTAGGATTAGAGAGTGCAAATGAAAATACTCTATGGGTTTATATAGATTCCAAAGAATTGAAAAGAACACATATTAGTACATCATTAGACACATGTGAATACACTAGTAAAGAATCCTATGTGGTAGAAGTATAGAAAGAGGAAAGAAGGAGATGCTCAAAATATTCTAGGAGGTTCTGAGTATTGATGGAAAGAACAAAGGAGGAGATGCATAAGTGCATGAGATCAAGTATGGTTAGTGGTATGACACAAATAATGCTTCATCTAGCTAAGTAGTCATCCAAGAAGTCACTGAGTTGCGCACCATCAAAGAGAGGTATGCATAAGGTGTGAAAGATCGGGCATATAGATCTCATAATCTATGATAAAATACATAGATAACACTAAATGTGTGAGTGAATCATCAACTATAGCAATAGAAGCTCCAATATTCACTTTTTTTTCATCATCAACATCATAAGAAGATGAATCAAGATCTTCAACGTCAAGAGATACATAAAAAGTTGTCTCTTCAATATTTGTTTCTTATATAAGGAGGAAACATTTGAATCAAAGAGAATGGTAGCAACATGAACTGTACAAGTTACTTCTTCATCATGAACAAATTTATCAGCTAATGTAGAGGCCAAGACATATTGAGAGAGTGCACATGCGAATATATTGGGTTCGCTCCATGCTTCATCTTCTACTTCCTGCACACCAAAATCTTTGTCCAAATTGTTCCAAAGATAAAATGGATATTCAACATAATATATGAGATGATGTATGTCTTGAGACATTGCCAGATACATAATTCCATGAGCTCTATAATAATCATTTAGCCAGTAAATATTCTCTTCATAAGACTCTGGTTCACTCAATGCACCAATCGATATATCAAAGAGACATTTCCTCTTCATTAAATATGTGCTTTTCTTTGGATTCCAATCAACATAGTTGAAAGGAGATAGTAGATGAACTTTTGAATCCATTTAGAAGTTGTTGCACCTACAAATAAGCCTGCAATATGAAAAGGAGAATTAATTGATGAGCTCTCAAATCTATGATACCATGCTATAATTCTAAATCCTTGATGGTAGCAAGAATTCTATAAACAAGCTAAGAAACTAAGCACACATTAACCTCACTAGGAATTCCATAGAATTAGCATAAGGAGAGAAGAAGAGGAATAATGAACACACATTAAGGAATTATCAATAAATTGTAATTGATCTTATTACATTTCTAATACATCCTTATAAAGGAGAATTGAGTTGATGGATGAAAACTCATTGTTAGCTCATAAATTAGACTTACCAAATATGATAAACTCCCATAGGTGACTAAAGCACTTTCTTAATATATTGAGTACCTCACGAATTATATAGAACATGAGTGAGTGATGATAAGTGATGGAAATGATTGCTAATCCTGAAATATGTAGAGAAACTAATGGAGGATGGGATGGCAACAAAGGATATCAGTTTCCTAGTTGATTAACTTTACTGTTCGGGTACATAGGGTACTCCCAAAAGACCGAACACCTAGATCAGCCACTCACACAAACATATCACAGATAAAGACACCGATATTTTGACGTGGTTAAAACCCTCAAGAGGGAAACAGTCCACGGTCCCATCCTAATATCTAATTGGAGCAATTTATTATGCAAAATAAAGAAAGTTACAAATGAGCTTCTCATAATCGATCAACTAGCCAATGACCCTTCGTGCTCTTTAAATATAGATCTTAGACCAATCGGGTGTTAAGCCATGGATTAAGGGTAGGTATGATCTAAGAGAATTTGAACCGTCAGATCACTTCATGTCTAGAACATATCATGACCATCGGATTAGAATATCTACAAATGCATACTAAAGAAACACACTTTACTTAATGGATATACTACACAGGTTGATATTAACTAACTCCTAAGTGTCTAAATATCTGAACATCCCCCCTTAAGAACATCTTGGGATATGATTGAAGGATTTACAAAAGTGAAACTATTAGGAGAAGGAAGGAGGCATTAAATCCTACCCCCCTTTAATGACAAATTCCTGAAATCCTAACATAGATCGAAGTTTAGAAAACTTTTCTTCTGTAAGAGACTTGGTGAAGATGTCTACAACTTGATCATCTATAGGGAAATAGAGCACTTCAATAACACGATCATGAACAATATTTCTAATGAAGTGCATATGCAGCTCAATGTGTTTGCTGCGTTGATGTAGAACTGGATCTTTGGCATGCTTGATGGCACTTTGATTATCTCACTAAAGTGGGGTAGACTGTTGCTGTTCGAATCCAAAATATGATAGGATCTGTCGAAGCCATAAAGCTTCCTAACTGGCATTAACTATGGCTTGATATTATGCTTCTGTTGAAGAAAGAGCAAGAGCTTATTGTTTCTTACAAGCCCAAGTGACAGGTCTAGATCCTAGACTAAAAACACAATCTGTAGTAGAATTTCGATGATCAGGATCGTCAGTCCAATCTGAATCAGTGAAACCAACCAACAAAGGTGTCCCCCCTGTACTGTAATGAATCCCAAACTGAATTGAACCTTGAATATATCGAAGTATTTTTTTTGCTGATTTCCAGTGACTTTCATGAGATGTTTGCATATAATGGGAAACATGACCAATGACAAAGGAAAGGTCAGGACGAGAATGAGTCAAGTATAAGAAACTACCAACAAGATGACAATACAAGGTGGCATCTACTTCCGAGGAAGTACAAGTGGCAGAAAGTTTGACTCCAAACTGGAAGGGAGAAAGGGGTTGGTTTACAATCTTCCATTTGAAAGCGACGAAGAATATCACAAGCATACTTAGATTGGAAAATAAATATTCCTTCTTTGGTTTTCAAGACTTGGAGACCGAGAAAATAATGCAAATGTCCTAAGTCTGGCATTTCAAAAATTTTCTTAAGACTGGATTTCACATGGGTTAAAAGCTTGGGGTCACTACAAGTAAGGATAAGATCATCAACATAAAGGACAAGTATGATGAGATGGTTTCCTTATTTCTTGGTATAGACATTGGGGTTAGAATAGCATCTAGAAAAACCAGTGTCAAGTAGAAAGCTATTCATTTTGGCATACAAAGCTCTAGGAGCCTGCTTAAGGCCATATAAGGATTTCTTAAGGCGACAGACAATGCTAGAGTTATTTTGAACATATCCAGGAGGTTGTTCCATGCAAATTTCATCCTGTAAATCAACATGTAAGAATGCAAACTTAGACATACATTTGATGGACTTCCCATTTATGTAAGGTTGTAAGGGAAAGAACAAGGCGAATGGAGTTCATTTTTGCGACAAGAGAAAAGGTTTAATTGTAGCCAATCCCTTCAACTTGGGAAAAACCTTTGGAAACTAAACTTTCCTTAAGTATTTGAATACTTCCATATGATGCATAGTTATTTCTATAGACCCATTTACATATGACAAGTTTTCTTCCTTTTGGAAGGGGTACAAGATCCCAAGTATCATTCACCATTAAGGAACGATATTCTTCATCCATGGCTGCATCCCAATTTGGATTTCCTCAAGCTTCTACAAAAGTTTCTGGATCATGATTCTCAGAAACTTGAGCAAAAAGAGAAGAGGCTTGTTGAAACTAAGAACGTGTTCTACATTGATCTTTAGGATCACCGGCAAGATCACCAGTTGCTTCACATGTTGAATGGACCCATTGAGGAAGTAATGGTGCTGGTGCAACTAGAGGAATATGAGAAGGCGGAGGTGGAATTTCATCCTCATTGTCATCATCAGAAATTGGAGTTGGAAATATTTCAAGGAAGTTTGAATTAGAAGAAGGCACAATCATCGAATCAGGCTCATGGGCCAAAGATGGAACAACCACCGAGTTAGGCTCGTAGGCCAAGATATTTTCATCAAATTTAACATCTCTTCTAATTATTACATCATTTGAATGTGGTTGAAGAAGTCTATAACCTTTTACATCTTCAGAATATCCAACAAATATGCACTTTTCACTTTTAGGATGCAATGCTTTCCATTTTTCATCCGGAATGTGAGCCCATGCTTCACTACCAAACACTCGGAAGTGACTTACATCTGGTTTAATTTTACTCCATGCTTCTTCTGGTGTTCTACCTTGAAAATATTTAGTGCGGGTGTGATTAACTATGTAATTTTCAAAATTTATGGCCTCGGCCCAAAATTTAAGACCTAGTGCCTTAAATTGGATCATACAATTAGCCATTTCTTTTAAAGTGCAGTTTGTTCAACTACACCATTTTGTTGTGGTGTATACGGAACAATGTGTTGTTGTTGGATTCCTTGTTCAGTGCAAAAAGTAATGAACTTTTTTTAACATATTCTCCTCCATTATCGGATCTTAACTGAATGATTTGATGACCAAATTGTTTTTCAATAAGGGCCTCGCAGGCTAAGAACATGTTAAATACTTCACTATTAAGTTTTGGGAAATAAAACCAAGTGCGTATGGAGTAATCATCAATGAAAGTTAAGAAATATTTGAAACTAGAAGAGGAACTAGATGGAAGAGGACCACACAAGTCACTATGCACAAGCTCCAAGGGAACCGAGGCATGCCAAGATGCACGTTTGTCAAAACTGTCTCGATGATGTTTTTAGAGTACACAATAAGAACAAACACCATCCCTGCAAGATACCATCAAAAGACTTGTCACCATATTGTATTTACATAGTTGTTGAAAGGAGCAATAATTTAAGTGACCAAATCGCTCATGCCAAAGTTTGTTCAGGTTATCACTATGAGCAACAAAAACTGAAGGAAAAGGTGATGACCCAAAGTTGTTAAATTTGTACAACCTGGTAATATGATCAACTATTCTAATAGCTAGGACATGTTGAGGATCTTTAAAATCCTTGATTACAACTTGGTGAGGTGTAAACGTTAGAGTTTTACCTTCACCAGAATGAGTGATTTGATAGACTGACAACAAATTGCAAGAAATTATTGGAACACATCACTAAAATGACCATTTTTTACTGGAACTCTTCTAGATCCTACAACACTTAGAGATCTATCATCACCAATAAATATTTTTTTGGTGTTATATTCATGCATAGTAGAAAATATGACTTGATCCTTATCCATATGATAAGATGCTCCAGAATCAATGAGCCATTCATTTTGAGTAGAAGAAGGAGATGCAGTATAAGAATAACGAGAAGAACAAAGTGCATGTCCATGAGAGATAGATTCTGAAGTCAAACCTAGGCTGATGTGGTGATTCTTCATTGTTGTTTCCAAGGCTGCCATCTTCTTGAAACACTTAGATTCATCATGATTATATTTCCTGCAATAGTTTCAATGACGCTCAGTCTTCTTTCCTTTTGGCTTGGATCCTTTTTCCTTTTTAAAAAAGGAGATGACTGAGAGGGTTTGGGACCCTTGTATGTCTTATTATTTCAAAAATTTGTTTCTTGGGAGGCTTGGACTTTTCTTTCTGTTGGGACAATAAGGATTTCCCATATGTATCTGCATTGTTAATTATTCCAAGATGAATGAGCTTATGTTGCTCTCTAATTAAGGAATAAAAAAAAGATTCAAGGTAGGCTCTTGATAGCTAGTTGCACTCAAGGATTCTTTCATGGAGTAAAATATAGATACAAAAATAGAATATGCAGGTCCAAGTTTGGAAAGAATATGATAAATGAATTGTTTTTCTTCTCTCTTAATCTTGCATTCTTCACATAAGAGTCTAAGAGTTTTGTACTTAGATAAATAATCTTGAATGCATAAAATATTACTTGTATTTAAAGAAATCAACTCATTCTCAAGTTGATGACCTCAAATTTCATTGTGTTTACCAAACACAGATTCCAACTTTTCCCAAGATTTATCAAGTTCATCAATTCCATATATATGGAATCACAAATCAATAGAGATTGACATCCCAATCAATCCACGAGCTTCATCACACCTATTTTCCCATTTTATTTTCTTATCTTTATCAGTCGGTTCTATTTCTTTCCCTGAGCTAATTCTGAAAAGTCCCATACTTCATAGAACATCCTCCATACAAGATTTCCATGAGAAATAGTTAGAACTGATAAGTAGAATATCACAAGGTGCATCCATATAGTAAAATAATGGCTGAAAAAACAGAAACTAACTGTCTAGATGCAAAGAGCTCGAAAAATTAGGCTATTTAAAAAAAATGGCACTGAAAACTGATTCCGTATGATGAAGTTATGCTTGATCAAATAAAATGTTGAAGATGTCCCCAATAATGATGTGGTAGATATAAAATTGACCAACTAAAAAAAAGAACCCCCTTCTTCGCAAGATGAACCTTTGACAATCACTTTACAAGAAAGTTTCTTTAAGTGAATCACTTTTGTAAAATAAGTGATTTTCACTTTTACAATAATGTTACTTTAAATAGTGCGGTAATAAACTAAAAGACTTAAGTGACTCACTTTTTATTTTATTTTATTTTTAATTTAAGTGAGATGCACTTTTACAATAAAGTAACTTAAAATTAGAAATTGTATGCACTATTGAAAAAGTAACTTAATAACACTTGAACTCAATACTTATTAAGGAATAAAGCAACTTTGAACCAAGTAAGTACGTTTGAAAGGTACGTAAAAGAAGGGAATGAGAAAGGAGGCTTTATTTCTTTTACTCTTCTCTCTTGGTCTTCGTGCTTGCTTTTTTTTCTTGCAAATCACACAACAAACCGAAAAACAAAAAACTTATCCATGCTTTTTGGGTTAGATCTCGTTAGCTTACTTGAAAATTCTATGTTTTCTCATTATTTTTGATATGCCGCGATTGCACAAGGTGCACGACAAAGAGCATACGTAGCCGAGAAAAATCCTTTCCCTTTATGTTTTTTATCCGTCGTGATCGCGCAAGGTGGATGGCAAAGAGCATACGCAGCCAGGGAAGGCAACAATATCAGACTAAAAAAATAAGGATCTAATAATAAAACTGATAAAATATGAGATTTTTTCTTTTTTTAAATAAAAATAAAAACCGTCACTGTAACATTATACCTTCATATCTGCCGGAATGGGTGGTTTTGGAGCAACCGGAAATGATTTTCGATGAAATGAAAACTATTTACCAATGGAAACGATGCTCCAAAAGCAATGGAACACCTCCCACATGATAAAAATGTAGAGAAATTCCAGAACAAAAAACCCTTTCAAATTTTTGGCAACACCAGTTCAAAATATATATCATAACCAGAAGTGGCTCTTCATAAACGCTTTGATACCATGTTTGGGTACAAGGGGTACTCCCAAAAGATTGAACAACTAAAGCAGCCACTCACACAAACATATCACATATCAGCACACTGATGTTTTGACGTGGTTAAAACCCTCAAGAGGGAAACAGTCCACGGCCCCAGCTAAATAGCTACTTGAAGCAATTTATTATCAAAAAGAAAGAAAATTACAAATGAGCTTCTCATAATCGATTGACTAGCCAAGGACCCTCCATGCTCTTTAAATAGAGATCATGGACCAATCGGGTGTTATGCCATGGATCAAGGGTAGGTATGATCTAAGAGAAGTTGAACCATCGGATCACTTTATGTCTAGAACATATTCTGCCCATCGGATTAGAATATTTACAAATGCATACTAAAGAAACACACTTTACCTAACAGATATATTACACAAGTTGATCTTAACTAACTCCTAAGTGTCTAAATATCCTAACATTTACCTTATCCATAGAAAATCTAGAATAAAGCATAATAAAGATAGAATCAATAGGAAGATGCAATTACTAATTCTGGGAGTCAATAAAGTGGACAGGATCAAACCAAAATCAAGATAAAAGAATTCCTTGGGTATATATGGAAAGTGTTGACCATGTGTTGCAAGTGGATTCCAACTATCTAGGCTAGTGTGTAGGAAATAAATCAAATAATGATTAAATATTTTATCCTAAGTATTAAGTGAGTTTATAATATTCACACACAAATAATAATAATAATAGCAACAAAAACAACAACAACAACTACTAAAGGATGCAACACTTTGGGAATAGTTACCAAAGTACCTTTAGGATTTAACATATGGCACTCTCATTATAACTAGTAATCACACACACACACACACATATATATACTCTTGTATGGATTATTGTACTTTTTTCTATTTATGCTGGATGTTTCCTTGGTATGAAATGAACAAATTTCATTTCTCAATGAATATCCAAAATGGGAACAATAATAAACAATAATCCATTGAGGAAAAGTAAAATATATTGAATAGAAATAGATGATGTAGATATGAGATTACAATGAGAGGGCCCATTTATATATTCCATAACTGGGAATCTTAGTGACTATTCATGAAGGGTTATGTATTATTACTATGTATAATTATTTTATTTATTTAGTGAATGCATGCATTCTGATCATTACATTTCTGACCTGTCTTAAAATTCTTTGTCTTCGAAGCATACAAAAGTTATGTCTTCAAATCTAACATACAATATATTCTCAATATCATTCATTTTTATTCTATGGAACTAAACATTTATAGGATTCTTAGAGAGAACCTGCTGGATTGTGATTTCCATGACAACATCTATCTTATGATCAATTTATACCCATATGAGTATTCGTTAGAACATTAGTTAACTTATTTTGTTCAAGTTGATATATTGGTTGGTTAAGGAATTGCATCTTATGATTATGATATCATTTAGGAATCCTTGTATCTAGTTTCTTATTCTTAAAAATCTAACCCTTGGATACTTTTGATGTTTTATTGTTTGGTACGATATTAATGGGATCTATATTTGTTTCCTTCTCTCACATCTCAATTTTTACATGTGATGGCTTCTTTATTTCAACATGATTGATCATTGTTTCCATATGAATTAAACATTCCTTGCTGATGCATTTTTCTAACTTTTTATGTAGATTATTATGGTCATTCTTTAGATTATTTATTTAGTTAAGTAAAATTTGATTATGAACCTTTAAGAATGAATTTTATTCCTCAATTTTTCAGTAACCAACTTCAATTTTCATATCTTGATTCTCTTTCTTTTCTTCTTTTAACTTTTAAATTTGTTCTAGCCTCCTTAGATGAGAATTTTCATCATTTATTTGTACAAACTCTTATTGATTTTTTCCTTTAGATATTGATTTTCCCATTCTAACTTTCGAATGCATTATATTTTTCCTTTTACTTTTTAATTTTTGGCAAAATTTTTTAACTATGTTCTTTTAAACAAGAGATCTCTTTGACTTTTTCTAGTAAACGTTTGTCAACTTTGTTTTTGAAATATTCATTTTTCTTTAGTAATTTATGATTGTGATATTTCTCATCGATCCATTTCAAGATTTGAGTGGATAACTCTTAATTCATGTCTTTTATATTTTCCTCCGTGATCTTTTTCCAAGGATTTCATTATTTAATAACTATATGATATTCTTTGCAAAACAAAATGGCCACACAAAGTGCAAGATGTTGGAATATTGGATAATACTGAGAGGGGCGGGGGTGAATCAGTATTGATAGTTTTTAATAATTAAAACCATTTTTAATTTAATTATTGACACACATTATCAACAAAAACACACATAACACAAATTTATAGTGGAATCCCAATTGGTTAATCCACCAATACTAGGCTATTACCGCAAAATTATATTTACAAATAGCTTTTTCTTGCTACTACAAACAAATATGGTACTACACCCTATTTACCGACAACCACTGGAAGGAGGCTATGAACCCCTGTTTTATCAGATGCTACTGAAATGATGCTACGGCATCTTGTTTACCAGCTACCACTGGAAGGAGGCTACGACCCCCTTGCAGGCTTGTTTCCTTCCCTAGTGCCTCCCAGCCTCCCTTATATGATAATTTGATCTATGACTATTCTACATCAATCAAACTTCCAATTGAATTTATAGAGACACCTATTTTGAAGGTTCAAAGCATTATTTATATACCCTCAAACATATCTCTTCATTCAACAGTCACATATCGTCATCATGACTCTTCATAGAAAAATAAACTAATTCGAAATTACTTCTTAGTTTTTCATTTTTAAATCTGTTTAATTTATCAGGCATGACTTTTCGCAATTTCTTTTTCACAGTATCCTTTCCACAACAAACCTTTTCGTAGTTTCTTTTTCTCAAAGTCCTTTTTGCAACAAACCTTTCCGCATTCAGATTTTCGAACTGGCATTTCTGCAACTTGAGGGAAATTATTCCTTTCACAATTGCCAATTGCGGATGTACATTTTGTTTTTCCTCAAAAATTTCTTCCGTAATTTTCCTTCCACAAAAACCTTTCCGCAATTGAAAAATCCTTCGTTATGTAAATGCGGATTGCGGGTATGTATTTTGACTTTTGTTAAAAACTGCTTCCACAATTTGTCTTCCACAAATATTGTGAACCGATGATTGCTTTGTGGAATACTTCTTTTCTGTTGTTCAATTATCAAACACAAAGCTTCACTTTGGCACTCTGGAATGTTATTTTCCATGCATATTTATTTTGCGGATCCTTTTCATGCTGTCAATATATTCTCTTGACACAATCTGAGTTGTCTAACCTCTGCTAAATAAGTTGATTTCAAATCCACAACCCTACATCGATTAATCAGAGGATCGATCAATCAATTTAGTTTGAACGGACTTGATTCCCGCACTAGATCCTCTCATGTGTCTTTCCATCCTTATCACATATGTCATCACTTGCCTTGCCATTGTGTCATCACTTATTCCTTTGTCATTATTGAACTTCTTTTGACATCAATGATAACTTCATTCAACCTTCTCCTCTTTTAGTATTGATGGCAACATTAAATCATTCTCCCCCTTTGAAAATGATGACAAAGGTTTCCCTTTGACAACTCCCCCTGTTAACATATCTCCCCCTGACATGCTACTTTTTCTTCTTCTTCCCCTTTTTAACTGTAAGGAGATTAGTCCCAACTTATGCCTAAGATACGAAAATGCTTCTTTGGGTAGTGGCTTATTGAATATATCAGCAATATATTTTTAGTATTATTATATTACAATCTGACTACTTTTTGAGACACTTTATCTCTTAGAAAGTGATATTTTATCGGTATGTGCTTTTTTTTGGAGTGCATGACAAGATTTTTTGATATGCTTATGGTACTTATGTTGTCACAATTTATTACTATTGGATGCTCATACTTCACAAGTAGTCTTTGTTGGTAGATTTGACCATAGGGACATGTCTACAACCTATCTGTCCTTAACTACAAGGAGGGTGAATCCTCTTGACAAAAATCCATGCAATAATTGAAAGCTTCCTGATATTTCTAAACTTTTTCAAAGAAGAGATAGGGAGTGAAGGAAGGATATTACCTCTTGAAGTGTGTCATTTGTGGATGATCCTTTTTTCCCAACCTCCTTAGCCTTTAGGCCTCTGTTAGCAGCATGCTATCTGTTTCCTTACCTCTAGCTTTTGAAAATTTTTGAAAAGCTTGAAATCTATCTACCAAATACTAACAAAGAACACATAAAAATGCATAGATTCAAATAGACTCATTTGGGGGGAAATCAGATTGCATCATATTAAAATTTGAGGAAATTGATTACAACATAATAATAGGTGAATTCCTTTCTCCCTTGCTCTAAACTATCCTTCTCCATCAATGCCAATGACCACCAAAGAAACTATGATGTGAAAAATACTCTATCTATCCTCCAATTCTAGCAGCATGCTTTTGCTTTTCACTCTTATGCCTTCCACTTATAGGACTGGGCTTTGAGAATCCCATCTTTGATAATGAATGTGGGATTTAGTATTTTTGAAGTTTTTGATTATTTCCTTCAAAAAACCCACTTTCCTTAGTTTTTAGGCATTTTAACTTGACTTTCAATATTTCTAGGACAATTAATGCCCATGTTAGGCATTTTTCCACTGTGTGAGTTATAGGAACCAGGGTTTGGGCCTTAAATGGTCATGGACTTGGCCTCTTTAGATCCACCTTGTCTTCAAAAATTTATTCCTTTGTGGAAGCAGTGGTCAAATTGTTCAAAAGGAGGGTATTGATGCATCCCACATTAACTGACACAAAAATGAGATCAATAGGCTGATATGATTTGGTAGAGCTGTGAGATCCAACACTGTATACTGACACAAGGAAGGCCAACATGATTGGTCAGGAACATTTGAGGAATCACCGAAACTAATTTGAATTCCCTTGAACACATAACACGACGCAGAATGGGCACTTGGCAACATAAGAATTGAGTAACCAACCATTGTGAAATTCGCCAACTCTGGATGAATTAATGTAAGCTCCATAGATGATAGGAAGGATAACATATCGATGGAGGTCTGTTCAAATTACTAGTACAACTTCCTAAGTCACATGTAAATGGTGTACTGATAGTGGATACAAAATTATGTGTCGTATTCAAGGGAGACTATTACTGACTATTGCCTTTGTATCAAAGATTCAATATGATAGGATTCAAGTTTCCATTTTTTTTATTTTTGTGTTTTTAAATTTTTAGTACTTTTTTAATTTATTAGCTTGAAAAAAGAATAAATAATGCTATGGTACATGGGAGGGAATGAGTGTTGCATGGGAGTACTATGTTTTTCAAGTGAATGGGACAAGCCAAGGCAAAGATACATATTACAAACAAGGGATGATCTAGTTATGCACACTCTTACGGATGTTCCCTCCATCGGTTGGCTATCTGAAGTAGGATTATGTGTTGACAGATGGTGAAATAGAAGCAAGTAACTACGGTTATCCAATTTGATGCGATGCACAATTAGGAATGGGGAAATGTGGTTTAGTTTATGATAATTCTTGCGAAAAAAAACAAAATCATAAATCACAATGGATCATGATCCATCAACTACCTGAATCAAATAGTTATCGCATGTATACGTCAACTTAAGCAGAAGCAATGATTTATAGGAATTTTGAGCAAAGTGACTTCAAAGGCATATACACAACATAATCAATAAGCACTGAAGCAGTAAGCACAAATGTACATATAGATATTTTAACACATGCTTATGTAAACTAACATGAAATGGGGATCCCATCAGGAAATGGTCAGAACTGTAGAGAAGAGAAGTATGCGATCTCAAACTCCAGGTCATGATGGGACTAATTGGGCTCCCTTGCCTATGAGAATAACTCAGCATGGGAACCAAAATGGTAATGGGGTGTTGAGTAGGGTGTCCCATGTTCGGTAGGTTATTCTATTGAAATGGTGGAAAATATAGATATGATGGGATGAACTACCAATTTACAATAGGTTCGACCCTATGGAAAATTTGGATTGCAAAAGGTTCAAATGCATCTTCATAGAGGAATAACATAAACCTATATGCATGCTTCCAAATATACTTGATAAGATCGAGGAACATACAAAGGATGATCCTATACTCTGGTGTATTTAAACCAATCATGCTCCCAGTGTCCCCACAAATGATGTCCTTAGGTGGGTGCAACCAAATGTTCATGACTTAAAGGATAGTTTCATTTGATGATAAAATTATGTGCAAGAAATCAAGTGAGCTGGGAGATCTCACAACCAAAATGGGCCAAGTTACTAGATCATATTCCTCCATCAAGGGAATAGTTTGATCCAAATCTTCTAAAGCCACTTGAATTGCTTCATACGACAATTCTACAGCAGATAAGGGTTGTTGGATCACAAAATTTCCAATGAGGAAATAATTTTTTAATGATCCTACCCTGATGTATTGAACCTCCTTTAGAGAATCCCTAATGAAAGGAACATTCGATTGGATAGCATTTTCAAGCATGCAATAATCTAATTGGTCAATAATAACAATATTCCCTCGATGAGGGAACCAAATCATTCGAGACTCTGAAGACACTATAGCTATCATTGCATGTATCCAACAATGTCCTAATAGAAAATTGTAATATATAGACACATATACTACCTCAACATCTACTGTGACTATTTTTCCACCCCATTCATTAGGGTAGGATACAATGAGTTTGTGAGGAGAGAACGATTGTCCGTCAAATGCTTTTCACACAATATGGGATTGAAATAAGGCGGGTGATCCTAATGCTTTCCGACATTTAAATGACATGACATAGGTTTAGGCGCCTTCATCAACTATGGTTTGAAAGATATTCTTGCCATGATATGTTACTTTAATCTGAAAATCAACTTTGGAAGGAATCCTACAGGTTGATTGGTCTAAATATAATGTGATCAATGTTGAATCGGATGGATCAACAGCTCTAGCTAAAGACAATAGTTCCTTTCTTTATGTAGGACAATATTGCAACACCTCCATGGCGGACATGGAACATGGTTCTTGAGCTATTTCCTCAAAAACATTTTTGTTATGAGCAGCTCTTGGATCATATCCAGGTACCTTTCGAGGGGTGTGGTACTATGTCTATGGTTGGTTTATCAATGGTGAGAGAACTACCTAGATATGATTATGATTGATCTAATGTACTAGGAGGGACATCATAAGAATGAGATATAATTTTAATTTTTACCTCATGATCACACATTAAGACATTGAGATTGGTATCATTTCCCTCTTGCGAGGATTTTGACTAGTTTCCTCCTAGCAGAGGTACCAACATTGTAGAAACCATTTGATGATGGTACTGTTAAAAAGGATGCATTCATACAATAGATTGTTTTTTTCCACTATATTGAGCTAGATTCAGTGTATCTCCCTCCCCAAAGTTAGCATTCTGCTTACTCTTGTATTTCTTCTTATTTCCTCTAAGTTCCATGGATTGAACTATGATTTTTTCAAGAGGTCAGGAAGGACTAACACTGTGTTTACCCTTGTACTTATTATTCTCCCCCCTAAGGTCCCTGGACTGAACTATGAGGATTTTAGAAGTCGGGGAAGGCTTAGCATGTTGCTTCATATCCTAACTAGTTTTAGGTTATGAGGTTTGAACAGACATTTGTCCCATTTTTTGGGGTGATCTGCTCAAGGTTGTTAATGGAACGAATCATACCATTGGAATGAGGTCGATGTGGTGGCCTAGCTATATCAAACATAGGTATTACAAGCTGGTTCTAAAAATATTGGTTACTTTCTGGAACCTCACCACTCCATTGGGGAATGGGACTCATGGGTGGATTTCCCCCTTGTGGGATTATATTCCAGGGAGATTAGATATTTCCTGGCATCTGACCACACCATTGATGAATGGCTGGATTTCCCCCTTGTGGGGCTAGACTTCAGTAATATTGGTTATTTCTTAGAATCATACCACACCATTTAGGTGGTCCCTATATTTGACTAGTATTCTGAGGTGGGTTGTCCCCTTGCGAAAGCTGAGCCAAAGAAGATTGGGTACTTCTTGGAACATGAACAATGGGTGGATTTTATCCTGATGGAGTTAGGTTCGAAGAATATTGGTTACTTCCTAACACCTGACCACTAGGTGGATTTCCTCCTGATGGAGTGGGGTCCTAAGAGGATTGGTTACTTACTAGAACCCTACCATTCCACTGATTCTATCCTTGGTTTTGATTGGAATTCCAAGGTATGTTTTCTCCTTGCAGAGGTTGGATCCAAAAATATTGGTTACTTTTTGAAACATGGCCACTCCATTGTGGAATGGGGTTGATTAGTGGATTTCTCTTAGTAATAGTGCTAGGATAAATCAGAGGATAACCCTCTAGGGAATTTCCTCCCATTGGTGAAGGATAATTCCAATTGGAATTTTTGTTCCAGGATGCATTATTTTCACCATGAATATGAACATTCCATGGTAAAGGGTTTCCCCCAGAATTATAACCTAGAAAATTATTGTGTGTGCCAAGAGGATTTTGATAAATCCCCGCAACCATTTGTGGTTCCATTGATATGGTTACTTAAACTCCTTATGAATCCAAAGGGTCAAGTGTAATGTTCTTCATATTATCCAAAATTTCAAAAAGACTAACCAGTGAATCACTTTTCGTAAGTATGATTGAGTTTAAAGGATGTGCTAAGGGTGGATTTACGTGAGAAAATGTGTGATATTCTATTTTTTAAATTTCAACTAAAGTAAGATCATCAATTCTACCTATGTTTTGTCCATGATGTGACAAATTTTTAGAATTGATTTGACGTTGTTATTTTCTAGTAACATTTGATTGGGTTTATAAGGAGTTCAGTTTCAAAGTCACAAAGATGTGGTTCATGTATATTCCTCCACAATGCAGCGGGGCCCTCAAACTTGGGTAACTTGCCTCACTGCCACCTTGATGGGTGGATCGACAGATTAATCAATCTGAAGTTTAATAAAAGGATTTTTTATTAGAGTGTATAAAAATACAGTCAAACAATCCTAAAGGAAACTAGACTCAACAAAAATCAAAGTGTATGTTATAGCTGATTTTACCACACCAGGTGAATCCCACTTGTATGGCCTTCCCCTGTCCCTCTGCAGAATCCTTAGACCCCTTGGACCCTTTTTTGTCCTTTGATGTTTCTAGACCCATTAGAGGAAATTTCAACTCAAAATGGGCCTTCTAAAATGAACTAATAAAATAATATTTATTAATTTTGGAAGAAGAAAAGAAAAAAACTACTTTTTTGTTTATATTTTTGACATATCTCCCATAGTTTTTACTCAAATTTCGATCGAGAGAGCTCGTTGGATGTGGAATTAAATTCCGCATCCAACGAGTACCCACTCGGAATACTTTTGACGGACCCCGCTACCCCAAAAACAAGAAATACCTGAAAAAATGGAATGATGACGTCATCATTCCGTTTTTCAAGTATTTCTTGTTTTTGGGGTAGCGGGGTCCGTCAAAAGTATGCCAAGTGGGTACTCATTGGATGCGGAATTTAATTCCACATCCAACGAGCTCTCTTGATCGAAATTTGAGTAAAAACACAGGGAAATATGTCAAAAATACAAACAAAAAAAGTAGTTTTTTTTTATGATACCTATCCCCAAATTTATATTAAAAAGGTGTTTAAGACCTATACGGTATTTCAAATTTAAAGCAATTTCATTGGCTAACACATGGAATTTGAATAAAAGTTAAAAGGCCCATTTTGAGTTGAAATTTCCTCTAATGATCCCTAAAAACATGTGAAAATTGCTATACACGACTTTTAAACCCCTTATCGGGTATATACATGGGTTTGACCTCTAAAACCACATACATCGGGATGTGTACAAAAATCCAAAACCTTTTGGAGTTTTCCTTGACATGGATCCGACTCACTTGTCTCCTGGCCTTCCATATGCCTTGAGATCGCTTGGATTCGACCTTTCATTACCCCATTGAAAAGCTATATAAGGAACCCTTTGGATACATTGAAGGCATAAGAGAATTGAGAGCAAAGAAACTATAGTCGATTGTTGTCGGAACTTGTGATTGAGTCTGCATCCCTTTGTCCCTTGGAGCACTTTGTTGTTCTTCCCAAGCTTGCCTTTTGCTTGTGAGCTTGCTATAGAGAGATGGAGGATTGAGGTGGTGGAGGCCCAAGTGGGGGATTCAGTTTCTCTGATTCATAGACGTGTTGACAGAGGTTGTATTCATTGTAATCTTTGATTTTATATTAATAGAAATATCTTTTCCTATCCAATAATGTATGTTTGAATGAATATTTTATCCATGGATGATTTCAAATCCTTATACGTTGTTGATTATATATGCTAGAGTATATCTAACACCAATATATATAGTATGCTTGTCTTGTTTACTTGTTGTTGAGGAAGTGATTCATCAATTCAAGCTGAAGTTGGAAATCAACGGGGATCTACTTCAACCGTCTGGAATAAGGTATGAGGTTTGATCCTTTAGTGTTAGATATTTGATTTCTCTTGCATATTGGAAAGGATTGATTTCTGGAGTCAAGCCGTCTGTTGTGGTACCCCAAGCCATAGGAATTTCTCTCCATAACAGAATTGGCGACTCCACTGGGGAGTTCCTAATAGTTGTCCTTTGGGAGTTTCTATCAGCATTCAATGACTTTGAATTGCTCTTTTTTCTCTATTTGTGTGTCGGGTCTGGGGGCATGTTAGGATGGTAGCGTCTGATTGGTGTGAATTTGGTCTTAGCTTATCTTTTTTCCTTTATTTGTATGCACTTTTCTTCCCATACATGAGTTTTTAACTCACAGTCGCGTATATACGCGGGTTTCACTACTATATCCGCATACACACACGGGTTTACTGGGAACAGTAGCGTATGCCCTTAGTTTTTCCTTCTAGAGGAAGATTGATTGTTGCTGGGTGAATTTTGATGATTGCTGAGTCTCCTTTGATACTATTAGAGTCTGTATACACCTCTGTTTCTGACCGGAGACGTTTTTTTTTTAGGGTAAAATTTTTTTTTTGAAGAATGTTCTTGTCATTGCATTTTTAATTTTTTGTTTTGGGATTAGTGCATTAGATTTCTTTTACCTTATTACTTTGCTTGAGTGCTGCTTGCTTGTGCTTGTAGAGTATGGGGGTTGTAGAACCATTCTTTTGCTTTAGTATCTCATTTTTATTTCAAAAAAATCCAAAAATATTTGATTATCATTATGCATTGCATCTTGCATTTTGCATAGTACTTGCACTAGATTTGCTTTGAAATATTAGTCAGGATTTCATATAGTAAAGCTTGCACTTATCATTTGAAGAAAATTGTGCATTTCACATAGTAGCATACCTTGTTTTTCATGGACACAATGCATTTGCATTGATTGTTAGGTGTGCATTTTGCTTCATGTTGTGTCATAACACCATTGGTTGCACGGTCATCTACCTTTTTTGAGTAATAAAGCCAATTAAAATGAACGCTTAAATAAAATGAACTACACTATTTTATTTGATAGGGTTCACCAAAAAGATTAGGTTTTAGGGTCTTGGAATAGTTCATTGTGAGTAAATTCTCCAAGACCACTAAACAACAACATGTATGTGTCTGTCCTGGTGAGAGTGTGAAATTCCTTGGTATAATTGGTGTTTAACAGGATCCTCCTCTCAAAAGGGAGTTAAGCACGAGGTAGTGTGAGAGGTTATTGATTGGGATGACCCCTAGTCATAACTGAGTAGCACAAAAGATATTTCCAGGATTGTATTCATATCTGGGGGCTCTTTCGAGAGTTTCGGGCTTTGCTACCCTGCCCATATAGTCAATCCTGCCTGTGACTGTCTGCTTGAGCATTGATTATATTTAGGTGACCTTAGCTGCCTTACCTAGGATATTGAGGGGGTACTCTGCAGGGGTTATTTTGTGGGTGTCCCAGCCAGGTTGGGGTCAAACAGCATAGTCGCTTTACGCATTGAAGCTGAGGGCCACAATAATTGGTTACGTACCTCCGCTTGTTGTGTATGAGAGTCTCAAGCCTCTCCTAGGCGAGACATACCTGCTTCATTTGGGAGCTCATTTATCCTACCCTTGATTGCTTGTGTTTGGATTTATATTTTATTGGTGTATGCTCCGTGCACATTAGCTTTCCTAGGGTTTGCATAGTTAGAGAGTCTTTTTACATTTTTTGAGTCATTGTGGATTCCGGTGCGGCTCCTTGCCGTTCTCGTCATTTAGCAGGACTTCCTCCTTCTACATATCCTCCTCCTTTGGGAGAGAGATATAGACAGTCTAGGTGAACTACTTCACACATTGATTCACACACGATGGGAGACCATGAAGAAGGTATTCCTAAACCGCCCTCTCCCATTCAAGTGGAAGATGGGGAGTTTACTCCTACCTATGATCCTTCACCTGATATGACTAAGTTAGGTCCTATAATTTCTAAGAGAGGTACTTTTCATGATATACCTACTTAATCTAGTGTTGATCCCCCATTAACGCATCATTGGTATGGCATGCCGAAAGATGAGACTTATTATGAACTCGCAAGCACTAGTTATGGTAGTTATGGTATGTCTGGTATGCCCACACATGATTTGGCATTTCATGTTGAGTCGGAGTTTGAGCCTAACACTACGCTTGGGGGCACTCCTATTCCTTACCATGTGGAGAGTTTTGGGAGCACAAGTCACATTGCACCTTCCATCCTGGAGATGGAAGCTACATCACATATTCCTCCTAGACCTAGGGTTAGTGATCTTATTAGGATACCAGATCCAAGACGAGTGACTATAGGGAACACCACATACATAGTTTCACAGATCCCTTCATCCTTGGTTCCTTGTTCTTCAAATGTTCACCCTCCACCTCATTCACATGGTCCTTCAGGCCTGAATGTTGCTACAAGTCATGTACATACTGTTGTTACTCGACCAGTTGTGTCTTAGGTTCAAGTACCGCCCATTGTTTCAGGAGGTCGTGTTCCGAACTTCTAGAGGTCATGTTACTACTTTCAGAGCATATATTCCTACTTTTGGAATGTATATTCTTACTTATGGAGTGTCTCATGGGACATCTCATGCGATGACTTATGGACCTTATTATGGGATGCAGTATGGAGAGGGTTCTTCACCTTATGGGTACAGGTATCAACAACCCACTTACTCTCCAAATTATGGCTTTGCAGCCCCGAATAGTCAAGGTACACCACATTATGGTGCTTCCATGCCACCCTACATGGGTCGAGCGGGAGGAGGGAACTATGGTCAAGGCCATGGTGGTTATGGTAATCAGACCTATGTGAATCACAACTATCAGGGAGTGGTGCACCGACCTGCTAATCCTAGGCTCCCTTTCCTCGTAATGCTAAATCTTCCTAACTTGTCGAGATTGATGAATGATAATGTATCTCATGAACTGACTTGGCCGACTGTCCCTACTAAGATTCCCTCAGACATATCCAAATTCGAGGGAAAACCAGGAGAGGATCCAAGTGAACATGTTACTACCTTTCACCTATGGTGCTCTTCAAATTCCTTACACCAAGATTCAATCCATTTAAGGATGTTTCAATGCACACTTATAGGGCCTGCCGCGAAATGGTATATAGAGTTACCTAGAGGAGCATTCGCTTTGTTCGATGACCTAGCGATGACTTTTCTTAACCACTTCCATCTACCAGTGCATTACGACATTGGTACATAACTGTTGTCGACATTTCGATAGGATAAAGCCATGCATATCTCGGACCATATCTAAGAGTGGCATAGATGGAAGAGGTTGATTAAAGCCTTTATACCACCAGAATTCCTCCTCGAATGGTTCCTTAAGTCATTATTTCCTTATATAGCGAAGGATGTTTCTACATCCGGAGTGCAAAATGAGGAACACGCCATTTTTAGGGTGTAGGAACTGGATTTGATTTATGCTCAATCCATTTTATTATATGACATCATTCTAAATGCTCCGCATTCTAGTTTCGACCCCAAAGTTAAACCTAGAACACATGCCGATGGCATTGTTGGTTGTGCAAGTGCTAAACCTGTGGATTCAGTTGTGAAACAGTACCAATCTGCTTCGGGACAAGCCACAACTTTGTCTCAACCCACCCAAATGGTGAGTGTACTTTTGGTGCAATCGTCGAACCAAAAGGGTAACCAGCAACCCGAAAGGAATAAAAAGAAAGGTAAGAACAATCGTAAGGGTGGGAATAGGAATGAAAATGCTCATACTAATGACAAGAATTCCCAAAATGCTGGGGGGGACAAGCAATCTAAACGTAAGGTTAAATTTCCTTGCAAGTTGTGTAAGTACGATCACCTCACTTACTTGTGCCCTCGTATCGATGAAGCCTTGAGAGTCTTAGCATAGGGCCCAGCTGTGTTGACTAACCCTTTGCCTCACAATCAAAACATGAACTCGAGGACCCATGATCAGTCTGGTGGTGATCAAGATCCACCGGAGGGTAGTGGTCATGGTTGCATTAACATGGTGCATGCTACGAAGGTTGTGACCCATGTGAAGGACTATGGTTCGTCACAACCCAACCCAGGAAAGGAACCTGATCCACTAGGGACTCCTTTGCGTATTGAAAAACCTGTGGATAAACCTGAAGTTGCACCTCGCATTTCTAAGGGAGTCCTTAAGAGTTCGAGGCACAATCCTAATTCCCAAGCCACCCAGAACTATTTTGTTATCAAGGATTTGGGCCACATTCCTTGTGCGATGTCTACACTAGAAGTACTTCAAAGTTGTCCTTCGCAAAGGAAGGCTTTGCTTTCTTCCCTTGGTGTGAATGATGATAATTCTTCCCCCGTGATTAAATTTGAAACTACAGGACTTCAGCCTCGCTTTCCTTACTATGTGTCTCTTTTGATTCATGTAGAATGTCTTAACATGACCGTTAAGTGCACTGTGATTGAAGAAGGCGATGTTGCTTCTATGATGCCTTTATCGTGTTGGAAGGGTTTAGGTCCCCTAAGTTGTCTAAATATGCTACGATGTTGACTGCATTTGATGGGAGATCATTTAGGACACATGGGATTCTTCCTTCCCTTAAGGTCCATTTGGGAGGGAAGACCGTTGCAATAGAGGTCGGCGGGGTTTATGCGCCCCTTGAATAAAATCTCTTGCTCGGTAGGAATTGGATGTACAGTATGCAAGCCATAGATTCTTCACTATTTCGTGTTGAATGCTTTCCATTTAATGGGAAGATAGTTACAATTGATCAAACGTCATTCAAAAATCCGTTGGTTACCGCATCTTCGGGAGCTTCGATCCCTATTGTAGAGAACTCTCAGCCGGCAACTGGGAGTGTGGGTGTGGGCATGTACCCATCCCTTATGGGAAGCTTTAGTTTCCCTGCACCTGTCCTTATGATAGGGTCTAGTTCCGGTGAGGCTTCAAGATCTGTGAGATCGGTGTCTTTTCACACGAGTCATATGGAAGATCCTTGAATTCTTCCTACACCGAATACTTCGAGTGAGCCCATCATGACAGACGTGTCATTGCCTGCAACTATGGTAGCTTATCAAGCTAATATTGGGTGTGTTGTAGAGCCTAGTCCTTCCTCTTCGTGGACTGAGGAGGAGGACCCATATGTGCTGCCTGCATGGGCAGTTCAGTCTTCTCACACACATGACTACCTTGATAGTGTTTTTCCTTCAGACGAAGCGATTATTGAGGCCATGTCAGGGGTTGAGCCACCTTGGGAAGTGTTGCATCATAGATCTTATTTTCTTCCCAAGCTTGACTGCTTGGAGCATGAGGACTTTAGGGAGGTTCTTAGTGAGAGAATTGGTAGTCCCATGGTTCCATTAAGCTCTCCTGGCCCGATGGCTGATGGGAACATGGAGAATATATCTCCTACCATTCCTATCAATATCTCTCGCAATCCTGGTAGGATAGAGAGTTTCTATATTGAGGCAGAATGTTCCCATGCCGAGATTTAAGAATACACTGAGTTGTTTAAAGAATTTCGTGATATCTTTGCTTGGTCTTACGATGAAATGCTAGGTATCAACCCTTGCATTGTTGAACACGAGATTAAAACTTATCCCAATGCTAATCCTATTTGACAATGCTTGTGTGCAGTGAATCCTAAGAGAGCACCCACGATTAAGGAAAAGATAGAGAAACTATTGAAATCCGGTTTTATCTATCTCGTTCCCTCGACGGAGTGGGTTTCAAACCCCGTTCTAGTTGATAAGAAGTAGGGAGCGATCCACATATGTACTGATTTCCATGACTTGAATCGTGCCTATCCTAAAGATGATTTCCCCACACCATTTATAGATCAAATCTTGGATGAATGTGTGGGTAGTGAGGTATTTTTTTTTATGGACATATTTTTTGGATACAATCAGATACAAATTAAACCCAAGGACCAACATAAGACTACATTTATTTGTCCTTGGGGAACCTTTGCATATCAGAAAATGCCTTTTGGCCTTAAGAATGATGGAGCTACTGTATAGCAGGCTATGACCTTGATCTTCCATGATCTCAAATAAATTATCGAAGTGTTTTTGGATGACCTTGCTGCTCATTCTCGTATGAGAATGCATCATTCCTATCATTTGAGATTAGTATTCGAAAGGTGCTGCCATTATTTGGTCAGGTTAAATCCTCACAAGTGCATATTTTGTGTGAAGTCGGGTCACTTATTAGGATTCATTGTTTCCAAAGAGGGTATAAGATTCAACCCTTTGAAGGTTGAGGCAATACTTCAGTTGTCTTCCCTGAAAAACATTAGACATCTTCAATGTTTGCAAGGCATGGAAAACTTCTTACAGAGATTCATTGTCAATTTTGCTAATTTGACTAGAGGATTTATGCATCTTTTGAAGAAGAACACCACCTTTTGTTGGGATGAGCAAGCCTAGGAGTCCTTTGATGTGCTCAAGCAAGCCCTAGCATCGGCCCTGGTGATTAGTCCCCCAGACTATAGCCGTGATTTTCTACTTTATGTGGCCGCATCCATGGAGACAATTGGTATGGTTTTGGTTCAAGAAGATGAGGAGCTCCAAGAGCATGTCATATACTATCTGAGCTGAAATCTTATTGACGCAGAGATCCATTATTCCCATGTTGAGAAGTTTGGCTTAGCTACCGTACATGCGATTCAACGGTTGGGACATTATATTCTCCTTCGCCAGACCTTGGTTGTAGCCCATGTCAATCCGTTTCAATTCACCCTCACTTAAAGGATGATTGGGGAAAAGTATAATAAATGGATTGTCATCTTGCAAGAATTCGATCTCGAGTTTGTTTCAGCAAAATCAAAGAAATCATTAATTTTTGCAGAGCTTATATCGGATTTTCCAAGCGAAGCAGAGGAGTTGGTTTGTAAAGATACGTTTATCGATGAGCACATCTTCTTAATCTCAACTTTAGACCCATGGTATGGGAATATTATTATATATTTACAAACATTGAAGGTCCCTACTCACCTCTCATGGGATGAATGACGACGATTACATCACGTATCCAAGAATTACCTCATAGTGGATAACACTTTGTACTATCGTGGGGTAGATTCCATTTTACATCGTCATTTAACTCACGAGGAGGCTGAGCTTGTGCTAAATGATTGTGACGGAGGGGCGTGTGGTGGTCATTTATCTAGGCTTTCTACAGCCCAAAAAATCTTGAGAGTGGGTTATTTCTGGACGTCGATCTTTAAAGATTGTGTAGATGCGGTCAAGAAGTGCCATCCTTGCCAGGTGTTTGCACTAAATATGCACTCGCGACCTGCCCCCCCTTACATCCCATCATTACAGCCAGTCCCTTTACTAAGTGGGGGCTTGATTTTATGGATTTCAACCCAGCTTCGGCTGGGGGGCATCATCATATCATAGTGGCTGTTGACTACTTCACGAAATGGGCTGAGGCTATGCCTACAGTTAAATCCGACAGTGAGACAGCTGCACACTTCATATCCAACCAGATTATTACTCGGTTCGGTATTCTGAAAGAGCTTTTCACTGACCATGGCTCGCACTTTTAGAATCATATGATGGAAGAGTTGGCAGAAAAGTTAGGGTATAAGCAAGAGCATTCCTCCTCTTACTACCCTCAAGTGAATGGACTGGTAGAAGTAGTGAACAAATCCCTCAAATCCATTCTCCAACGAACCATCGCACAAATCAAGATGAATTGGCACATCATGTTATATCCTGCTTTGTGGGCTTATAGAACCGTTGTTAAGACTGCCACGAGTTTTTCTCTATATCAGCTTGTACATGGAGTGGAGTCAGTATTGCCAATTGAGTGCGAGATTCCTTCATGGAAGCTAGACATAGAGCTCTTACCAGATACTTCCCCATTGGAGGAGCGTTTGGTCCACCTAGAGTAACTTGATGAGCAATGTCGAGATGCCTTGGTGGCTTTAGAAGTGAATAAGTGTCGTGTTAAGGTCTAGTAGGATAAGTCTGTCTATCCAAGGAGGTTTAGTGAGGGAGACTTGGTCCTTTTGTGGTATCAACTGAAAGAACCCTTGCGGGCAAGAAATTTTAACCCCGTGTGGCGTGGTCCTTACGTCGTTAAACGTGTGTTAGAGAAGGGCGCTTATGAGTTAGTGGATTGTGAGGGAATGGCCTTGGTGGAGCCTAGAAATGGGCTCTATCTTAAAAAGTACTATGCATGATTTTCAACCAAGGCTGGTTATTGTATATTATTGTATAGTTTTGCATAGGTAGGTCTTTTTATTATGGTGATCGAGTTTGTGATTAGTTTCTGTTTCTTTTGGCAGATGTCAATGGAATCTTCCACCTTCATAGGATTCACGGATGGTGTGAGTCGTCACACTCAACACTCAGCCTCAACTGCTTGGGTGATTTATACTCCTATGGGTCAGGTATTGTCTTCAGGAGGCGTATGTTTACGGCCATGTTCAAACAATGTTGCTGAGTATAGTGTCATTATTGAACTTCTATGGGATGCCATTTCACATAGTTTTCTCTCTCTTGAGGTACGACTTGATTCAGAGTTAGTAGTGTCATAGCTTAATGGTTTGTACCATGTTAGAGATCCAACATTATTAAGAAGATTCTTACGTGTGAGATTGTTAGAATGACAATTTGACAATATAACATACATACATGTTCCAAGAATTAATAATCAAGTTGCTGACTCATATGCTAACTACGTGTTAGATTGGAATTTGTTTCATACACAATAAGCTCATCACAAACATAAATTTTTACACATGTAAATAAATAAATCGATCATCATAAAAGTTTTTATAAACTTCCAAAATGTGGTAATACATAGTGTCATAATACAAAAATGGGGCTCTTGAGCAACCAAAATATAAATACACGGTAGTAAAAAATGTATCACTCCCAAGTATCTAAGCCTGTGGAGGAGGAGGGGGGTTGTGATCGTGGAATGTCACTACGGCTCTAGCTAGCCATCGAAATAACCGCACCCATGCTCATGGTACACCCACCACCTGGCGCTGCATGGCCTTAGGCAAGTCCTTGACTTGCACCATGGATACTCAATGTGTCAGTCTCACGAAGTTGGTATGAATGCTTTGGAGTGTCCTATTCGCATCCACACCCATGATATCGTCTCCTCTTCCCCTCCATCTATGAAAAGGGAAGCCTTCAGGTCACCATGGTCCCACATTTGCATGCATATGGTAGATGTCACTATGTATTGTCACCCAAAAACATGTCTTTTGATTCCACATAATCAGAAAACACACAAAAACAAATTTCAATAACTCAAAAATTTTAAAAAGAGGGTCTAGATTCGTTACCAATCTCACCATATGCCGATCCTGGTGGTAACAACATGTCTGGGTCTCCCCGGAAATCTATCCCCACATAGGGGTATTCATCGATAGAAACTATCTGTCGTCGCCACCATGGAAAGAAATCAGTTGGATAGGGGTTGGACACCCTACCTCCACCCAGTCTGTGCATCGCATCCTCCCAACGCCGTTGGGCTGGATCTTGAACCCTGTGTAGAGGAACCTCAACTCTAGGGCTCAATCCCGGAACTTGCTCAAAGAAAAACGTGCTCATTATGCTCCTGAAACCGAAGTTTCGCACTCTGCCCATCTTGCACTCATTGAGCTGGTGTTTCATGTTTCCCAGTAGCGCAGTGCTCCAATCGTACACAATGGGTCTCATGCACTCCACTGCATAGAACATCAGAGGATGTGAGGCCTAGTGGAGTGAAGATAATCCTTCTATCCTGCCCAGTGTCAGTAGGATGGCCTTTAGGCCCAGCACCTGTATGGAGTTAGTTGGAATCTGACTCCCCACCTTCTCTGTGTCTGGATAGCAGTACACTGCAATGTACTCATCTATAGTCAGGCCACCTCCGGGCCCACGAGAGCATAGGTTAACCACTTCCCCCCGTCGGGAAAGTCCAGTAATAAAATATATGTCCTCCACTTCTATGGTGAGGGACATCCCGTCTATCTGGAACGACTCTAAGTCTGGATCCCAGTAGTTCACTAACATCTGCAACAGTCTTGGTTTGGCTCTTAAGCCACCAATACACCAAAACTTGTAAAGCATGCATGTACATAACGCTTGCTGAGCCATTAGATATTCCCTTACTGCCTCTTCTACATCACCATGTTCACGTTCTCTCTGTTCTAGGACCATCCTGCACATAAAATTTGAGTTTGATCCATTAGAACACTTAAAAATCATTGAGTGCGGCTGCATACGTGATTGTTTGTTAAACAGTCGCGTATGTACGCGACTTTGAGGGCATTTTCCTTGTATATCCAGCCCTATACACAGAAAAACCCTTGATTTTCGCATGGGCCATGGTTCGCATTTAAGATGGGCCTAGAATCCTAAATACACCATGGAAATTGATAAAATTTGTATCAAAATGAAAGAGTAGAGCATGGGTAAGTACCTGAAAAAAAACGGTAGTGGATTCCGCCAGCTGGATCTCCTGGAATTCGCTATTGAAGTTCTGAGCTCAATTGGGTAAAAATTTCAAATGTTATATAATGTTTTGAATTTTTTACTATTTATAGATATTTTTCAATTTTTTGAAAAATTTTACCCCCTTTTCTATAGTTTGGACTATTTCTAATCCTTTTCGACTGTTTTTGGACTAATTTATGACGTAGGAGACCTTTTTGAGCACCGTTTCGGCCATTGGATTGACCCGTTTGTGCCGATTTCAGGTATCATGTCTAAACTGGCATATAGGTTAGGTTTCATCACTGTTTGCATTTTGCATGAACGTATGACCATTTCATTATAGCCTTAGGTACGAACCCATTCTATTATATCACAGAACCTTCTTGTTGTTTTAGAAATGGCATTATGTGAATGGTAGAGATTGACCTTACATGGGTACCCTAGTTAGCGCCCTATTTTCATTTGGTGCCCATGCTGACATTTTGTCCCTTAGGGTGTGGGAGTCCATTGTATAGTATTGCCATGACATTTCACAAGAGCCTCATACTCCTATTGATCTTTTGCTGGGCTATTTCCCTCAGGATTGCCTTATGTCAAGTTGTAATTGCATTATCATGAGCTTTTCCTGCCTTATTGAGCCTTACGCTGGCTTCCCTGACATTGAGTTTCAGCCATATAGCCCGAGCTTGTCTCATGTCTAGCCATGCAGAGCCATTTTATATATCCTTTGCAGCTTGATTCTCTATTTTTACCAGGAGGGGACTTTCCCTCGAGTGTCGCTATCCTACACATGTATCCTTGCATTGAGCATAGGTATGTTCCATTGCTTGGAACTAGTCTGTTTGCCCATTATGAAAGTCATCTCCTCCTAGTATATAACTATAAAGCAGATTTATTCTTTTTTAAGCTTTTTAAATATTTGAAAAAGTCCAAAAAAAATTGAAAACCAAAAAGCCAGACATGGAAAGATGTTATCTTTTGGCAGCTGTTGAGTCATGTCACCTTCAAACAGAGCACTGTATATCACATCTGTTGGTTGGGTTTATAGTTTGACTTTAGGAGTTGTATTCATTTATCTAAGTTTATCTCCACCAACTGGTTAAGCTTCCAGTCCTCATGGAGCCTCTGTCGATGCCTCCTGTGTCGTAGAGATGTCCCAGTTTTGTATATTGAGTCTATGCTACCTTTATTCAGTCACCATTTTTCATTATGCTCTTGTTCAAAGGAATTTAAAACTTGAGTCGGCCATTCCTCAGTTATCTTGACTTTGCATGTCGTCCATTCCCAGTATAGTTACTGGTTCATGCACCTTATGATCGAGTCCTTCCACATTATACAACTTTTCTGAGTACCTCATGTTGGATGATGAGGGATACCTTAATTCGCTCCTTCCAGCGGATTTCATCCCATCGACTTTAGATCATTTATTCTAGGATTGGAATATAGAGTCATTTTTGAGTGCCTTGAGACTTGCAGTCATCAGTGGCAGGTTCTCTTGCCATTGACAGTTTTTGGGAATACATCAATGTCCCCTGATCGATGGATCCTCTCAAGTGTTCGACCTCAACACATTTATTCACACTTGTTAGCTTGCACTCTAGTACCTTGATTCCCATTATCATTATCGGTGGGTGATCTCGCGTCTGTTAACGGTATACATCAATGACTGGTAATCAGACGATGGACTACTATGTTCAACCTCGACACCTCTATTCACATAGCAGGACTTGTACTCATAGCAATTTGTGTAGAAGACCTTCCAGATTGGTGGCATCTCTTATATGCTACCTCCTTGATCGTGCCAATGTTCATGAGATTTCAACTCTCATGACTTGATTCCAGTATGTGTCAAACATTTCCAGCTATTATGGAGATCTTGATCCATTGTATATCTTCAGCCATTACGGAGATCATGATCCTTTGTATATCTTCATCATGGAGATTCTGGTTTATGTATATTGTATGTGGCAATGACCACTTATTTCATATTTTGTATCATGCCTATTCATGGCCATTGTACTTTTATGTATCCAGGAATACTATATGTATTTGTAGTTATGTGCAGAGTTGTATCATTGTACTATGCTGATTGGGTGGCTGGTCTTCCATTTGGGATTCTTCATCACTCCACTTATGGGATGGACTTATAATGTATTTCGGCCAGCGTATGACCCCTCTGACCTCACACATTAGGGGGCATCTGTTATAGCTTATTTTACCACACCAGGTGAATCACACTTGTATGGCCTTCCCCTGTCCCTCTACAGATTCCTTAGACCCCTTGGACCATTTTTTGTCCTTTGATGTTTCCTAGACCATCCCTAAAAACATGTGAAAATTGATATACGTGACTTTTAAACCCCTTATCGTGTATATACGCGGGTTTGACCTCTAAAACCGCATACATCGGGATGTGTACAAAAATCCAAATCCTTTTGGAGTTTTCCTTGACATGGATCCAACTCACTTGTCTCCTGGCCTTCCATATGCCTTGAGATCACTCGAATTCGACCTTTCATTACCCCATTGAAAATCTATATAAGGAACCCTTTGGATACATTGTAGGCATAAGAGAGTTGAGAGCAAAGAAACTATAGTCCATTGGTTTCAGAACTTGTGCTTGAGTCTGCATCCCTTTGTCCCTTGGAGCACTTTGGTGTTTTTCCCAAGCTTACCTTTTGCTTGTGAGCTTGCTATCGAGAGATGGAGGATTGAGGTGGTGGAGGCCCAAGTGGGGGATTTAGTTTCTCCGATTCGCAGACGTGCCAACAGAGGTTGTGTTCATTGTAATCTCTGATTTTATATTAATAGAAATATCTTTTCTTGTCTAATAATGTATGTTTGAATGAATATTTTATCCATGGATGATTTCAAATGCTTATACGTTGTTGATTATATATTCTAGAGTAGATCTAACACTAATATATATAGTATGCTCATCTTGTTTACTTGTTGTTGAGGAAGTGATTCATCAATTCAAGCTAAATTTGGAAAGCTCAATGGTGATCTACTTCAACCGTTCGAAATAAGGTACAAGGTTTGATCCTTTAGTGTTAGATATTTGATTTCTCTTGCATATTGGAAAGGATTGATTTATGGAGTCAAGCTATCTGTTGTGGTAGCCCAAGCCATAGGAATTTCTCTCCATAACAGTGTCCACACATCTAAAAAAAATCCTAAGATAATCAGCAAGCAAACTTCTTTCCAAAGAACCAGAGTTCAATGAAATCATGGATCTAGAGGGCCTTCCAAAACTAGTAGCTCTTGAGGGACATTACGCCTCAAATATTACTAAATAATGAAGGTATGAGAAATAGTTACATCGTTCTTCAATTGCCAGGGTTCCAAGTGTTAGCTCTTGTCTACTCACCCTCCAAAGGAGCTAAAACAACCTTGTGTCTGTCTCAGGTATTATAAGTGTCCCCCACTCACAACAGCCTGTGTGATGCCCTAGGAAAATAAAATATGGTTACCACTTCACAATCGATGGTCGGGTAGGATAGTCATCAATCCAAGATAATTCACATAGACTAGCTATATCAATAAAGTGATGTCACCCCAAGGACTTGTCACTTAAATGAAATACTGTAATGTGCTCATATCCCACCAAATAATCAAGAGGGGGGTACCACCCTTACTAATTGGGATTGGCCTTATGCTTGACGCATGTGTTAGAAGCGCTTTCCTGGCATGCACTCTTTTCTACTAATGGATTTGATTCTCTTTAATCAATATTGGTTTCATAGTTTTGTGTCCTTGGAGTGTTAACTCTCCAATATTATCCCAAGGACCTATCCCAATATATGTTGGTGATATCAAAAATAATCTTGATAGATTTTAGATTAACCATTGATTTTAGGGTATTTTCCTTAGTTTCGAGGAGTGATGGTAAAACTGGTGGTGTTTGTGACTCAAAATGCTGAGCCAATCAAATGCACAATGCTCACTACTCTTTCCTTTATTTCAATGAAATTCTATGCTATGGAGGAGTAAGAGGTTCTTTGAGATCCTTCAAACATGCAAATTGCAAAATATAATCAAAGTTTAAAATTTTGAAAAAAGGTTTTCAACTTTTTAGGAAAGGTTCAATAGGTTGTCTTCAAACATAAGATGTGTTCAATTTGCTCCAACTATCACTAATTGGAAATGAAAAATGGTTGAATGTCCAATGTTTTTCATGTTTCTAATAAGTCTCTTAAACTAATCTTTAAATGTAGGATTGTGATTCAATTGTTGGTTGTGCAACCTGATCTTCCAGATCCAGAGATATTATTCAGTTGTGTTTGTATTCTAGGTGTATTGTACACTCATTCCCCCTGCCCTGGCAATTTCTTTGTGGACGTAGCCCATCATTTGGGTGAACCACGTTATATTCGTGTCCCTCTATAATCTTGTTTAATTATTTAACTGTATATGTGTTATTGCTCTGCGGTCCTATTTTCTAACAATTGGTATCAAGGCCAAAAGGTTTATTTGGCTGGTAAACTCATAGGAAAGAAGGGTTCCTGGTTAGAGTGGGAGCAATGGCAGAAGAGGGAAAGTTTAGGGTTGAGAAATTTAATGGCCAAAACTATCAGTTATGGAAGATGCAAATGGAGGAGTATCTATACCAAAAGGATCTATACCTTCCATTGGGCGAAAAAGGAAAACAGTCGGTGGCTATGAAGGATGAAGAATGGGAGGTTCTTGATAGAAAGGCACTGGGAACAATATGGCTGATCCTGGCTTCATCGGTGGCTTTCAATATTTCAAAAGAAAAAACAACAGAGGGCATGATGAGCACATTGGGTAAGCTCTACGAAAAACCCTTGGCTTCCAACAAGGTAGTTTTAATGAAGCATTTATTTAATATGAAGATGTCGTAAGGTGGATCTGTTGTCTATCATTTAAATGAGTTTAATACAATTACTAGTCAGTTAAGTTCTATAAAAGTGAAATTTTATTATGAGGTTAGGGCACTTCTAATATTGTGTTCCTTACCAAAAATTTGGAATATCTTGGTCATGGTTGTAAGTAACTCTGTCCCTAGTTCAAACACTCTTAAGTTTCATGATGTTGTTGGTGTTATTCTTAGCGAGGAAATGAGAAGAAAAAGAACAGGTGAGACATCAGGAAATGCGTTGAACATGGAGAGTAGAGGGAGACAAAATGAGAGAGGAAGGAGCCCAAGAAATCACGGCAAGTCTAAAAAGGGCAGATCCAAGTCCAGATTCAAAAAAATAGAGTGTTGGAACTGTGGTAAGAAAGGACATCTGAAGAAAGACTGCAGAGCTCCAAAGGAGAAAGGAGACGGACAGCAAGATCCTCCTCAGGAAGCAAATGTAGCAGGTGATGTGTTACAAGATGCTTTGATTCTTGCATTAGATAATACTAGTGATTACTGGCTAGTAGATTCAGGGGATTCATGTCATGCTACACCCCATAGGAAATTATTTCATGATTATGTTCAAGGTGATTTTGGGCATGTGCTATTGGTGGATGATGAACCATGTAAAATTGTTGTAAAGGGTAAGGTATGGATTAAGTTAAATAATGGAAATGACTGGTTGCTAAAGTATGTAAGGCACATTCCTGCTATGAAAAGAAATCTGATCTCAACAGGGCAGTTGGGAGATGGCGGTTGTTTGTCTACATTTTGAGAAACGTGGTGGAAGGTCACTAAAGGATCAATGGTACTTGCAAAAGGAGATAGGATAGGTACGTTATATTTATGTCCTCATAATACTGATTAAACTATATCTATAGCTTCCATAGAAATAGGTGCGACATTGTGGAATCATAGGATTGGCCACATGAGTTAGAAGGGGATCCAGATTCTCCACTCAAGGAAACTGCTTCCAGATCTGAAGCAGGTAAGTTTGGAATTCTGTGAGAAGTGTGCTTATGGAAAACAAAAGAGAGTTAGTTTTTTCAGGGTTGGGAAACCAAAGAAGAGTGAAAAGTTAGATTTTTGCCATACAGATGTATGGGGACTAGCTTAGGTACAATCACTTGGTGTCTCTCATTATTATGTTACTTTTATTGATGATGCAACTAGAAAAACTTGGGTTTATTGCATTAGAAAGAAATATGATGTGTTTGATACTTTTAAGAAGTGGAAAGCTTTATCTGAGAATGAGACAGGAAAAAGGTTAAAATGTCTCAGATCTAATAATGGAGGTGAGTATTGCAGCAAGGATTTTGACAGTTATTGTTCACAAAATGGGATTCATAGAGAGAAGACAGTCCCTGGAACACCACAAGAAAATGGTGTGTCAGAAAGGATGAATAGAACGATCATGGAGCGTGGAAGGTGTATGAAATTGCATGCAAGGTTGCCCTTACAATTTTGGGCTGATGCTGTAAACATTGATGTTTATTTAATAAACAGAGGGCCTTCAAGCACTTTAGATAGTGGTATTCCAGAGGAGGCATGGAAAAGTAAACAGGTAAAATACTCATTTCTGAGAACTTTTGGTTGTGAAGCATTTGTCCATACTGATAAATATGATAGAACAAATTTTGAAGCTAAATCTAAGAAATGTACCTTTATTGGATACGGGGTTGATGATTTTGGTTATCCTTTATGGGATTATGAAAAACAGAAAATCATTAGGAGTAGAGATGTAGTATTCAATGAAAAGGTCATGTACAAAGATCAGTTGCGGGGAAAGAAAGTGGAAAAGGAAAACACAGAGTACACAGTGCTTGATGAAATCAAATAAAATGAAGTTCCAAAGGCACCAAAAAATCAAGACCAGCAGCAGGTACCTGAAACTCATGCAACTTTAAGAAAGTCTACTAGTTTAAGTAGAACCCCTAAATGACTCTCTCCTTCATTGTATTATTTATTGATGATTGATTCTGGTGAACCGGAATGTTATGAATAAGGAATGAAGGTAGAAACTAGAAAGAAGTGGGAGCAAGGCATGGATTTGAAGGCGTAAAAATAGCCTTTATCCATGGGGATTTGGAGGAAGAGATTTATATGCAGAAGCCACAGAGATATGAGGTCAAAGGTAAGGAGAATTTGGTTCCCAGTTTGAATAATAGCTTGTATGGCCTGAAGGAAGCTCCAAGGCAGTGGTATTTAAAATTTGATAAGTTTATGACATAACAAGTTATGATAGATGTCATTCTGACCAATATGTTTATTTCAAGAGTCTAGATAATGGAATATATATTATCTTGTTATTGTATGTGGATGACATGCTTATTGCAGGGTCTAACATGCAGGATATAAACATGCTCAAAATAAAACTAGCCAATTCATTTGTGATGAAGGATTTGGGTGCTACAAAGAAAATCCTTGGTATGAGAATAAGAAGAGACAAGAAAAATCACAAATTGACATTGTCTCAAGGTGAGTACATCGAAAAGGTGTTGCAGAGGTTTAGAATGCAGAATGCAAAACCATTTAGTACACCTTTATCCTGCCATTTCAAACTAAGTAAGGAGATGTGTCTAGAGACATGGGAAGAAATAGATTACATGTCAAGGATTCCCTATTCATTAGTGGTTGGAAGCTTGATGTATGCCATGGTGTACACAAGACTAGATATTTCACATGCAGTGGGAGTTGTGAGCAGGTATATGAATAATCCAAGTAAAGAGCATTGGAAAATAGTACAGTGGATTCTCAAGTATTTGAGAGGTACCACTTCACATGCATTATGTTTTGGAGGTTCAGACGTTGTTCTATAGGGATATGTTGATGCAAATATGGCTGGTGATAAAGACAGTAGGAGGAGAACCATAGGGTATGTGTTTACTATGGGTGGAAAAACAGTAAGTTGGATTTCAAAACTACAACAGGTTGTTGCACTTTCAACAACAGAATCAGAGTATGTTGATGCTACAAAGGCTAGTAAGGAGATGATTTGGTTATAGAGGTTCATGGAAGAATTGGGTAAGAAGCAGGAGAATAGTAGGTTGTACAGTGATAGCCAGAGTGCCATTCATCTTGCAAAGAACTCAGCCTTTCATTCAAATAATAAACATATGCAGGTCAAGTACCACTTCATAAGATCTATTCTAGATGAAGAACTGTTAAAAATGGAAAATATACATACTAGCCAACATCTTGCAGACATCTTCACAAAGGGAGTAACCAGAGAAAAACTGAATTCCTGCTAAGTTTCTGTTAGCCTTCAAGCATGAAGGTGAAAATAAGAAATTTTCCAAGTCCAAGGTCTAGAGCATAGTCTAGCAAGTGTAGTAGCGGTGGAGTTGCTGTGATCAGTCTCCAAGTGGGAGATTGTTGGTTGTGGAGCCTGATATTCTAGATCCATAGATATTATTCAGTTTTGTTTGTACCCCAGGTGTACTATACACTCATTCACCCTACCTTGGGGTTCGGGGGAGGAGCCCCTAAGAAAACGTTTTGGGATGTGTGTTGGCAAACAATTTTGCGAACCCATGGTGTTGGGTTAATCATAGTATTTTCCCATGGTATTTCCCCTATAAAATAAGGCATTGTAACATGAATTTGTATGGTATTATTTTGTATTGTAAACAATCTCTGTGATTGTGTGGGAGAGACTGTGAGAGCGTGAAGAGGAAGTACATTGGTTTTGTTGCAGGCTGTATCCCTTCATATTTCTGGACTATAATAAAAGGACTGGAAATTTCTTTATGGATGTATCCCATCATTTGGGTGAACCACATTATATCTGTGTCTCTTTGTAATCTTGTTTAATGATTTAACTGTATATGTGTTATTACTCCATGGTCCTATTTTCTAACATCATTTTTATTTTTTCAATCGCATTATGTTTTCTTTCTGAATGTTGAATTTAATGTTCCAAATTGATGGTTTGAAAATCAATGCAAGATTCTAAGTATCTTTTGAAATTATAAAAATGAAAAGCATTTACACTTGAGATCCACTTTCTCATTCACAGGATCGCCCGAAAGCGCAAGTGAAGAGGATAATCGTGGCTCGAAATTTTGAGAATTTATGTGAATTTGATATTAAATTATGGTACGAGTCTTAGTGGTGTTTATGAGTGGTTTTTCCAGTCATCAAGTCCATGTGGATTCAAAATTCATGGCCAAAAGAATTCATAAATTGAAACAATGTCATATTCTTCAGTTTTTTCAACAGTTTCGTTATGTCACTATGTGATAAAAATGACCAATTTAGAAAACATTTGAGACATTCAAGAGTAAAATAAATTAATTAAATGGTAAACATGTCATAAAATTTCATATCTGGACATTCTTTTCAAGGAAAACTTTGAATAATACTAAAAAAGAACTACTTCTAAAAGTGATTTTTTCCTAGTTTTTAAAGAGTTTTCTAATCCTTCCAAAATTGAGAGGGATAATGTTCCAAAATGCTTAAAAATTCTCCTAAAAGGTCATAATAAGACTTAACAAGTGTTTAGTAATTCAATTAAGGTTTTGCAAAGTCTCAAAAGAACTCAAACAAAAGCCAAAAATCAATGATCTCCAAATTTTCAAACTTAATTCAAAATGCACACCAAACTTTAAAATCCTTCAAACATTTCTAAATATTGATAAAAGGGAGGGAAATACTATCTAAATTTATATTATTCTTAAGATATCTATAGAAGCAAAAATAAACCAAAATGACCCAAAAATTGCAGATCTGACCATTAAAAATCAAGACCCATGAACTTTTCAAATTCCAACTAAATGCACATATATTCAAAACCTCCTAAAATATTTAACCAAAATGGATGAAATTAGACTTTAAAATCAAATAGATGGTTTTCTAAGCTTTCCACAGCAAAAAACATCACTCAAAATGGACGAGAATTGATGATTTTTTGCCCTAAACACTAGACTCTCTTTATACGCAACTGTTCAGAGAAAACCTGCATATATACGCAAATTTTAAGAGAAAAATCGTGTGTATACACTTCTGTTACCATTGTAACCCACGTATATCAATAAAAAAGAGATCTCGTGACAAAACACTCAAAATATTTAAGCATTTTAACTATGAAAATGTAGATCTAGGGCGATTTTGACCTCCAGGACTGAATTAAAACCCTCTAAGAACAAGATAAAGCATGCATCGAAATATTTGAAAGGTAAAAATCACCTAAACAAGGGGAAAGTCTCAAGAATTTTTTTTCCAAGAGAATATCCCATTAGCTCCCTAGTATGGTCACCATTCTATTGGTATATTTGATTGTAGGGACATGTCTACAACCTATCTATCCCTAACTATAGGGAGGGTGAATCCTACGGATAGAAATACATGCAATAAATGAAATATTCCTGATATTTCTAAACTTTTTCAAATAAGAGATAGGGAGGGAAGGAAGGAGATTACCTCTTGAAGCGTGCCGTTTGTGGATGATCCTTTTTCCCTAGCCTCCTTAGCCTTTAGGCCTCCATTAGCAACCTGCTAGCTATTTATTTACCTATAGCTTTTGAAAACTTTAAAAAACCTTGAAACATATCTACCAAATATTGACAAAGAAAACATAAAAATGCATAGATTCAAACACAACATTTGGGGGGAAATAAGATTGCATGATATTAAAATCGGAGGAAAGTGATTACAACCCAATAATAGGTGAATCTCTTTCTCCCTTTCTCTAAACTATCCTTCTCCATCAATGACAATGATCACCAAAGAAACTATGATGTGAAAAAAATTCTATATATCCTCCAATTCATGCAACATGATTTTGCTTTTCACTCTTGTCCTCTATAATTCACCTCATATGCCTTCCATTTAGAGGATTGGGCTTTGAGCATCCCATCTTTGATAATGAATGTGGGATTTAGGATTTTTTAAGGTTTTGATTATTTCCTTCAAAACACCCACTTTCCTTAGTTTTTAGGCATTTCAACTTAACTTTCAATATTTCTAGGACAATTAATGCCCATGTTAGGAATTTTCCACTGTGTGAGTTATAGAAACTGGGCTTTGACCCTTAAATTGTCATGGACTTGGCCTCTTTAGAGCCACCTTGTCTTCAAACATTTCTTCTATTGTGGAAGTAGTGGTCAAATTGTTCAAAAAACTCTGATCTTCATGTTGTGGGAAAAGTAAACTATTGTTTTCAGACCAACCCTCTCAAGGGTTTTAATTTTATTGTTAACAATATTCTAATGTCTGCTTCATCTAGATCAATTGAGGACGACATGATGCAATGGAAATATATTCAACCTATGTTGTAGATAGTACTATGGAAGATTGTTTCTTGCTTAACCATGATACCAAACAATTTCCCAAAAAGAATGTTTCTCCATTGGTACTATTTCGGTCATCAACACTTTCTTCCCAATCTGCATCAGTGAATATTTTTAAAGTGAATTCTTGACATTTTGGGTACCATAAACCATAATTCATAATTCCTTTTAGATATCTAAGATTATTTTTACTGCAGCCACATGTGTTTTTTTTGGAGTTGATTGAAATCTAGCATCCAATCCTAGATCTTGCATTACATCTGGTCTTATAGTTGTTACATATAGAAAAATTCCTATGATAGATCTATACATGGTATGATCCACTTCTAAGGACTCGTCATTTTTTCTTAGTTTACAGCCAGTGATCATAGTAGTATTCACAGGCTTGGCATCTTCCATATTAAACTTCTCAAGCATATCTTTAATGTACTTGGTTTGAGAAATGAAGATTCCTTTTTTAGACTAATAGACTTGTGATTCCAAGAAAAAATTTAATTCACCCAACATTGACATTTCAAATTCCTTCTTTACTTAAGAATCAAATTTTACACTTAGTATTTGCAGATTGCTTCCAAATATGATATCATCCACATAAACAATAACAATGATCATATTCTTATCTCCAATCTTTATGTAGAGGTTACTATCAATTGCTCCTCTTTTATATCCCTAATTCTTCAAGCAGTTTTCTAGCCTTGAAAACCATGCTCTTGGGGCTTGCTTGAGACTATAGAGTGCCTTTTTTACTTTGTAAATATAGTCTCTATTCTATGATAAGAGAAAACCTTCTAGTTGTTCGATATATAATTCCTCTTCTAGTTTCCCATTTAGAAACACAGACTTGACATCCATTTGATTCACTTTGAAGTTTTTGTAACATGGAAATTCCAAGAACATTCTAATTGTTTCAAGTATTTCTGTAGGTGCAAAGGTTTCTTCAAAATCAATACCTTCCACTTGAGCATATCCTTTACATACTAACCTTTCTTTTTTTCTTATTGCTTTTCCATTTTTATCTAACTTGTTTTGAATATCCATTTGGTCCCAATGACATTCTTTCCTTCATGTCTTGGGACAAGTTCCCAAGTTTGGTTCTTCTCAATTCTTCACTCATGGGATTGATCCAATTTTCATCTCCGATGGCTTCTATGAGGTTCTTAGGTTCCACCACTGATAGTAAGGATTTTTTATTGAAAATTAGTTTCCTTCTTGTATTGAATCCAACATCTTTGTCACCTATTATTTGTGTCTCAGGATGATTCTTTTGTATTCTCCTAGATGTAGCTTTTGTATCAGATCTCGGAGAGTCTTCTTCTTCACTTTCCCAGGAGTCTTCTTTTTCTATTCTTTCTTTTTCTTTTTCAAGAGCATCTTCCTCTAGTGAACTTTATTATTTTTGTTTGTCATCTATTTCTTCATCATTAGTTTCTTCAACATCCCCACTTTCTTAGATTTGTATTCTTCTTGACCTAGTATCATCAACAGTTACACTTGCACTTTCTATGATCTTGTGTGATTTTAAATTATAACATTTGTATGCCCTTTTGAGGAAGAATATCCAAGAAATATTCCTTCATCTGTTCTAGATTCAAACATCCCTATATTATCATCTTCTCTTTTTATGTAGCATTTACTTCCAAAAACTATAAAATATTTAACTGAAGCTGGTCTTCCAAAACATAGCTCATAAGGAGTCTTGTCACTATTCATTCTGAGCTATCCTCTGTTTTGTATATAGACAATTGTATATATTAATTCTCTCCAATAGCCATCAGTAAATGTTTCTTCATTAAGCATATTTCTAACTGTTTTCTGGACTGTCATGTTCTTTCTCTCAACTACTCTGTTTTTTCGAGTAGTTTTTGCTATTGAAAACTTTCTTTTGATTTCATGAATTTCACAAAACTCATTGAATTCATTTGAGGTGATCTCTCCACCATTATCTTATCTTGAATATTTAATCTTGCGATTTCCTTGATTCTCAATAAGTGCTTTGAAGGATTTGAATTTCGTAAAGGCTTCTGATTTTTCTTTAAGAAATTCCACCCAAGTCATCCTTGTATAATCATCGATTAATAACATAAATTAATATTCACCTTGAAGTATTTTAGTCCTTGTTGGTCCACAAAGATCAATGTGAATTAATTCTGGCTGGGAAGTTGTATGTTCTTTGACCTTGAATCTTGTTCTTGTTTGTTTCCCATGAAGACAATGTCTACAAACATGATTTGGTGGTTTTATGATCTTTAGCAGATTTCTTACATGTCCCTTCTTACTAATTTGTACAATTTGTACAAGTGTGTCAAATTTAATATTCCCAGTCCTTCTATGTCATAGCAAACTTTCATCAATTTGACTCATATAACATTGTTCTTAATTTTCAAGAATATACACATTGCTTGGAGTTATTACAATAGTCCCAACAAGCTTTCCTAAATATTTTCTTATGATTTCACACTTCTTGAAATTGAATATACATATGTTTCCTTGATCACATGTGTGCCTCACACTTAAGAGATTAGGTTTTAAGTTATTTACAAGAAAAACGTTTTCATCTTTCATTTTGTCTCTAATAGCTATTGTACCTTTTCCAATTATTTTATAAGATAGATTATCTCCAAAAGTGACTTTTCCTTTTTTATTTCTTTTGAGGCTTATAAACTTATTTGGGTCTCCTATCATGTGTTTTGAGCATCCACTGTCCACGTGCCATAGATTTTGTTTTTCTTTAGAACATAGAGCTAATGAACATTTTGTATCATCCTTATTTTTCTAACCTTTCCTCTCCTTTTTGTCTTGAGATTTTGAGGTGTCATCTATAGGAATCACTATTTTGCAATTTCTAGAAATGTGTCCTTGATTACCACATTTGTAGCATTCTAAACTATAACTCTGTGGATGAGTAAAATAATTATAGTTTCTTCCTTTTGGATTGTTTCCAGTACCACTTTTCTTATGGAAGGAATTTTGTGGTGTAATTCCTTTCTCAATAGGAGCCATTAGTTTACAATTTCTAGCCATATGTCCAAAATTGTTACAGGTATAACAATTTCCTAAAAAGAGTTGCTGATGTCTACTTGTCATTGGTATTTTAGGTATCATATCGGTTCTTTGTAAGAGAGAATCATATTTCTTACTTTCTTCCATTTTAATTTGGCTCTTGATTGCAACAACATAGCTTCTTTTATTTCCATCTTGGTGTGTGCAAGAGGAATGTCCTGGTTTCTTTTCTTTGTCAAACCCTAGTCCAGATTTATCGCTTGATGGTCTTTGGACACTTAATATTTCATCTAAAGTATTTGAGTTTTTCTCAAACTTTGATTTGATAGATTCTTCATCCAGATTCTTTATAAGGCACACAATCTCTTCTTTAATCCTTTCATATTATTGTATTGTCTTTTTCAGTCTTTGTTCAAGATTGTTCTCATCCTTTTTTGCTACTAGAAATTGATTTTTTAAGTCATCAATAATTATTTTTGTATCATTGTTTTTCTCTTCAAATTCAGCCATATGGTTTTTGATATTTTGTACATCCATTTATACTTTCCTAATTTTTCAAGAGCATTTACAAGTTATGCTTCAAGATCTACCACACCTTCTATTTTTTCTTTAGAGATTTCACTCTCTAATCCCATGAATAGGACTTCAACATCTTCACTTATATCTTCATCTTCACTATCTTCCTTGGAATAGAAGTTTTTCTTATTTTTCTTAAACTTATTTTTGTATAAGGTCTTACACTTTTGGTCTTTCTTATGACAACAAGGTTCTTTATCATCACTATCCTCTTGTTTTGGGTAAGAATACTTATTGGAAAATGTCCAATCCTTCCATAGTTAAAAAATTTCAAAGGTAGGTTTCCTTTGTACTTTCCAGTACATTTCTCAAGTTTCTTGATGAAAATGGATTCTTCTTCATCTAGGTTCTCAGATTAGTTCTTGGATAAGAATTTAAATGATGATTCTTTCTTTGATGATCCATTTTGTCTTTTTCTCATCTGATAGGAAATGCATATCCCATGTAGTTCATCTACTGTCATAAATTTAAGATCATATCATTCTTCCAGAGTGGACACCTTTGAGTCATACTTCCTTGGCAGGGTTCTTAGTACTTTGTTGATGAATTCTTTCTCCTTTATTTTTCCTCCAATACCTCTAATAACATTAACAATTTCATCTACTCTTAGAATATATTCTGCAATATTTTCTTCCTCTTTCATTTTTAGGCTTTCAAAATGTCCTTTGTATGTTTGAAGTTTAGACTCTTTGACTTTGGGCGCTTCTTCATAGACACATCTTAGTTTTTCTCAAGCATGTTTGGATGTCTTACATTGCATAACTTTTACAAATACAAAATTTGTTAACCCACTCAGAATTGCATTTACGGATTTTGTATTGGCCTCATATTGGTCTAGCCCATCCCTATCTATAGGAAGGTCATATGGTACTTTATATTCTCTTTCAATAGACCTCTATACTTTGTATCCAAGAAACATTAGATGGAATTTAATTCTACACTCCAGTATGAATAATTGTCTCCCGTAAATATTGGAGGTATGTTAGTGGCTAACCCTTCTTGTTGATCCATAGTGGTTTTTAATATGATCTTCATTCTAGTGATTAAACTGTAGTGAAGGATATTGCATTGATACCAATTGTTGGAATATTGGACAATATTGAGAGGGGGGAGGGGGGGGTGAATCAATATTTATAGTTTTTAATAATTAAAACCACTTTTAATTTACTTATTAACACACATGATCAATAAAAGGACATAGAACAAAAGTTTATCATGGGATCCCAATGTTAGGATTATTAATCCTCCTTTGTCCAATTTGGTCATATGTCTAAATCAGGAGTCATGTCTAAATTGGGAGTCCATCTAGTCTATTTATAGTCATTAACACCATTGGGTGCACTTGGCCTAATTGGGGCAAATGTTTCAGTTACTAAAGTGTGGGGAACACTAATTGAGGCTCACTTCCACTAATTGCACTTGATTGCATCATTTTAGGAGCCTCCTAGACAAATCCCTACAATTTAGGAGCCACTGGGAGTGTCAAAGCCAACCAAGGTCAATTCAGTTCAGTTGATGTCTGGTTAAGCTAAGTTAGGAGTCAGTTACATTCAGTTCTAGTCCTCTATAATTAGTTAGCACTAGGTTTACTTGACTGAACTCAGGAGGGGCACATTTCTCACCTACCACAGTTAGTTAGCCTTAGTCAACACTGAATGTAACACTTGAGTTGTGTTTTAGAACTCCGATGAACTCTAGTTATGGTTTAGACAAGGTCAATTAACTATTGAGTCCTCCGATAGTGATTTAGACAAGGTCTTAGTTACCTACAATCAAGCAGAGTCTAATCAATTCAAATTTCATCATGTGGATTTGAATTGCTTGTGGCTATTAAATCCATTGTACTTCATTGTAATTAATCTATCTAATTGCTCTTTGATTAATGAAAAGCATTCACAACTGCAAGCCATTTTTACACTATTTAATTCTTCAATAACTGAGTAAATTGTGTGATCTATCATGTGAGTTATGTGTTTGTCCACAGATGTATGTGCTCAATTTAATATGGTATTAGAGCCTCGTAGGACAAGGCACTTCTACTCCTCAGATCTCCTATTGGATCATTTTTTGAGCAAAATTGCTCCTTCCAGCACTGCACAAGAAGCGAAGAATTTAACACTTAATACCCCAAGCAAAGGAATTGTTGATCAATATTGCTTGATTAACTAAGATGGGTGTGAAGAAAACTCCAAAAGTGCAGCCTATCCAACCTTACGGTGCCCTTTTTTTTGTTTTGTGCTTACAACTTCAAATGGATTCATCAGTTCCTCTTCTCTCTCTGTCCACAAACTATTCAGAATGGAAGAAGAAGATGATTTCATCTCTGATGAGACAAGGTCTCTGTCGGGTGTCTATTGGACTCGGTAAAGAGTGTTTTAGTAAGATTGACTGGATGAATAAAAGTGATGGAGCTTTTGGAACAATAGCAACAGGTCTTTCTCCTATCTTGCGCTACCTCATTAGATTTATTGAAGACCCGAAGGAATTGATTGAAGACCCAAAGGAACTATGGACAAGATTGGACAGAAACTTTGGAGTGATTGATGAGGATCATAATAGAATTTTGGAGAGAATATGCAGATCCATAAGCACTCTTGATCCAAAATTCTCATCCTCCACTCTCTCTGATGAAGTTGTTCAAGATGAAGAAGAAGCAAAAGCTTCTACACTGTCAATTCGAATTGAAGACAGTCTCCATGCAGTGACTCCTTCTCCTGATGCTTTGGAAGTTCATGAGATCTCTGATATCTCATATTCTCATATTGCTGAAACAGAAGAAGACATTTGAATCTCTGATATTGAATAAAATTTCTGCTGCACTTCCATGCAAACATTCACTGGTGATTTTCCTTTGAATTCTATGCAAAATTTACCAGTAATTGCTTCCGAAAGTGAAGAGAAATTTGATTTTTATCCATCTAATGTTGCTGCTGGTGTGCAAATATGTGATACCTTGGATATTTTGGAAGAAATATAATATTACTAGAGTGATCCATTCGCTCCACATGATCTAGTTTTTCCAGCAAATTCCTGCAGGATGGCATGCACCAAAATTCAGAATTTTGAAGGAGAAGAAAATTGTGCATCCACCATCTCGGTTAACCATTTATTTGAATCTGATATTAACCTTATTGGATCTGATATGATATTATTTGGATGTGATCTAATATTGCTTGGTTTAATATATCAAATTCATAATCTTTCAGTACTGCTTGTAGCTGTTCTCATCAATGGTGTGAAGAAACAAGTACCGCAAGTCTCCTACAAAACTGTTGCTGGGGATTTGATTCCATTTCACAGTTTTGGATCTGTTTTGAACCTATTTAGATCTGATTTACTTTCTGATCTGATATTATTTGGTTCATATTTTAAAATCCAAGAGCTTTCATTCATGCTTGTAGCTGCTCTCACCAATTCCGGTGTGAAAAATCAAGTACTGTACTTTCTCTTCAAAACTATTGATGGGGATTTGGTGTTAGTTTCCTCATATGAGGTTGCTGATATTTTATTATGTAATTCATTAACTATTTCAGAAGCTATATCAGACTATGGAGCTCAAGCATTCTCTCTCAATAGTCCCAGTGCTTCTCTACCATTGATCACATGCTCATCTCCTCACGGAACTAGTAAAGAGGAAGATTTTCTACATCTACCTAGACACTTGCTCCTAACACTTGGGGATTTTCTTACCACTCATGGTTTGTTGTTCATGGCTACAAGATATCAGTTTCTTGAGTGTTCCTCACATGTTATGAATCCTCAAGAACCTTTTCTCACTTATCAGTTGACTTCAGTTTCTCTACATGGGTCCAGTCTTCATCTGGCAGTTGTCTATATTTCTGATTTAGTTGAGCATATCATTCTTCTTCTAAAGAGGAAGATTCCTCCAGAAATAATAATGTAGAGTTTCACATTCCAGGCCCTAAGATACCTATGCACAGAAGAACCGGATTGATCCTGATTCTACCTGCTTAATTAGAGGGGGAGTTTTTCTCCCATGTGGTTTTTCCCAAGCACCTTGTTTTTGAGAAATTACTTTACTTTACTTGATGTAATGGGTGACCTATGGTATTAGTTACCAAGGCCCACAGATTGTCCAAGTTAGCATTCAGGGTGGGTGTTAGGATTATCAATCCTCCCTTGTCCAATTTGGTCATATGTCTAAATCAAGAGCCCATCCAGTCTATTTATAGTCATTAACACCATTGGGTCCACTTGGCCTAATTGGGGCACATGTTTCAATTACTAAAGTGTGGGGAACACTAATTGAGGCTCACTGCCACTGATTTCACTTGATTGCATCAGTTTAGGAGCCACTGGGAGAGCCGAAACCAACCAAGGTCAGTTCAGTTCAGTTGATGATTGGTTAAGCTAAGTTAGGAGTCAGTTACATTCAGTTCTAGTTAGTTTCTAGACCAATCCCTACAATTTAGGAGCCACTGGGAGAGCCAAAACCAACCAAGGTTAGTTCATTTCAGTTGATGACTGGTTAAGCTAAGTTAGGAGTCAGTTACATTCAGTTCTAGTCCTCTACATTCAGTTAGCACTAGGTTTACTTGACTGAACTCAGGAGGGGAACATTTCTCACCAACCACGGTTAGTTAGCCTTAGTCAACACTGAATGTAACACTTGATTTGTGTTTTAGAACTCCGATGAACTTCGATTATGTTTTAGACAAGGTTAGTTAACTATTGAGTCCTCCGATAGTGATTTAGGCAAGGTCTTAGTTACCTACAGTCAAGTAGAGTCTAATCAATTCGAATTTCCTCATGTGGATTCAAATTGCTTATGGCTGTTAAAGCCATTGTACTTCATTGTAATTAATCTATCTAATTACTCTTTGATTAATGAAAAGCATTCACAGTTGCAAGCCATTTTTGCACTGTTTTATTCTTCAATAACTGAGTAAATTGTTTGATCTATCATGTGAGTCGTGTGTTTGTCCACAAATATATGTGCTCAATTTAATACCCAATTGGGTAAACCACCAATATTTTCTATTACTGCAAAATTATTTTTACAAATAGTTTTTTCCTACTACTACAGATAAGGATGGTAATACACCGTATTTACCAGCAACTACTGGAAGGAGGAGACAACCCCTGTTTTATTAGTTGTTACTGAAAGGATGCTAAGACACACTGTATACTAGCACCACTGGAAGGAGGCTATGAACCCATTGCAGTCCTGTTGCCTTCCCTAGCACCTCCCAACTTCCCTTATATGATAATTTGATCTCTAGTTGTTCTACATCAATCGATCTGCCAATTGACTGTATAGAGACACTTATTTGAAGGCTTAAAGCATTGTTTATATACCCTCAAACATATCTCTTCATTCCACAATGACATATCTTCATCGTGACTCTTCACAGACAAGTAAACTAATTCGAAATTACTTCTCTGTTTGTCATCTTTAACTCCATTTAATTTATCAGTTGCGATATTCCGCAGTTTCTTTTCCATGAATTCCTTTCCACAACATCCATTTCACAACAAACCTTTCCACATTCATCTTTCTGAACCAATATTTCTGCAATTTGCGAGAACTTATTCCTTCCGCATTTGCGGATTGCGGATGTGCATTTTGATTTTTCTCAAAAATTGCTTCTATAATTATCCTTCCGCAACGACCTTTCTGCAATAAAAAACTCCTTCCTTCAGAAATTGTGGATTGAACATTGCAGGTATGTATTTCGAATTTTCTCAAAAATTTCTTCCACAAATCTTGTGAACCATCGATCGCTTTGCGGAATACTTCACGTCCATTGATCAGTTATCAAACATGAAGCTTCACTTTGGCGCTCCGAAATGTTATTTTCCATGCATATTTATTTTACGAATCCTTTTCCTATCGTCGATCTATTCTCTTGATACAATCTGAGCCATATAACCTATGCTAAATAAGATGTTTGCAACTCCACGACCCTACATCAATTAATCATAGAATCGATCAATCAATTTAGTTTGATCTGACTTGATCCCCTCACTGGATCATCTCATGTGTCTTTCCATCCTTATCACATATGTCATTTATTTCCTTGCCATTGGGTCATCATCATTTCCTTTGTCATTATTGAACCCCTTTTGACATCAATGACAACTTCATTCAACACAAGAGGCCCACTTTATTAATGTGATTTTTAGGTATCTGTTTTTTTTTAATATCCTTGATATTTCCTTGACTGTAAGAGATTAACAAAGTTAATCTAATTTTTAGGTATCCATTTTTTTTAAATATCCATGATATTTCTTTGACTTATCCCTTAAAAACTTTCATTTATGTTTAAACTTTCTTTTTAAGTTTAAATATAAGGATAAAATAATATATTCAACTTATCTCGTTTATCCATAAACGTATAAATCTTTTATATCCTTTAGCTCTTCAATATTTTATTTTGATTTTTGTTTTTTTTCCTTTTATATATATATAATCAAATCCAACTTTGATTTATTCTTTTTTAGACTGCCTTGTATGTATGTATGTATTCATTTCAAAAGGGTTGCATCCTTAGTTATTATTAGTTATTATTATTTATTATAATTTACTGTTAGTATAATATTTTATGTGTGTTATACACACCTACAACAAGAAAAATATGAAAGACCCAACCAAGGATTTATGCAAGGACACTAAATATTTAACATTAGTGGTTAAAACACTTCAGCATGCAGTTGACCAGATCAACATCAATATGGCCAACCAACGACAAGTGATTGATAATATCACTCAACACATGGAGCTAAAACCTACAAAAGATGATCCAACCAATGAAGAATAAGGCTCTCACACTCTCTTTCAAAAAATGAAACCTATATCCTTTAAGGATAACAATTCATGGCACCAATTCCCAAAATCCCCACATGCACAAATTGGATAGATCATATCCCTTAGGTTGGGTTACCAAAAAGTAATGCTCTTTTGTGATCTATGGCATTAAGGATGATCTAAAAAAGTTTAAAAAATAGGGTTTTATATTTAGACTCAGAATGTTTGAAGCGTTGGAAATGGTACTAAAAATATTACCTTTGTGATGGCCCTTGGATCTAATTTGTAAATATCCTTCTTTAATTTTTTGAACATAATGACACTCATTACTTTGGAAGGTTGAAAAAATTATGCCAAAGAGACATAGTTATGGAATATATTACAACCTTTAAGAAATTGGAAATTTGCACAGACGACCTCTTTGATTTGTTTTTGGAAATGACTCGTAAATGGCCTCAAGGAGGAAATTTGAGTACATGTAAATATGAATCATCCCTTGACTTGGTTAGAATCTTGTGATAGATCTATATAAGTTGAAATAGTGATCAACTCCCAACCCAAAAGACCCTCCTTTATAACTCACCCTTCTGTCACTCCCATGGATCCTACTTCCAACACACCATCATTAATATTCCAAAATTTATCTCCTAATGAAATAGGTAAACATAAATGCCTTGAAATTTACTATAACTATGATAAAAAAATTATTTTTGAGAGCATAAATGCAAAGAATGGAATTTTTTCCAAATAGATGTACCCCCACATGAGCACTTATTAGACTTAACCATGGATGACACTCAAGAACGAGAAGTGGACGATATTCATTCACCCATGGAACAAGACTATTGGATACATGTTTTAGTCTTTGTTCCTGGAGAAAGGGGGGCACATAGGTCCAATGTCCCAAAAATAAATTTCTAGGGTTCGTTTTTTCTGTTTTCAGTTATGTTTAGCCCATTTATTGGTGTCCCATTATAAATTTTTTTGTTAAGGAATTAGATTTATCATCTAATTCAAGTTAATGGATTAGTTTTTGTATTCCATAATATTATATTGTAAACCAAAAAAATAATATAATGATATAAATAATGTAGAAACTCTCAGAATTATTGGTTTTCTTGGTTTTGGGTTTCCATTGTAAATTTGCACAATGTGTGCGCGATCCATTGTTAATTATTTTTTTAAGATTTTGTGTGGTTGTTTTTCTTTACGTAAGTTTACCAAAATTATTCATCTAGTATCGAATTAAGGTTATTAGCTTAGTCGGTGAATAGTTGCTCAAGAAATTGAATCCAAAATTTGATTGAGAAATTAAGATGTTTACTTTGATGAGATGAGAAATATTTAGATAAAAATATATTGACCACATCATCCTCATTTTGTTCATTGATAAAGATATATTGGTCTATTGTAAGCAGATGATGGGAATTCTCTTCATCATCGGTATCTTCCTCCTCCCACCAATATTAGTAATTCTTGTTTTATGCTTTCCTTGATGCAGGGATAGATGGTGAGTCTCTTGGTAGAAGTACCGTGAGAGAGTTGATGTAAGCATTGAAAGTATCTAACTAGGACCTAATAAAAATCAAATGTTATCCTCCAAAGTTGGATTTGGTCTGAAGACTCGTTACGTTGATGGAAACCCATAGATCAATTAGAGTGTTTGGAATGAGGACATCATTGATATGGAAATCTACTATGGGAGTCCTTGGGTGTGAGTATTTGACAGCAAAATTTGTTCAAATGATTAAGTTTATCAAATTACTAGTTACATGGATAGTTTGAGGATGATTCCTTTTTCTTCCTAGTTTCTTTAAGATAAGTTTCTAGACATCCTAAGAGTAGTTGGGGATGCCCTTAATTGCTTTAAACAATGGAATTATGGCACGCACATTTCATAACTTACCTAGATAATTAAATTTAGGTTGAATTGTTTTTTTTTCAAATTTAGCCTTTTTGGATAGGAGGATATTGTTCCATTTTTGGAGGCTACAACTAGTTGGAAGTTATGCAAGAAGTGGGTAACCGATCATCAAAGTGGTTTGGTGTGACTTATTGAGTTTATTCTACACATTATTTCTTTCTAGTTTGGTGTGATTTATAAATCATTTCAAAACTATATTCAAATGCCATGATTCTCATAAAAATTTGGAAAAACTCATATTACAAATTTCAAGTTACGTAAAAATCATTTATGCAATTTATGTTAATTTAATTTAATTTTATATAAGTATATTTTCCATCCTATTATAAATGGGTATTCCATTGATATTGTGTGATAGTTTTGGGATGCTACAAAGTTACCATTCCTTGTCATAACTCATGTGATTCAATAACAACTATGCACATTAGTTCATTTATTCTAGCATTGGTAATTACCCGCATAGGATATTCAGATACAAAGTTGTGATCGTGATATATTGGTGTTTGAATTTGTTTTAAATGGTAAATAATGGATAATTGGTTGAAAATAGAGCTTTTACCACTAGATTTCAAGCAATTATCCTTCCTAGAATACAAAGTTCACTTATCCTCAAACTTCAATCTTGAATATTCCTTGACGCCTGTGAATACATGGTTTATTTTAATTTTTTCTAAAGCAAGATTATCAATTTTGGTTCCAATGCATCCTAGACTTTCAATGTTTGATTGCCTTGGACTAGGCATGACTTTTCAAGGTAAGAATCCCATTACTGGTAAACTAAAGGCACATTATTTGTTGTTATTTGCATAGTTCCCATCAATTGAATTGTGTAATTTAGATGGAATTTAGATTTATCATTTCCAACACCACATGATCTTCCAAATTGAAACTTTATTTTTTCCATTGTTGAAAATTTAATCTTTCATACTAAGATAACATTAAAATCCCTTATACTAATAATACTACCACAATTTATGCCTCTACAGGTCCTTACTCATTACACAAGTTCAAATACCAAAATTCTCTTAATACTCTATCTTCGTCCTCAAATTAAAACCCATGAACTCGACCTCTATCATGATATTTTTCTTACATGACAGATCCTTTAAACCTCCCATAATCTTAGTTTTCAGATTGTAAAACAAGCCTTTATTCAAACAAGATTCAATCCATAGACTTATAAAACATTTAAATTCAACCTTTATATAGCTGATCAATTGGAACAAGAATAATTTCTATGAGAGATAGATGTAATTAATGAATCATAACCTCTATGACATACCTATATATGGTTTGATTTAGTGGAAATAATTGTGTAGTTTATTGTTCCAATAACTAGATCCAACCTTGATTTGCAAATGATTTCTATTATTGTACCCTAGGTAATGGTTCCTGCTCCATAAAATCTATGATTTGGTTAAGTATGATACGAGGACAAAGCACTATCACCAAGACAACATACTTGCGATCTCACTCCTTGATGATTTGCTTCTCTTCAAACCTCCAAGTCTGCAAATACTTACAGAGAGATTCTATATAAAATATGTGTCCTATTTCCACAACGAAATGCTCATGCCATCAAAAGAATACTTCATTTCATATAAAATATTAGATCTCTCTTGATTCATGCTAATGATTTAATCTTAATTTAGAAATTAAGATGAGTATGGATTGAATAATTGTGATCTTGCGTTCTCATCTTTACATCTACTATTGTTGACCAAAAAGTATCTATCAAATTTAGCAAGATTCAATGGGAATCACACCGTGCCATGAATATTATGAATAACCTCAAAGTGGTATATATAGTTTTGACAAAGCGTTGATAGGAAAATCGATGGAAAATTATTGAATTAATATCATTTCCTATTGTTATAGCCATTCCTCAAACTACTAGTATACTCAAACTAGTGGTTATAATATTTCCCAATTTCATCCTCAATCATGTGACCACAATGCGTGGAGGTTTCATTGGTTATTTCTCTTTAGGAATACTATCGCATCCACCATTTTATAGTTAGTTTTTCAAGGTTTGTGGATATTTGGGAAATAGCGTTCAGGATACCATTATGATATATCCATGAGACTGTCTTTTCCATAGGATTTCATAAATTGGGGTTGCATCTTTATCTTATTGACTTCTTTGCATGTTAATATTTGGATTTGAATCTTACTTTGACTTATTTTCATTAAGCACCCAGTTTAATTTTGTTTTGATCTAATATGTTTCAAAGCGTGTCTTAAAACATGTAAAAAACCTCCAAGTGGTATATTTGAATTTGAAGTGGTTTTGTTAGGAAAACTAATGAGGGTGTTACAAGATCTAGACTTCGTGTAAAAAATCATTGTTAACAAATTTAAAACATATCTGTACTTTGGCCATATTTTGATTACATCCATACTTAAATTTCCTGACACTTAATAATTGATGAAGGATTCCCATAGTATCTAAATCATCCTCCAACTGTCATACTTTGGTTCGAAGTTTTTCTCATATGTAAACCAATGAAAGTGTTACAAGAACAACAATATTTATGTACAATGAAAATCATGTTTATCACCATGGTTTCGCAAGGAGTAAAAAAAGAACTTTCAGAGCATGAGGTATGGTTTAAAAGGTTTCATGAATGATCCCCCCACCTCACTCCACTCGCTAAATTAAGGTTTTTTTCCTCAAATAAAGGGTAAATAGGAAGGGTGTATGAAAGCAAGAAAAAGAGCATAGTATGCATAAGGGAATTTTCCAAATACACTCTATATCATTCAATGAATTTGTGATTAAATATTAGAAAGTAGAAGCATACCTACACCTGCCTAAGAATTCTGTGATATTTACAACAAGTACATGACATCCTAAGAGGAAGGATACTGAAGTTGTTCCAAAATGGTGTAAAATGTCGCTAAAGTGAAGAATATGTAGCACTATGTGGACCTTAGATCTTCTAGCATGATGAGTTGTATTTGGAGCAGCCACCTTTTGTAAACTGAGATCCGTAATAATCTTTTGATGTAGAAAAAGGTTTATAAATGAAGCGAATATTTATTCACTTCACACAATCAATATTACTAGAACACCTGGAATATTCGATAAGCCATTAATAGGACAAATATATATTGAAAATTGGATAGATAAAAAGATGTTTTACAAGAATTATTGTCGGGTATTTTTATACCCTAAGTGGTAAGGGGGGTGACTTTTCAAGTCACCTCTTCAGTAATTAATTAATTACCCTAATTACCCTACTTAGTATTTAAATCTTATTATTTATAACATTTATATTTGTTACATTCCTTTCCCCTTAAGGGAAAGCTTTGACCTCAAAGCTTGTATCGACAACAATGTTTGAATTCCTTTGAACTGTCGTCTCAGGATCCTTTCCTTTTTATTATTGTGACACTTGATGAAATGAGACGATACGAGTTATGGATTCTCAAGGAGAATTGTCGCATTGTATCTGTTGTGGTCCATCCCAGATCTACTTTTATCAGAACTCTGAGATCATTTTGTGGAACGGGTCATTTCAATTGTTGCTTAGCATGTTGGTCTTTTTTCCTATCAACATAATTCTTCTATGAGTGCTTGTTTTGATCTCGTCATTGGTCAAAATGACGATTATAATTAGGATGTATGTAAGGTGTATGTGTTGTTTGTTTTTCTTTCTTTTGGACTACAACGAGGACTGCCTTCACTTCCTCAATTTGATTTTCGGATGCATTTTCCTGTATTTGTGCTTCTTGGTTCTCTAGTAGATTGTTATGATTCTGAATCTTTTCGATTCTTCCATCTTGCGACTTTTTTTCAATTTCTAATTTCTTGATTTTATTCTCTAGTTCCTGATTACGATTATTTAGACACTGGTTTTCTTTTTGCTTTTCCAATATTTTTCCTTCGATATCTTCATCTGAGTGTTCCCTCTTACTACTGTGTTTCATTATTTTAATCTTTGTAATCAATGTTTTATTATGGTTTCATAATCGAAAAATCTCTTAGGTATTGCTTGATAACACATTGTTCGCTTTTGTTAGTTCCAACTTATGTGTCTTCTTATTGTCGTCATATTGCTGCTAGATTTTTTCTTTTAGCTGTTGACGATGACATAACTCTATCTCCTAATTTTCTAAATTTTCATGTAGTTGTGCCAATTTGTCTTCCTTGTCCATGATGACTTTGTTTAGACGACTAATTTCCTCTTTTAAGTCGATATTGTTTCCATATGGACATTCTTCGACTTTGTTTATTTTTTTTATCTGGTCTTAAAGTTGTTGAATGATACCTTCCAAATGTGATATTTTCTCGTCCTTATCTGATAAATGTTTTGTGAGTTTTTCTCTACTATCTTCCAATGATCAAATTCGTAATTCTGAGGTAGTAATCTGTTCTTTTTGAAAATCATTACTTCGTTTCTGATTGTCGAACTGGAGTTGTAGAATACTAATCCGAACACACTTTTTTAGCTAGGTCGAAATTGTTCGTAATTGTGATTGCAATTGTGAGTGACCTAGATCCATAATTTTTTTAATATCTTTCAACAATTGATTTATGCTCTTTTAATGTATTCTTTGATTCTTTTTCCTTTTTGTATAAAGTAATAATTGTAAATAACACAATTATTAAATAATAATTATTAAGTAATTATTATTATTATTAAAAATGTAATAATAATACCAAATATAATATATTACCAATTATTATTTAAAAATAATCATATAGTATATATATTTTTTGTGAATTAGGTCTAAAGGTTCTTTTGAAAAAAATATATAACAATAATAAATTTTATTATTACTAATAGTATTATTGATATATATTTTTTATGAATGGCATGGGAATTAGGGTTTAAACCCTAGAATTAAAAAACCACTTATTAAAACAAAACCATGGGTGGAGAAACCACTTGTGGTTTTACTCTTTTTTTTACCTTCCTTTTTTATGGCAATCTTCCTTCTTCTTCTCTCTTTTATGTTACTTCTTCCTTTTTACTTTTTATTTTGACCTTTTTTTTCTTACTTTACTTGGTCAAAGACCATAAATTTAGGGACTCCCTAGGATTATACCTAGGATTATGATTAAAAATCACGATATGGCCAATGACCTAGATCACAAACTAGCTCTGATACCAAATGAAGCGAATATTTATTCACTTCACACAATCAATGTTACCAGAACACCTGGAATATTCGATAAGGCATTAATAGGAAAAATATATATTGAAAATTGGATAGATAAAAAGATGTTTTACAAGAATTATTGTCGGGTATATTTATACCCTAAGTGGTAAGGGGATGACTTTTCAAGTAACCTCATGAGTAATTAATTAATTACCCTAATTACCCTACTTAGTATTTAAATCTTATTATTTATAACATTTATATTTGTTACAATAAATATATTATGTGAAAAGCAACTAAATTTGGATGGAATTTTGATTTCACTTTCAGTATTTACAAATCTTGTTTGCCAATAAGCTGGTTTCCAAATATTATTTTTCAAACTTCTCCCAGAGTGTTTTCAAAGCAAAAAATTATTATACTTGAAGAATACTCGCCAAGAAGTTGGTTTTCAAGCACTTCAAGGTTTGATGGTGCTTAGGTTTTCACTATTTGGGAAAGGGAATGAGGAACAAAAGGTAGCTTAGCATTGCAAGTGAGCCAAGCGACATTATTTCATACTTTAAGGATGGATGGAGCAAGAAAATATGGAATTTTTGGAAAGAAAAAATAGGTTGTAGTCGCAATGTGGTAGTAGTAGTAATATCATGAAAATTTTAAAATTGACTACATAAACAAAACAAAAAATTAGACTTCAGCATGAATGGGTCGTTAAACTTGGAAGAGGGAAATATATGGTCATACCATGGTGAATAAGTAGGAAGAAGAATGGATATCTCTAGAAGGCTTCATCTATAGAAATGGTATGGTAGATGTGGCTTGACATAATATGGAACTTAAATTTTATTTGATAATGGTATTTATAGCAATTCTTTTTTAACCTTGATCTCGATCCATCTTGAAACAATTTTGGACTGTTTGTCAGCAACTAAAATATCTCCCAGGATTTGAACTTCTTTATGAATTAAAACATCACATGATATTGCACTTTATTGGATTAAATATCTGGATGTCACAACCTCGTTAATAGATATTCAAGATTTGATTTTTAAAATCACTCGTCCATAGATTTTGTCCTTTTGGATCCTTCCAGAACCTGCAAAAAAACTTAACATTTTCCTATAATAAAACATGAGATTCTGGAGGAAGGAAAGTGATTGGTTTTTATTCTTCCAATAAATATGAAAAAAAAAAACTACAAACAATGAAAATAAAATAGATCCAAGAAAATATAAAAGATGAAAAATTCAATTTTTGCATGTTGAGGAAAGGTGGCCAGCCTAGACCTCTTAACAATATTTTGTTGATAACTTCTTGATTATATGTTCAATTAAAGTGATTCCAAAGCCATATTTAATTAGTTTCATATGGATTTCTCAGTTATAATAACATATTCAAAGATATTTTAAATTATGTGTCAAACATACTAAGGAACAACCTTATTTTCAAGCTCTTTGCAAATTTTCGCCTATATCAATAATCACGATTTTCGGTATAGCGTTTTTATTTGATGAAGGATTAATATGATTCCAATTGGATATGAAATTGTATTACCCTATCTATATCTAATAGAAAAATGTTTTAAATTTTAATTAAAATCATATGTCAAATTTGATCATGAAAAAGCTGTAGGGAGAGATTCTTTGATTTTGAGTTTAGACCAATATCAACTCTTTTTATTACAACTTGTTTATCCAAAGTCGGATTAATGTGATTTTGGTGGGAGATTAAAGTATACTTATATAGAAATTCCCATTGGAAACACGTTTTAGAAATGATTTTATTTGAAATCCTAAAGATAATGATAAACTAAGCTAGGAGGTAGAGTTTAACAATGTTGTTTTTAGGAAGTAAAGGGGCATAGCTTTTTCACCTAACATCCAAATAAAGTAATTCAAATTGTGTTTTTTAAAATGACTCCAAGGTATACATCCCTTAAAAACATGTTTTAAATATTTAATGATTGGATACGTGAAATATGTTAGATTTTTGTATCTTGGGAGGTACTTTTGCAAAGGACATAATAATGTGGTCTCAATAAATGTCATAAGGTGACTTTATTAATGTGTATTTATTAAAGTGATTTTTTTATGTGACTTTATGTTTTTAAAGTGAGTTGTACTTATTAATGTAACTTTATGTTTTTTAAGTGGGTTGTACTTTATTAAAGTGACTTTCACTTTATAAAGTGGCTTTGAATCATAAAGTGTATATTTTTATATATTTGGGATAAAATGACTTTTCGAATTCCAATGTAGTTTTATATAGTTCACTTAAGTGATTTAAGTGAAGTTTAGATTGAAACACAATCGTTGATCTTTTGAGAAATATCAAATTTTATCTATTGATGATGAAGAGTCACCAACAGTTACCCTAAATTGAAAATAAAAATGCATAGAGACTTCATTGCTACACACAACTTCCAAGAAAAAGATGAGAGGGGGAATGCATTTCAAGAGAGCTTAGAGTGAGAAGTTGAAGGGTTTTTTTGCAGCAATAGAAAGTGGAAACGATTCCCTAGGTGGTGGGCACCATCCCACGGAGGGAACTCCTCCTAAAGTGGGCATGATTCCCAAGGTTTATTCATCCATTAATTCTTCGACAGTCCATGCACTAAAGAGGTGGAGGACGTACAACTCAATGTGGAACATAAATCGAGACAGTTGAGAAAAGGAACAATTTCCAAGGCTATTTGTTGTTAGTTTATGAAGGTCATACTGGTGGAATTGTTGGGCACTGATTCCAAGGAAAAAATATGTTGTAGTATTTTTTGTTGTTAATTCACAGTTTTGGATGCCTGAAGGCATGTTTTCCAATGTCACCTTACAACTTAGAATTTAAGGAGAATGTTTGGCTCAGATTTCTAGAAAAAAAAATGATATGAACCGTGTTTGATGGATTTGTTCTAAAATTTATATATTCACTTCCTATTAATGAAAGGACCTCTTGAATGGGTCATTTGACCATTTTTTCTTGTATCTGAAATTATTTGCATCCCATTGTTCATGAGTATTTTCTATTGTTTTGAGACACTTTCATGTTGTGTATTAACTTCTTCGAGCCTAAAATTTATTCTGGGTATATGGAGGTGTTTTTTAGACTATTTAAGCTTAATATTGGTATATATGAAATTAATGGATAAATGTTGTTAATGACTGTGCATGCATGCACATAGTATGAGTAAGATTTTTTATCATTTTTTTAATATGGTATCAGAGCTATGATCTAAATTAGAGTGAACAACATTGTTGTAGTGGTCATGGAAATATTTATTTTGTTGAATTTTAATATCTTGTTGGCAGGTGGACACTACCTGCAAGTGATTTCTAGGTGTTGTTAAAAAAGGGACAGATGGTGGCCTATTGTTTCTCTTTAGAGCAGAGAGAGATGGGTTCTTGCATTAGATATGATGATCCGTTTGATGGAATGTCGAACTATTTACAACAAAAAGTTAGAATGATTGTTGTTCTCAAGGGAAATAGATTATGGACTATGGTTAGCACCATGGTAACTCCTCCTGCATCTAATCCTATTGCTCTGGACATGCATGAAGTGAAATAGGCCAAAGCATAGAGGATGATTTTGGATGGTACTAGGGACCACCTTATCACACACATCGCTGAGAAAAAGACATCTCATGATATGTGGGTTACACTGAAAGGATTGTATGAGGCTAAGAATGAGAACCAAAAGATGGATCTCAAAGATAAATTACAGGGGACTAAGATGGATACGGGATAGGGTGTATTATCTTATCTTAGATGGACAACATAGGTAAAAGATGAGTTAACTATAATTGGGGAAGTCATATTTGATTCTGAGTTGGTGAGGATAGCCTTCAAAGGATTCACCAAGGAATAAGAAGTATTTGTAAAGTGTGTGGTTGCTCGTAATGCCTTCCAGATTGAAGTAGATTGTGGGATAGCTTCACTCATGAGTATATTCAGTAAGGATATCAAGGCAGTCGATAGAAGGAGGGTGCAATGAAGAAAATGTTTCTCTTTTTGACAAGAGAAAGAAGAAGTCCAAGAAGGACTTAAGCAAAGTCAATGTTTTTCTTGTGCTCAAATTAGTCGGTGGGATTCTCAATGACGTAAGAAGAAAAAGAATAAAATATAGGAGGATGTAATCATAGCAGCTACAACAAAGGTATAGGACTTTCTGAGAAGTGTTACAACTGATTTTACCACACATGGTTGATCGCATATTTATGGCCTTCCCTGTCCCTCTACAGACTCTTAGGACCCCATGGACCAATATTGTACCTTTGATGTTTCGAATATCATCCCTAAAAACACCTGTTATTTGTTGTACACAACTTTTAATCCCTTACTCGCATATATATGCGGATATTGACCTCAAACCCCCGTACATCGGGATGTGTGCATAAGTCCAAATATTTTTGGATTTTTCCTTGATGTGTGTCCGAACCACTCGACTCTTGGCCTTCCATATGCCTCATGATCACTCAGATGTGACCCTCCATTACCCCTTTGGAGTGCTATATAAGGAACCCCTTGGATGCATTGAAGAGGAGGAATTGAAGGGCAAGGAAACTATAGCCCATTGTTGTCATTGCTTGCATATACTTGAGTCTGCATACCTTTGTCTGTTTGGAGCACTTTATGTTCTTTCCAAGCTTTCCTTTGCTTGTGAGCTTGCTATTGAGAGATGGAGGATTGAGGTGGTGGAGGCCTAGGTGGAGGACTCAGTTTCTCCGGTTCGCAGACGTGCCAACAGAGGTTGTCACTTATGTAATCTCTGATTTGATTAATAGAAATATCTTTTCCTGTCCAATGATGTGCATTTAAATTAATATTGAATACATGGATGTGTTTAATTGCTTATACATTATTGATTATATATGCTAGAGTAGATCTAACACCATATTATATAGCATGATTGTCTTGTTTACTGTTGTTGAGAGTGAATTGCTAAAGCAAGTGGGATTGGAAAAATCTCAATGGGGATCTACTTCAACCGTCTGGAATAAGGTATGATTCAAGATCCTTTAGTGTTAGAACTTTTATTTCTCTTGCATATTGGGAAGGGAATGATTTCTACATTTTTTCTATCTATTGTGGTACACCTTAAGCCATAGGCGGTTTCCGCTGGGGAGGTTCCTAGTTTTTTTTTCTTTGGGGTTGGGGGCACAATGTGCTTGATCCTATTGACTTGCTCTTTGTTTCTCCCTGTTTCTGTGTCACATTTTATAGTATGTCCATACATTGACACTCTCCTTGAGTGGTTTGACCCTTTTCTTGCTTGTTACTAATTTCTTCTCCATATACGCAGGTTTTTGGCTAAAAGTTGCGTACATACGCGGGTTTTTGGCCAAAATTCGTGCATACATGCAGGTTTTTGGCCAAAATCCATGTATACATGCAGGTTTTTGGCCAAAAGTCACGTACATACACAACTGTTCTTTAAACAGTCACGTACATCCTCCCTTTTGGTTGAGTTTGATGTTATGGGAAGTTGCTAGGTGGTTTGTGAGTGTGGCTGGGGTTTCCTGGGTTCTTATGGTGTTTGTTGACTGCTTCTTTTGTGACTAGAGACCGCTTTTTCATTAAATTTTCTTTGAATTGGTTGTAGTCATTTATCTCATTTTCTGTTTTGCCATTAGTGCATTACTCTTTTGTCTCGATGTCTTGCTGGGATTGTATTTTATACTTGCTGCAAAGACTGAGAGATTTAGTGACTTTTATTGCATTTTCATTCTTTTATATTGAAAATACAAAATAGTTGCATCCTTACTTGCATATCGCATATGGATTTAAGGAGATACTTGCATTGGATTTCTTGGATGAGAGTTGTGTTTAGGCTTTCATATAGGAAGGATTGGATTGGAATTTAGAAAGGAATTATTTTTTATGCATCTCATGTAGTGGCATACCCTATTTTTCATTCTACATAATTGCACTTGGCATTGCTTGTTAGGTGTGCATATTTAATTCACTAGTGAGACATAACTTCATTAGTTGCATGGCCATTTCCCTTTGAGTAATCACATCCAATTAAAATCAATGCTTAATAAAATGTATTACACTCTTTTCTCTTTAGGGTGCATCAACAAGATTAGGTTTTAGGGTCTTTGAATAATTCATTGTAAGTTAATTCTCTAAGACCACTAAACAAAAAAATTAGGTGTATGTGCAGGTGAGATAGAGAAACCCTTGATATAATTAGTGTTTCTCAGGGAGCTCTTCTTACACGGGAGTTAAGCATGAGGAAGTGCACGCGATTGTGATTAGGATGACCCCTAATCACTTTCTGTGAGCACCAAATATATTTCCATGATCGTATTCATATCTGGGGACTCTTTTGAGTTTCAGGCTTTGCTACCCTGCCCATACAGTCGATCCCGCCTGCGACTGTTTTCCTGAGCATTGATTATATTGGGGTGACCTTATTTTCCTTACCTAGGTATCGCAGGTGGTATTTGCAGAGGTTATTCTGCAGGTGTCCTAGATAGGTAGGGGTCGGACAACACAATCACTATATGTGTTGAACCTAAGGGCCACTATAATTGGATACGTACCTCCACTTGTAGTGTGTGGGAGTTTCTAGCCTCTCCTAGGAGAGACATACCTGCTACATTTGGGAGCTCACATATCCTCCCTTGGTTTTCTTGTATTTTGGTTGTATATTTTCTTATGAGTGTGCTCTTTGTGCGCTAGTTGGCCTTTTGGATTGTGGTTACTTGAGTATATTTATGCTTTCTTGAGTTCAGATTCTTTTATTTTCAGCATGCCTGGTATCCTGTCACCCGTCCTTAGTCCTATTGTTAACCCTCGTGTTGGAATTGGGGGCACTACAACCCCTTACCTTGTTTATGGATTTGAGAGTGGTCATATCACTCCCTTCATCCAGTCTTAAAACCAGTGTTCACCCTCACAGGGGTGGTAGTGGATACATGAACGTTGGGTTTTCACCTTACTTTCCTTCTTATGTCCCATCGTCCACCACATTGTTTTCTTTGAATGTGGTTATCATGATCAATCCTCCTTGTGGCCTATAGTTTGGACTCTTTATTTAATACTTACAACTATTTTGGACTAATATTGTTGTCATGTAGGGTTCATTTTTTATACACTCTCTCCAGGACTTTGATCAGTTTGTACCTATTTTATGTATTATGTCTAAATTGGCATATCGGTTAGGTTTTCACATCTGCTTGCATTTTGCATAGCCGTATGACCATTTCATCTTAAACCTAGGTATGAACCCATTCCATCTTGTCATAGAACCTTCTTGCTACTTTTAGAAGTGACTTTATGTGAATGGTAGAGCTTTCCCATACATGGGTACCCTAGTTAGATCCTGTTTTTCATTTGGTGCCCATGCTGACATTTCTCCTATAGGGTGTGGGAGTCCTTTGTATAGTACTGCCATGACTTTGATCAAAAGCTTCATACTCATCTTGAACTTTATGCTGGCCATTTCCCCAGGAATCCCTTGTATATGTCAAGTTGTAATTGCATTACCATGAATTTTTATTGCCTTAGTGAACCTTATGTCGGCTTCCCTGACTTTGATTATCCGCCATATAGCCCAAGCTTGTATTATGTCTATCCAAGCATAGCCTTTTTATATATCAGTTGCATCTTGATTCCCCATTTTTTACCAGGAGGAGACTTTCCCCTGAGTGTCATTATCCTGCACATGTTTCCTTGCATTGAGCATAGGTATGTTTCGATGCTTGGAACTAGTTTGTTTTCCCCTTGACACTCATCTCCTCCTAGATTTGTAACTATAAAGCACTTTTATTCTTTTTCAAGCTTTTCAAAATATCTGAAAAAGTCCAAAAAAATTAAAAAACTAAAAAGTCGGATAGGAAAATATGTTATATTTGGCAGCAGTCGAGTCATGTCACCTTTGAACAGAGCACTATATATCACATCCATTGGTTGGGTTAATAGTTTGACTTTAGGATATGTACTCGTTTCTCTGAGTTTATCTCCACCGACTAGTTAAGCTTCCATTCCCTATGGAGCCTCTGTTGATTCCTCCTATGTCGCAGAGATGTCCCAGTTTTATATATCGAGTCTATGCTTCCTACATTTAGTCACCATTTTCCTTTATGCTCTTGTTCAAAGGAAGTTGAATCCAGAGTCAGCCATTCCTTAGTTGTCTTGACTTTACATGTTGGCCATTCCCAATACTGTTACTGGTTCATGCACATATTGTTCGATTCCTTCCACATTATACAGCGTTACTGAGTACCTTGTGTTGGTTGATGGGGGATGCCTTAATTACCTCCTTTCAGCGGATTCCATCCCATCGATTTCAGATCATTTATTCTGGGATAGGAGTCTAGAGTCATTTTAGTGCCTTGAGACTTATAGTCATTAGTGGTAGGTTATTTTTCCATCGACAATTTTGGGAATACATCAATGTCCCCTGATCGATGGATTCTTTCAAGTGTTCAACCTCAACACATCTATTCGCACTTGTTAGATTTCACTCTAGTACCTTGATTCCCATTTTCATTATCGGATGGATTTATAATGTATTTCAGCCATAATGTTACCCTTTTGACCTCACACATTAGGGGGCATCTGTTACAGCTGATTTTACCACACATGGTTGATCACACATTTATGGCCTTCTCTATCCCTCTGCAGACTCTTTGGACCCCATGGACCAATATTGTACCTTTGATGTTTCCAAGATCATCCCTAAAAACACTTGTTATTTGTTTTACACAACTTTTAATCCCTTACTCACATATATATGTGGATATTGACCTCAAACCCATGTACATCGGGATGTGTGCATAAGTCCAAATATTTTTGGAGTTTTCCTTGATGTGTGTCCGAACCACTTGACTTTTGGCCTTCCATATGCCTCGAGATCGCTTGGATTTGACCCTCCATTACCCCTTTGGAGTGCTATATAAGGAACCCCTTGGATACATTGAAGAGGAGGAATTAAAGAGCAAGGAAATTATAGTCCATTGTTGTCGTTGCTTGCATATACTTGAGTCTGCATCCCTTTGTCCCTTTGGAGAACTTTGTCTTCTTCCCAAGCTTTCCTTTGCTTGTGAGCTTGCTATCAAGATATGGAGGATTGAGGTGGTGGAGGCCCAGGTGGAGGACTCAGTTTCTCCGGTTCGCAAACATGCCGACAAAGGTTGTCACTTATGTAATCTCTAATTTGATTAATAGAAATATCTTTTCCTACCCAATGATGTGCATTTAAATGAATATTGAATCCATGTATGTGTTTAATTTCTTATACATTATTGATTATATATGCTAAAGTAGATCTAACACCATATTATATAGCATGCTTATCTTATTTACTGTTGTTGAGAGTGAATTGCTAAAGCAAACGGGATTGGAAAAAGCTCAACAGGGATCTACTTCAACCCTCTGGAATAAGGTATGATTCAAGATCCTTTACTGTTACATGTTTTATTTCTCTTCCATATTGGAAAGGGATTGATTTCTCTGGTTTTTCTATTTGTTGTGGTACACCCCAAGCCATAGGAGGTTTCTCTCTGTAATAAGAAGATTTGAGAAGTAGTTCTCATTATTCTCTCTTGTTTTGAGTGTCGAAAGCAATACGGTTTAGCAGAATAGTAGATGGTTTATTGATAGTGGATATTCACATCATATGACTAGGTTATATCATATATTCCATGAGATTAGTATGACAGGTCTAGACTGGATGGTTCGAAATGAAGGGGGAATTTCACATGTAGTGCATAGATTTGTGAGGGTCAGATTCCTGGTCCATCAAGGAGAACTCCTCGATCAGAATGGATTTCTATTTGTTTAATGGATGAGTGTGAACTTTCTCTCTGTTTCAGCCTTGGAGGATGTGGGGTATTCGACTTTGTTCCATAGGAGACATGTGTATATTTTTTAAGAGAGGACAGATCTTGGAGATGTTTTTATATACTCATAGGGTTCATAACTGATCCAACCTCAACTGATTAGTGATCAGATTAGTGAGTTGTACAATCTTGGTGTACAACCCATGATTTATGATTCAAAGTCCCAAGAGGAACAGAAGGATCCTGAGGCTATAGTGCTGCCAAGAGTTGAGTCCAGACATCTGAGAGATGAGAGAGAGCCTATTCTAAGTATCAACATGAGAATTGGCTAGTATGGAGCTCAAGATGGGAGAATCGATTCTCCTAGGATCTCAATTGCTTCTCGGAGGTTATCTTAAAATTCCAGTTCAATGTAGGTGGTCACATTGATTCCAGGTTTAGAGGGAGATCCTAATATGAATATTGTGATGGATTTGAGGATGGTATTTGATAATGATGATCACAATGAGTACTTCCCTTGCTAAGAGGGAGTGTTATATTTTTGTATCTCGGGAGGTACTTTTGCACCTTATTCCTGGGTGCAGAAAGGAAGAATAATGCAGACTCAATAAAGGTCATAAAATTATTTTATTAATGTGTAATTATTAAAGTGACTTTTTTTTCTGTGACTTTATGTTTTTAAACTAAGTTGTACTTTATTAAAGTGAATTTCACTTTATAATGTGACTTTCACTTTATAAAGTGACTTTAAGTCATAAAGTGTATCTTTTATATATTTATGGTAAAATGATTTTTCTAATTCCAACGTATTTTTATATAGTTCACTTAAGTTATTTAAGTGAACTTTAGATTATAACACAACCACTGATCTTTTAGCAAAGACCAAATCTTAGCCATAGAAGATGAAGAGTCACCAACAATTATACTAAACTGAAAATAAAAATAAATAGAGACTTCATTGTTACACACACCTTCCAAGAGAGAGTCGAGAGAGAGGATATTAATTTCAAGACAGCTTCTAGAGTGGGAAGCTAAAGGTGTTTTTTAGCAATAGTAGAAAGTGGGCACCATTCGCAAGGAGGGTGGTGCTCCCAAAGTGGGAATGATTTTAGAGGCTGATTCAACAATTAATTTTATATAGTCCATGCAGTGAAGAGGTGGAGGTTGTACAGCTTATTGTGGCACATAAATCGAGACAGCTGATAGAATGCATGATTTCCAAGGTAGTCTACTGTTTGTTTATGAAGTTCGTATTGCTGGAATTGTTGGGCATTGATTCCAAGGTAAAAATATGTTGTAGTGTTTTCTAGTGTTAATAACGATTTTGGATGCCTAAAGGCATGTTTTCCAATGTCACCTACAACTCAGATTTTGAGTAGAATGTTTGGCTCAAATTTCTAGAAAAATATCTTATATGAATTGTGTTTGAAGGTTGAAATTGTCCCTTGTTTTAAAATTAAGATATTCAACTACCTGTTAATGAAAATAAATCTTGAACAGGTCATTTGACCAATTTTTCTTGTGTCTAAAATTATTTACAGAATGTTGTTCATGAGTATTTTCCACTATTTTGAGACACTTTAATGTTGTGTATTAACTTCTTAGGATATGAAATTTACTTCTCGGTATATGGTGGTGTTCTTTAGACAATTTAAGATTAATACTAGTATATATGAAAGTGTTGGACAAATTTTTTTACTATCTGTGCATGCATGCACACAGTCTCAGTCTGAGTTTTGTCACTTTTTTAACAAAATATGATAGTGAACAATCATGATGTAGAATTATCACAGTGTTGATTTCATGAGCAATAGTTACTAATATGGGAATAAATTTTTTATTTGACATCAAAATTGGGTTATTAAAGTTCATATGTAAACTATATACCAAGGGATATCTTCCATAGCAACATATTTTAAAAATTCCCTCTTTTGGTCCCTTAAAGCTTAACTATCCCAACTTTGTTTTGAAAATATTTTTGAAGTCAACTTGCTATAAAGTTCTTAAAATGACCATTTTGTTCCAAAAAATATGATATAAGTATGTGATATGGGTGTATTTATGATGATATAATTATTCCATTCCCTAAACATCTCCAATATCCATATCATAGATCTTAAATATGGCCTTTAGAAAACTTGTGGTAATTTGATGAATTTGTAGAAAATATTTTACAATGTCACTTTATTATGCAAATTGGACAAGGAATATTTTAACACTTCAACAATGTATCTTGAAGTATTTGATTGTCCTTTGAAAAGCATCATTATCCTTTATTTTCCTCTTCCTTTTGATGCGACCCTTCTCTTGTAGACTCATCCTTTTATAAATGGGATGGAGTAGTTCTTACTGTATCATGAGTGGGAATGATTGAAATAATTTACCAAGAAATCTATCAAACTTTATTCATGCATGACTAAACTGTCATGATTTAAATTCAAGGAATAGATACCCACTACAAAATTTATGCAGTAGATGTGCAGGTTCTTACCTCTCATCTTACAATCCCCAATCTTTTATATTCAAAGTGCCTTCCAGCCTTTGTAAAATGAAAAATATGTAAGAAACTATATGAAAAAAACTACTTTGTCTAAAAATTGGTTCAATGAAAATAGTCATCTTTTTAATTCAAATTCAAAAGCCATTTATTCTCTAAAGTAATATACTACGAATTTCATAATTCTTTTAGAATTTCCCTTGCAATGATGCCAAAAATGTCAGTTGATTTATATGCCTAAACCTTGCTTCATTTAATTATCAATATGAAAATAGATAAGCTTGTGAAATGCAAAAAAATGTATGTCTAGAATTAGAGAATTTGTTGTATTTATCTACTTCAAACAAAACCATTTTTTTAAGAAAAAAAAAGTAATAAACATACTTGCATAAAGAAAACACACTTGCATGACATCAAAAACTAACTCAACCACTCTTAGTGATCGTCATGTACTTAGTGGGACCTTTTTGTCACCAAATTATCCCTTTGCATAATCTTGGATTTTACATCTTTTCGTAAATCATTGTTTTGTTGTTGGAAAGTTATGATAAAAACTAAATAACGTTATAGGAAAAATAAACAAACCACACTTGCACCAATAAAAGCTAAATATGAAATTGAATTGCATAATTAAAATACCACCATGTTCTCACGGAGTGAACTCCATCTCCTATGAATTCATGGTAGTAAACAAACTACATCATTATAAGATCAAATCAAATCATGCTATAGATAAAACTATAAACTTACAATCTATGTGAGAGAAAATCTCAAGAAGTTTTATTCATTCCATCATAAGTTGGACATATGCTCCAAGAGTACCCCCTATAGCATGGAGAAGACACTCTCTTTTATGCATGAACTTTCTTTGAAACAAATTATAAATTTAGATCCACTAACCACTTTATGCGTGAACGTTTAACTACTCTATTCATGATCAGTTGGTGTATTTATAGATTTTGTAGATGGTTGGAGCAGTTGCACCCACTCCAACTCATCATGCATTAAGGATTAACTAATATATTTGTTTAATATATGATGACATAGGTAAAGGTCTATTGACCACCTCAACATCTCCCCCACTATCAAAACATTTATTTGTCCCAAAGAGAACAAAGAGATATGCACCAATATTGAATCATTGTGTGAAATCTAGGCTATCAACATTGGCATTGTTGCCCGACAAAATACTAATTTCCTTTTTCATAATCATAGAACATGGATTTGAATTGTATGTATCTCAATCTACACCAGCCCTACCATATCAACCTAGAGGAGTATTAATGCACCATGCACAAATACGTATATTATAAGTAGTTGAACAAAAGGGAGGGTTCGAACATCAATGATTAAAAACATTACAAATGGAAAGTTCCAACATTAGTTTTCACATGTTCGTATCATTTTATTACTCAAAATCATAGAGATAACTTAGCTAATAATATAATGAAGGACAAATATTTAGGAACACAAGTTTAAATTCAAATATTTATCAAAATTCAGAAGTAATCTTGGGGCCAGTATATACTTCTACATCGAGGGAGCTTGCCAAAGAAAATAATTGAGGAAACACTTGTGGGTTTCCCATTTAGGGTATTCCCATTCTTGGAAAATGAATTCTCGAGAAGAAATTCACCCCTTATGCTTTTTTTTTCATAATGACATGGTACTTTCAAGGAATAGATCCCAAAAATCATCTCCTTATGCAATAAAATTCTCATTCTTAGTAAAATCTCACTCAATAAATGGGAAGATTCTTTAATCACTGAGTTTTAATGATTGATGATCAATAAATATGAAAGGGTGAACACAATATGAATCTACTAAACATTAAACACAAATGGGGGTGAAATATTTTTTATGAATCAGTCATGATCAAAGGAGTTAAATTTCAATCCAATATAACTTGGATTACAAGGTAATGAACACCATTTACTAGGTGTTTAAAATATCAATGGTGAAAATGTCCTAATATCGCTAAGTTCCAAATATATTTTAGATGAATTGTTTATTTGTTTATCCCTCCACGGAGAATAGCCATTCCCTAATGAAGACATGAACATTGTTTTTTTTGGTGATTTATGTTCGCTTCAAAATTATGTGCACTATACAAAAGCTTAGTTTCCATTATTTCTGGAAAAATTCCTTTTCTTATAACATATTCTCTACTCATTAAAAATTGATTGCTTATATCTGAAGACTTGGATTCTGTTAAACTTTGATTTTGCTTCCTTGAATTTTCAATTTTCTTGCTTTATTTTTCATAAATATGTCATAGGTCTCATTTTGGTTTTGAATTAGTTTGCATATAAATTTGGGTTTCTAGTCAATTTTCTTTTGGTATTTGATATTTTTTATAAAATTTCATGCCCATATTAATTTGTCATTTCTCTCAACATTTTGTCATTCACTTTTCATATCCTTTTAGTGTTTAATCCTAGTGACATTTTGGTATAGCTGAGTGAATTTCATATCCTTTTAGTGTTTAATCCTAGTGACATCAAGTTTTATGCTAAAAACAAAAATTATTTGTATTTTTCCCCATTAAGTAATGAATTACTTGATCCTTGGCCTTCCATATGCCGAGAAATGCTCTGATTCGACCCTCCTTTCCTAATGGAGTTATATATATTGATCCTTTGTGAAGCATTAGAGGAGGATAAACTTGGATATTAAAGAGACTATAGAAAAATGTTTCCCCATTGTTATATGCTTTAGTCTGCATCCCTTTTTCCTTGTTTATAGAACCATTTTTGTTCATCTCCCAAGCTTGCCATTGTATTTGTAAGCTTGCCTTATTATGGAGGATTGAAGTGGTAGAGGCCCATGTGGAGGGAGTCGGTTTGTTGGTTCCAATGAGGTGACGATAGAGGTTTTCACATTGTATCTCTATTTAATTTTAATATAAATATCCATTTCTTGTCCAATTTCATGTGCAATTATGTATATTTGTATCCATGGGTGTAGATGCTTTAGTGCATGTTTAAATGGAATATGCTAGATTGAATGCTAACACTTAATATATTATGCTTGCATATATATTTGTTGTTGAGGGAAAATTTAGGGGACAAGATTTTGATCAAGAGCTCAACGGTGGCCGTCTTCAAATATCTGGTTAAGGTATGGTTCTTATCCCTCAATGGTTAGTTTCATTAATTTATCTAGCATGATTGAGAACGGATTTGATTTTTGGTGCCATACTGTTTGTTGTGGTCCACCCCATGCCATAGGAAGATTTTCTCCATAACAATGCAAGTATCTCCATTAAGGATATGGATACTATAGTATTGGAGAAAGGTCGGTGTTTCTAGGATGACTTCATTAGATATATGGATGCTCACTAGAAGTGGAGAAACACCATGAAGTGTGATGAAATAGCTTGGGGAAAATATTTTGAAACCTATCATATGTAAAAGTTGAAGATTATGTATTTCACTTGTAGTATTGAGTAATCATTTTAAAGGAATTAATCTCATTAGTCTCTCCTTTGTTTTTGTTGGTAAATGAATTAGACTAAAATCAATGTTATTTCAGACTTGGTACATGAATAAATCTTTGTGGGACTCACTTTTAAAGATGAGGTACTCCTAAAGGTAAATAGTTGAATTTCTCTGGAATCTATCAAGGTAGTAGTAGCTCATTTGCAAATATTTTGGATTCACTAGTGTGTTTCCAATTATTGAGTCCTCAACAAGCCCCAACTGATCCAACTTGGGGGACCATTCTTCAAATTTTAAAATATAGCCTTCTTAATATTATGTTTCATTTTCTTAGACCTTATTCTTTTGATCTTGATAAAAATTTTATCATTGATGAATCGATTGTTTCTTATTGAATGCATGCTTGTTCTTTTAATATTGATCTTTGACATTTGTATTATCTAGTCAATTTTCATCATGATTAATTATTTCTTCATTCATCACATTTTAGGCATCATAGAATTTTTGTTCCTACATTCATTGAATTTGAATGGATCGACTAACATTTGTTCAAGTGATATCAACATCATCTAGGTTTATCAAATATTTTGTGCACCATTAGTTGGATATGAACCCTTTTTATCATTTAGTGTTGAGTTTCAAGTGTTTTATATGACAATTGATAGTTTTTATGGATATAATAGTGGGCTAAGCATTACACCAGTTTTAGTTAATGTCCTAAAATCTTGTACAACAAAGATGAAGAAATAACTAATAGAATTTCATTCAATCATATAAGAGTTTCACTTTAATTTCTTGGGTATTGTGAGCTCAAAGAAACTCTCAGAATCTAATTTTGAGGTCAACAGATAGCTAATATTTGATGTGGAATCAACGACTCCATTTTAGCTCCTTGATTGTTATTTTCATTGTTCATTATCCAACAAGGATGAAGACATGGATTGGTGATATGATTCCCAATTTTGAGATGAGAAGCATGTGTGTGTGCTATGTTTCTTCCATGTATTAGTTAATCACTACTCTATCGAGTACTAGATATGGATATCTACACCTAGAGAATGCAATAGATAAAGTGCTTAACATTTTTTACACATTTTTCAATTTGGGTCTCTTTGCCTATGTGACAAACTTGGTTGTGCATAGTTCCCAAAAACCATATTCTAGAAATATTGAAAGAGAAAATGATGGCATAATTGCATCTTAAGTTTGAAAATAAGGAATGGAATAGGATCAATCCTTACCACACTTTCCTAAAGCACTCGAATACAAAATTTCTCAACATCTCTTCTTACAAATCCTTAAAAATAGTTGCATATTCAATGGATTTGTGCATGACATATTTCTGCAACTTGTTGTATATATATAAGGTGAGTACTTTCCACTAAATGTATACATATACATCATTATTAAGAAATAGATTGTAAATATCCTAACAATCTTGACTTTGACCTATGAGAAAATTTCATATAAGACCATCAGATAAACCTATGAGATTAGTAGAGGTTTTAAACGTTTTTCTTCATGTAACACATCACATTCTTAAGAAAGTTTCAAAATTTTAATTTCATGTGACACATTTCATTATTGAAGAAGTTCCAAAGTTTAGCGATGTGTGACAAAGAAGTTCCAAAGTTTCGCAACACATGACAAAGAAGTTAGAACTTTTGTGACATGTGATAAAGAAGTTCCTAAATTTTATGGCACACAATAAAGAAGTTCACAAGTTTGGTGAGAAAAAGAAAATTCCAAAGGTTTAAGATACACAATAAACAAGATCAAAAGTGTTTCAACGCATGACAAAGTTGAAAGTGTTGCGATATCTGACAAAGAAGTTCTAATGTTTTTCTACATGCGTGAAGAAATTTACAAAGATGTGTTCTTAGTATTATGGTCATAACTTTGACTATAACCTTTGTTTTGAGCGATCATTATACCATTTGAAAGTTATTTTTGATATATACAAATTTGTTGTTATACTTTTTTTTTTAACATTACTTAATATAAGGTTCATAATTGAAAAACAAAATATGAGCTCATTGCCAATGACCGAAAATTACCAATTTGAGTTTTTAGAATGGCCCATAAACCAAGTAAAACAATTGATTTCATCTAATATCTCTATGAAATCATTCTCAAAGTGAACAAGGTCATAGCCCATGAAAGGAGATTGAACTCAAGGAAGTAAACTTAGAAAACCTTATTAAATAGTCAACTAACTTCTTCACGTTAAATGAAAATTTCAAAACTATGATTTCAGTTTTATATATTTTCAGCATATATTTATTGCAGTGATGACACCTATGTACTGGAGTTAAAAATAAAACTATTCATTTTAATCCACAAACATTAATGATTCAATAACATAAACATGTACGTTAGACATCATGGTGAGGAAGGCCCACCAATTTGCAATAGTGGTTTCACAAATGCTACATAGATGGTTCTACTCATTAGGAAATGATGAGAAAAGAGAGCATTTAAATGGTAGCATATGTGCAGCTAAAATGATGGCGATGAACCTATAGAACCAAGGTTGATCATGGGATTCCACACTTTATATATATATATATATATATATATATATATATATATATATATATCACNTCTTCTTACTATTCACTTATACATGGTCCTAAATCATATATTTAATAAGAAAATAGGAAAGATAGGGCACAAAAGTTGATTTCAATTTAAATATAATAAATTCCTCCTAGCGAAAAAAGAGAAACAGATGACATGGAAAATTATAAAATTTGAAAGGTCAAAGATCAGAAGGGTGGTTTCTTGAATAAAAATTAAATGGACACTTAACCATAAAGACAAGAAAGGAAAGCTATTTTGTAAATGCGTATAAATTATAGAAACTCAAAGAAATGGGGGAGGATGTCAGATGCCTCAATTTGCAAAACAATTTTACGTTTTTGAGAAAACATTATGTTATATTTTATGTTAAAGTTTGTGATTAATGACCAAGCGGGGTCAAGAATAATTAAATGTATTGCAGAATATTTTATTAATAAATAAATAAAAGGTGAGACAAGAACATAGGGAAGCTATTAAATGAGTGTTTACTGGACACTTGGTGGGGGAGACTAAGTTGAGAGCATGTTGACAAGTGGCAGCATCCTCAAACTACTTCTTGATGTTGCAGGTGGCAACTTCCCTATAATTGTGGTCATGATTCCCCAAGAAAGTGGAACAAGAGCAGGTGGCTCATTAAGTAAAAACTGACCCAAAACACTTAGGCATGCTAATAAAACATCCCATTGAAGACAGCTGAGGCTGCTCATTCTGGATTTGTGATCATTCTGAGTGAATGAAGTGCACATGTGAATTCGATGGAGGGGACTAGTTGAAGTGAGTTTGAGGGGACAAGTGCTGAAGATTGAACTTGTGTAGCTATTCTAAGCTAAAGTTATTATTGCTGTAAGCAGGACTGAGTTACTGTTGAATACTCAGTAGAGTTGCAGAGGATCTCAAGATTGCATCTCTCACCCAGTGCTCTACCAGGAGGATCACAAGACAAGCTCGGGGGTCCTGAGAACTGTTGTTCAGCTTTTCTTCAGGAGTTGGTTGAGAGGAACAACCTCCTTAAGCTATTGTCACCTCATCTATTTGACAGGTTCTACTTGTTTAAGTTCAGTTAATATTCGTTTTCTGCATCAGAAAATTTTAAGAGTTTTGCATGAATGTATATATTGATATTTTATTTCTGTTTGGGTTAAGTAAGAAGAATTATTAATGTGGTGAGAGCTAGTAACTTGTTAAGTTAGGGTTAATCAATAGAGATATTGTTGAGTTAACTGATAGATAGGAAAATTACCCAAACTGTATTTTTCCATGTCTCTTGCAAGGCAGTACTCTAGTACAGCAGGTATGTTTAATTCAGATAAGTAGAATTAAATAAAATTGTTTGTAAATGTAAATGAATTACTTTTACAAGTTTTTGTGTATTTAAATTATAGAACTTTAGTTGTAATTGTATTATCTAATGGAAGTAGTTAAATTATCTAATTACATGTAGAAGAACAAATTTAAATAATACATATTACTACTATGCATAATATCTATAGAGTAAAAACTAGTACAGTTACAATGTATAGATCTAGTAAGTATGCTTAAGTAAATAATTTAGGAACAATAAAATATTTAAGCTAGGTTTAACTCAGTAAAGAGTATTTTAGGTTATCCAATCACCTAGTTAGTCATTTGTTATAACTAGGTTTACTGTAAACAAAGAAATTACTAACGCTGTAAACCTTTAGAAATAATTAGGGTTTATAGAAGATCTGTACTAACACCCTATGGTAAAATTCTAATTTA
>LPNX011124118.1:0-117060 GCA_001517045.1 Pseudotsuga menziesii
AAAAAATAAATGGAAAAAAATTAGTTATATTTGAATTAAAAGACATTTTTTATTACAGCGTTGATGATGATGCAACAAGAGAACATATTGAGAAAATGGGAAAGGGTTGCAAATTGCGCAATAGATGAAAAACAAATATGGTTTCATCCACATGCAAATTTTTTTCTTGAAATGTGTTTCAAGAATGAATCTCTTGAGATTGGAATTTGGTCGACTAATTTGAAGCTAAACACGTCAAGAGTTTAAAAAAAATTGGTTTCAGATATATCACAAAATCAACTTGTGTTTGTGTGCACTGCTTCAGATTACAAGCCACAAAAAGGAAATAAGGCCGCTGAGAATCCAACAAAAGTTATACACACTAAATCTTTGAAAAAAGTGTGGGATACATATAGTCAATATGATGTAACTAACACTGTTATAGTGGAATGTTCATATGAGAGAGTTAAAGAAAACCCCACAGAAAATGTGATTCTTACAACTCCATTCGTTGGAAATAACCAAGGGGATAAACGGTTGATCGATGAGCTATGGAGAATGTTGAATAAGTTCAACAAAGAAACAGATGTCCAAGATACTTTGAAGGCTTTTCGGTGATGAATTGTTCTTCATTATATGTATGACCTCATGAATTATTACTATACATGCAACATTTTTCAAATTAAGTTCTTATATTTTATTATGCTTTGTCATTATTAGAAGTTAACATATTTTTATTTTATTATTATTTTTATATAAATATATTGAGTTAATAAAGGTTGCTAATTTCAATTGATGTTTAATGTATGAAGTTGGATGTAGAGATAATTAGATAAATGGTAAGTTTGTTTGAATTGGACTATTCAATTAATTATTGCATGTGTGGTTTAATTGATCATTATATCTCTTATAAATTATTGGTTTGAAGAATGGTTAAATGTGAATTTATAAAATGTTGTTATTTCAAGATATGATTAGGTTGTATATGGAAATTTACATATAAACAATTTGATTGCTTGTATTGGGCCCTTATAATTATATTTTCCATTCATAGTGCTAGAAGGAAATTTACTATATGAAAGCTAGCATGCATTAACTTTGATGACAATGCGGTTAGAAGGAAATCTAACATGAATTATATTTTCTTTATGACGTAATGCATTTGATTACAGTGTGGTTGTGTTAGGTGGAAAACTACCATATGAAAGCTAATTAGTTTAATTGTTTGAATTGTGTCACTGTAATTATATTTTCCCATTGCAGTTTTAGGAACTATTATTAATAACAAAAATAAAGTAGAATAAAAGTATTTGATTAATGTATATGTTATCATATCATTAGTTCAATCAATAGAATGAGGCTACTATAATTATATTTTTTAATTGCCATTTAACTCCTTATATGATTTTCTTTGTATAATAATGGAAAAAATTGACAATAGATAGGAATTACAAGAATTTTTAATATTATGTTTTGATGTCTTTAAGTAATGAAATGAAGCTATGTTAATGTCAATGATGTTTGTGGTTGCAGCACAGATGGGAATTAATATTAGTCGAAAGATGTTGTTGATCTTTGAAATGGAAGGAGTGCTCTTCGCGTCATATACTAGAGATGAACCAAATTGTCCTACTCAAAAAATACCAGATTGGGAATTTGGTGACAAGTCCTATTTTTTAAGGCCTTTTCAGTCAGAATTATTAAAATACTGCTTAAATAATTATGATGTTGCAATATGGACATTAAATGGCACATATAAGTACATTCAACATGTACTTGAAAAATTAGATATTGATATAAGAGACTTTGAATTCACATGGGATAGGTCCCATTGTCATTTGCAAAAAAAATTCAAAGCAGGGGGAACAATACAATATTATGAGAAAAGGTTGAGCGATGTGTGGTCCCAGTATGGAGATAAATATGGAGAATCAAATGTATTGATAATAGATACATCAAGTCCTACTTCTCAATTTGTTGGATATCGGTCAAACCATATCTTGATAAAGGCTTATACAGGAGAAGAGCATGATACTTGGCTTATGCAAGTTTTATTACCCTTTCTTAAGACACTTCATCGTATCAAAGGGAAACGTGAGTACATTAGAATGTTCAATAGAACATCAACTTCATTGTAATAGATGATGATTTTTTTTCAGAAATTTGATCACAAAAAGCATTCTGATTTTTCAATACAACTTGGACATACTTTTTAGTGTTTATATATTTTTTGAAATATATGAGAATTTATAGTTATATTAATATAGATTTTTGTTGTTGTTTAAAATTGATTTTGCAGTGGCTTTCATATTTATTTACTTATGTGCATTACTACTTGTGTATGAAATGAAATTTAAAGTTTAAAATAATGATGCAATTCTTACCAAAAAGATTAGAATCATTTACTTGATAATAAATGCTAATCGGTCTATTCATGTTAAATTAATATGAAATGGGTCATAGGTGATTTAGTTAAACCTTTTGAACTATTTAAGATATTTGATTTCTCAATCCAAAACTTCTCCTAAATTTATATACTTCAATAAATTAATTTTTGTAACCGCGATCATAATCATTGACTTAATGATTTTTAGTTGCCTATAATATGCATTCATATGAATTTATAAATGACAGATGTGAGTTTGAAATAAATTTTTGTTGTAAATAAATTTTCATTTTACTTGCTTTCTTTGAAATTATATGGCATTAGACTCCATCGTTTCTGAAAATAAACGAAAAAATTCAAGAACATTGCACACTGAATGAAAGCCACCTCTAGATTATATTCTTGTAACTTTGACTGTAGGAAAGCTAAAAGGTAGAGATGCTAGCTTTCCTAACTTTCCATCTAACACAAACATAATTACATTGCATCGCGAGTTAGCTTTCATATGTTAGTTTCTCATCTAACATATCCAGATTGTCATCAAATACATAGCATCATGAGGGAAATCTAACTCGAGTTAGCTTTCCTTATAACAACATTGCAGGGTGAACGAAAGCCAATGCATGTTAACTTACAAACGTTAGCTTTCCATCTAACAAAACCACATTGTCATCATATACATTACACTGATAAGGAAATATAACTCGTGTTATCTTTCCTTCTAATAACATTGCATGGTGAATAAAATATAACACATGCTATTTGTTGATTTTTAATTACTTATAATACGCATTAATACTAGTGTATAAAAGTGAAATTTAAATTTTGAAAAAATGATGCAATTCTTACCAAAAAAATTAGAATCATTTAATTGAAAGTAAATGTTAAGTGGACTATTCATGTTAAATTAATACGAAATGGATCATAGCTGATTCAATTGAACTTTTTAAACTATTTAATATATTTGGTTTCTCATTCGAAAACTTTCCATAAAATTGTATACTTAAATCAATTACTATTTATAATCATAAGTATAGCATATTTTAAAATAATATGGCATAATGAATTTGAATTGCCTATAATATGCATTAATATGAATCTATAAATAAGGGATGTAATGTTAAAATAAAATTGCATTGCAAATGAATTTCTATTTCTTAAAAATAATTTAATTCATAATGAGTGTTGAGGGATGTAATGTTAAAATAAAATAAAATTGCAAATAAATTTGTATTACTTAAAAATAATTTAATTCATAATCAGTTTTAAGTGGATTGTTCAATATCATTAGAGGAAATATATAGATGGGTTAAGTTTTTGAATTTTTCGAACTATAAAGGCATTTGAATTCATTGTCCAATGATAAATTTTTACAAATTCGTATTTTTTAAATAAATTGAAATCATACCATATTTGTCAACAAGCCACAAAGTTATTTAATTGTATTTTAGTTAATTATATGCATGGATATGATTGCATAAATGTGATAAATACATTTTGAAATAAAACTACATATAAACTACTATGATGCATTTTGTTTTTTAAATTTTTAGAATTTCTTGATAATCTGTGTTAAGTAGAATATTCATGCTAAATTTGGGAGAATATGGGTCATACATGAATGACTTCATTTTTTTTGGTTTCCTCGAATATATTAGATAGAAAACCTCTTGCAACATAGCATGTCAAAATTAAGTTTTTTGCAATTTTTTTGGATTATTTCTTTTCAATATATCTCAATGTCTCACCGTTCTTAACATTTAAAAAATTATGGATATTCATACATATATCATTATTTATGGCCAGTACCCATGTTCTACTTCTAATTGAGACAATGTTTTCTTTTGAATGTTTGACTACTAAAGTTTTAGAATAAGTAATGATAAAATTATAGTTGAAGAAATAGTTTCCTCGATTAATCATGGTAAATGGGAGAATCATTTGTCATAGATGAGTGACTTTGGATACACACTTAATCTTGAAAATCAATATCTTAAATAACTTATTTGTAGTTACTTTGAATCATTAGTAATCAAAGAACACGAGGACATACAACGTTTGACTAAAATTCATTAAAAATGTGTTTCAACATCTATCTCTAATTCAATATATTCAAAATTCTTGTCATTTTCTCCTCTTCATGAAAGCAATGATCAAACATGGTGTTTTATAATATAAATCTTTTTAGTACTTCGGTCACCTCAAATATAGCATATAGCATGTCTTAGAGTATTATAGTATAAAATTATGTGTGCAATTTCATTCAATTTGGATTAATCCCACATAATATATCTCATCGTCTCAAATATTTTAACATCTACAAAATTATTAATATTCATAGACTCATCAGGATTTATGTCCAACCCATCTAGTTCTAATTGAGATGTAATATTTCCTAGACTAGTTCTATTTGAGATGTAATATTTCCTTTTGAATGGTTGAATACTAAAGTTTTACTTGAAATAAATAAAAAATATTAATTGAGAAAATACTTCATTGGATTAATTATTCCAAATATAATGGAATAGTTCTTTGAGTTGATTTTTCTAGATTTAATAGAATATGTATTTAGAGATTTACAAAAAAATCAATGTGGATGAAGTCCTTGTAATAGAATATTTCCAAATTTAATGAAATATTATGTGTTTATAGATGTTGGACATTTGACGGCACTGTGTAAATTTATAAAAAAAATATCCCTTTATATTTGGATTCACCAAAGAAACCGGGTGACCAATATTGGATATGGTATCCCTCATTCTAGATGCCTCATTCATGGATGAATTTGTAGCAATAACCACCCCAAATTTGAACTCCACCCTTCGTATCTAATTGGGGTATCATAAGGCCATTATGTACAAGGAATTAAGGGGACTCGCCACTCGAGAGTCTGATTTTCTGTGACACATAGTCTTGAAAGCCTACTTGTTCCCTGAATTTGTTTACTTGTGGACTAAGAAATACAATTCTATTCCACCTCATCCTTCATGATTCTAGACATCCAAGTATAAATATTTCCGATTCATTCTTGGACTATTTCCACCATGTTGGGAATCTCTCTAAACAACATTGTTTTATCCTCCAAAGTATATATAAAGAGATATATTAACATTCCTAATGAGAAAAAGGATGATATATTTAATAATATTCCATATAACCAAGTAACTACTGAGATTCCTCCTCTCCCATTTAATATCATGAATTTTCTTAATTGGGCCCATGAATTCATCTCTATGTTTACCTTGACCCTAGGGAGGGACGATGAAGCCATGGTGGATGAAAGAATTATAGCCATATTGAATTATTCAATGATCTATTAACCCCCACATTATATACTAAGAGACCCTATCCATTAATATAATATAATGGTTAACCAATTTCCAAACTAAGAGTATTATGCTACCCATCCTACCTTGTCTACATGTTCATATACTAGCAAAACCACACCATGTCCCACCTATGGATACAACAATTCAATGACCGTAATCCAACCAGGTGTCTTGAATAACTACATTGGGTTGTGAAAGGTGAGATAGAGTCTTCCATATTCAAATACATAAATGAGTTAATATTCACAAGCTTCTCATTCATCATAGGTAGAGAGGCTCATAGGACGCTCGATAGTATCAAGCCATACTTACACCTAGGTAATGTTCATGGGAAATGATACTAGTACTTAGTGGAGGACTCCAAAGTAATAAGGATGTATGGGGTTGAGCTAGAATCCCCCTACAATATCCCTAAGCTCCTTACCACAAGATTTTTTGTACTAGAATATGTTAACCTATCTGGTTGATATTTATTTATTCCACTTCTTGAAGTCCAAAAAGGAGATTCACATAGTTTATCTTGGTGTCGTGATGGGATATGATTTATTAAAATGGAAGGGTGCCAAAGAAGCTATCCAAGTATTTGATAAATTGATCTTCCTTCTAGAGAAGCCTTGGAGGTGTGGTTCACATTTTACTATGAGAACAAAGAAGGGAAAGTATAAGCTTAAGACAAATGACCATGAGAAGGGTGTAGAGAACATAATCACTAACAAGAAATATTGATTGGAGGTAAAATACATTCTATAGGTATATTTATATCCCGCTAAAGTTATAACCAAAATTTTTCCTAGACCCAAACCTAAAGAACTAGAAGTAACATCATACTACAACTTTTACAAGCCCAAGGGTATTCTGATTCCTAGAGATTAGCTACATTTCACTACTCTAAATAAATTAAGAAGGAAGGAGGTACATGGATATTACTTAAAAGTAGATTAAGGAGCCACGATGAAGGATGAGATGTGGAAAATATTCCTTATGGATATATTCCCAAGTATGAAACATTCTCTAAATTATATTATTACAACTGACAGGTTGAGAAGGATTGAGATGATGATGAAGAGAAGAAAAAAGAATAAATGGTGGGGGTGGAGTTACCTCTTTCTAGTATATAGCAAGATCACAAAAATAAGAGGCATTTTCCCCTAAATAAACCACAACACATGCTCCAACAAAAACCCCAACATATAAAAATATCATTCCCATCCTGTACTACATTGGATTCAAGGGAACATGCGGATTCGAAAAAGACAATAATCCCAAAACCTATGCAAGGGCATTGAAAATCCCAAAACCTATGCAAGGGGACTACTGGATGGGACAACCTATTTAAGGTGATAATTTTCAAATATAATTTGAATACTATACAGGAGATCACTGCATAGACTGCCCATCCTAACAAATGTTGATGTTACACACTCAAAGTGAACATTACTGCAAGTCATATTTGAGGTACAATGTATGTTTGAAGGTTATTTTTTCTCAGAACCTAGAAAATGTTTCATGGGTTTCATGGCTTAGGGATGTTACTATTCCCAGAATTAATAGGACTGTTTTCTTTGAGAGAAAAATGCCATTTTTAGCTTTCAAATTCATACCAGAATTGCTTCATATGAAACCATAATTCAAAAAGGGTTGTTTCTTGATGGTTTTGGGCTATTAAGAATGCCATTTTAGGGCTAATTTGGGGCTGAGAAATGTTTGTAAAAGCCTTATTTATTCCCAAAACTGACAAATAACCCCCTTCATTACTGTTTACATGCCCATATTTGTGAAAGATGTTGTTTGTTTCCAAAATCCATGCCCATAATAACTTCAAAACTACCCATATTTCATTTTTTGATTCACAAAATTCCTTCAAAAAGCTATTAGACTTTATTCTAGGGTTGTTTATGCCCAAGAGACTTCGGTGACCTAGTTCACATATGGGACAAATCAAAGGATCCAAACAGGAGAAACTTGAAATTTTAATAGATTTGGATCATATATTTCCAACTAAATGAAAACATTGGCATTATCAAATGTTGATTACAAAATATGAAAGGGAAATTGGACCTCCTTCTATGAATGCCCAATTTCTAAAGTGGTACTGCAGTTAGTTTACCCTTAATGAAGCTAGCTTGAATACAATAAGTTTATATTCAAAATATCTTTCCCTTTAATAGTTGTTTTAGATCATTTTTGTTCCTTGTTGAAAAATATAACTTATTGTTGATTCTATAGGCTATTTATGTATTATTTTCTACTTGCAATTCATTTTTCACAAAGTTTGTCCCTCATCTATCCTAATAAAAGATCACAAATTATTTTTCATTTCTTTCAAATATTCAACTTTCCTATATATTTGAGGCATAAGGGTAAGTCATGTAAGATTCATATGCACTACATATTTATGGTCAAGAAATGAAGAAGAATAAATGGTAACTTAATGACTACCAAAGTACCCTAAATTCTGGTGGACCTAGAGTGCTCCAAGTGACTCACTCTTCAATGACTCTAAAATTCATGTTGTTGTATAATGAATCAGTCAACCGAAGAGACCCATTCATTTATGTTTTATCTTTGACCATGTGAATGTCATATAGCCTTTATCAAGTTTTCCCTTTTTGGTGACATAAACCTTCAACATACTTAATCCATTCCCATCTATGGTGATGTTTTTAGTTTTATTATTTTATTTTTTATTCTAATTTTAGTGGTACAACATATTTATGGTTGTGGAATGCAGATAATAGATATGGATACAATCGACATGGTATAGTAAATTTGGTCCCATATGAAAATTAAGAAAATATTTGTAACCAGGCCCAGATATTGCCCTATATTCTAACAATGCATAGAAAGGAAAAATGCACACCAAGCTTGTCTTAGAAACTTTAGAGATGTCACACTTGTGCCAATGTGCTTTGTCTTATCCATTTCCATCTCTTTGAATCACCCATGCAGGCTAGTAGTGAAATGAAAATCTACCATAATTCCTTTTTTTTTTCCAGGTAACATATCCATGAGATCTCTATTTTGAGCTACATCTTTGAGGCCTATGAGGAGTTGTCATTCCAGGCCATAGGTCACCATAGTGACAAAGTCAATATAACTTGGTTTTAGATTTCTTCTATCCTTCTCTTTTTGCTAGCCATAATTACCATGACCTAGATCAAGATTCTTAAAACCTTCTATTAAGGAGCTTGGGGATTATGTCTCTCAGTCACTTAATTTTCTAAAGAATAGAGATTGAACTAGGAGATGGGGCATTGTAGTAAATCAATGGACATTGTGCCTATAAAATTTATCATTGTTATGTTGTAACTTATAGTACATATATCTTAAGTAAAATATTCAGGTTTATCATAACCATACATACTCAAGAATGCTCTACCAAAGTCACAAAATCATGCTTTGAAATTCATCTCCAAAACCTCAATGAAAAATGCCAACAAATACAATATTTCATACCTTGCAAGAAAGCATTCACTAAGAAGAAGACAACAGTGATAGTAGGCCCATAGAGAGTCTACCCAAGGACAATTATCTTTGCACTGATAAAAATATCCCTCTTTGGAATATTCTTTGACAACAAGTCAAACCATAAATGCAACGTGGGAAATTAAAGGATGAGTCCATTTCCAGTCATTGTGAAGGTCCTTGAATTATCAAATTCTAGCTCGTCTAAACCCTTAGTAATCAAAAGCATCCGATGCAGCAGAAGTAATGACCTAATATAACTATGTTGATGCAAAATTGTTTGAGAAATAACAATAATAGCATTCTATAGAAATCAACCAACCATGAAACTTCAAATATGTTTAGCAACACTGTAAATTCATAATAAGTGGACAGTAGAACTAATGAATAATAAAAGTAAAACCACAATCCCTGTTGCATAGTTTGAAAAACTATCATTATGAATTTAGACAAAAGAAAAAGGATGATCAATGCTTCAAATCAAGCACATCCTTTCCATCTTGCTCTTTTATGGTGATTTTGTTTAGGGTATTACCCCTCTATTTTAATTGTGTCCAATTAGGTTTTCATGAGGCTATAGTTCTAGTATGATCATAACAACCTGAGGATAGATTGCAAGGGGAAATTGTAATAGAACCAAGTCACGATAGAAGAAATAGCACTAGGTCACAACTGATTGGAGATGATTTATGATAGTGTATAAGATGATGGAGGCCAAAATGTAGATAAGTGCATTGCATGAGAGAATAGGGGATGGTGCAATCAGAAGCCCTACCAACCCAACAGATAGTCAAAGGCAAAGTTATGAACCTGCAAATATAGTAACTGTGCACTGATTGAATTTGCATGCGTCAAGTAGTTTGAACAAAGAGTTTCTTTTACTAGATGGACCAAACAAGACTGCCAAAAAACAATAAAATAAAGGTGAAAATGGGCAGAAAAAAATCCTAAAAGAATCCCTAATAAACCAATAAAACATGATCACTAGGTAAGTGATCATGTTATCATTATAAGTGCATTATATTAGCATTATGTCCAAGGTCAATAACCAAATCAATCTAATCCATACATGTTCCCATCAAGAAACACAAGTGACAAGAGACCTAACACTTTTCTATCTAGGTGAAAACACTTTTGGACTAATGCCAAAAGCTATGTTATTTTTTCCAAGGTATGGTATATGGATGCCAAACATATTTTATATCTAAGAGTCTTGATGCATAGATAACACAATAGGAAGTATGCAAGTATAATCAATTTTTAAGTTACTTTGTTGATTTTGTGGCCCTTATTGTTTAAAAAACCATTCTTTACTTCAAAAACAAACAAGTATTATTTTATGGGAATAGAGGACATATAAAAAAACATGTATTTGTTTTCTAGGAAGAGAAGGTATAATTACAATTTTTAATCAGATAAATTGCACTGTTGTATTTGGAACAAACTGTTACAATAATATTTCTTGAGATTTCAGATTCAAAAATATAAATTCTAGTAAGCAAGCATCACCCAAAATATATCTCCTTAAATGACCCAAAATCAATAATATCAAAATTTTTAAAACTATGTTGTTGGGAACTCTATATACTCATTAATTACTTAACAAGAAGAGTGTTCCATAGTTAATTGTGAACCCAGGGAAGTATGTTATTTCAAAGGAAATTAGAAAAGTAAATGCATAAACATTTTTGGTTGTTGATAAGTAAAATGAAAATCACTCAATTCTAATTACTGCTCAACCAAATCAACTCCTTGTAATAAATCAAAGTAACATTACCCATCTAGAAATTTAAAATAGCTTCTATTTCCTATCGTACTAGTCTTGAGGTTTATGATCTAAAGAGAAATCCAATTAGAATTACTTTTGCAGAAAATGGAAGTCTAAATTACCAAATTAGAAAGATCTCTAATCATTGATCAAAGAGCAAATTCATCAAAGTAATTGAATTATCTAATCATGCAAACTCTAGAAAGATAAATAACACACACAACACAGGAGTTGAGCGAGTCTGTAACAGCTACTAACACACTTCTGCATAAAAGGAAAGATTGACTACATAGTCGACTGCCACACCACACCACCTACAGCAAGCCAAAGGAAAACCAAATAATTCAATAACTGAATGAATGCACTTACACCTAACCATATAGATATATCAAACTGAAATTCCACACAAGACATAAATAAAATAAACTAAAGCATATAAACTACCAGAAACTCTGTTAGAAGGTGGGCTCTGGCCTTCAAACAGAGATGCTGTCGAAATCTCATAAAGTTTACAATAGAGAAATGCTGAGAATTTTCACTCCTTTATTAATTTGATAAAGTTGCAATTACAGTTACAGTCACTTTGTTATATCTCTTACAATTTGCGAACCCTTGGCTCTCCTTACCTACGTATACGTATACAAGAGTAAATATATTTTGTTACATAAATTTTGGGCAGCCATGAAGATCTTTGATCTTCAAGATTCTGAATCATCAAGACAACTACAACTATCAATCCCTTGCATAAAATCATCTCGGGAATAAATAGGATTTTACTTTGCATTGTTCTGCAACCTTACATGCCCAATGAAATGCAAAATATTCTTGGGGAGTTTCAATTGCAAGCATGAAGGAGTATCTAAGATTCCTTCGTCATTAATGTTGAATGAGTCATCGAGAAAGTAGTTGAAGCCAAGTCGGACTAACTTCTATATATGACGAGTTGTTGCAGTTGGGCCACCTGGTGATTTTGAATCCTTCTTTCAAATCATTAATAGATTAGCACAGTGAAAGGTAAAATTCATAATTGTAAGTAAAACCAAGCAGAAAACGAAATAATGAATAATGATTTATACATGTTACTTTTATTCTTGTTTGTATGAGAAAGATAAGGATTCAGCTGCAAAACAGGGACAAAAATAGGGAGAAAGGATGAAACAGAGTAGGGTAGAAAGGGTCAAATTCAGGACCCAACATCTCCACCAGCTATCCGATTACATGTCCTCATGCAACAATTTGAACTATTCTGAGTTTGAATCAGAATCAAGAATCTTCCTATGAAAATTTGTGAGGTTAAATGAAGATTTAGGTACCTCCTCTAGTTGCAAAAACCCATTGCTCATGGTCATAACACCCCAATAGTCTCTTTCAAGCCTTCTTTATCATCATGTAGGTGCCCTTGTAGTCTCTATTTGGCCACCAAATAAGTGGAAATATAAACCTCAAACCCAACCAATTTATGCCACATGCCCTCCATAAATTTAACATAGCCAGGTACTGTAGACAAGGCATATTTAAAATTTTCAAAACAAAACGGGCATTTTAACCTTAGGGCTATAGGGGAAAATTCCCATCTTTGATTGCTTCCTTACAAAGCAATGTCCTACTACCAAGATATCATATCAACACAAGTGGAGATGACCTTCTGTTGAAATACAACCACCTGATTGAGTTTCTCTGGAAATGTAAGGTTCCCCATGTGCCTAGAAATCAAAAGGATACGGGCTCTAGGTTCTCCATGAATCTACATAATGGAGGTGTCCTCATTTCTCCAAATGGTTTGTTAGGCACTTAACCAACACACATGATTAGTGACAAAAGAGGTAAATGATATTGAATGAATATCCCCAATATGGGGAACTGGGTTAGCTTGAGTATCCATCAAGCATGCCCTATCATGCAGATATAAATCACATAACAAATTCTACTCAGAAAATTCACTATGGGTGAAAGCTTCCAAAAATTGAGAAGGTGTTGCAATATGCCAAGGCCTTCCTTCCTTTAAATCCTTAATCTGGAACAAAATCATCTGTTCAAATAGGAATATAGGATAGGAAGGGGAGGGGTCTCTACAACTCAATAACGCGTGAGTTAAAGTGAGCATATGTTCTTTATATTTCTCCCTATACACATATTTCTTTAACTGGGTTAACTTCTCTTGCATAATTTCCCATCGAATTTTTTGAAAGAAGATCTCCTCGACCCCTTGCTCCTTTAATTATTGAATGATATTTTTGTGCTCAGTAAGGGAAATCATACCTTCATCAAATTTTCTTGCATGATGCCTCCATTTACTTACTTCAAGATTTAAAAATGTTAATTATTCTATCAACTCTTGATTATTCCTATCCGTGGATGTCTCCTGAAGTTCTGCAACCTCCACTTGTGTTGGTGCTTCTTGTGTTTGGATATCTAGAATATGGTTTGCTGCTTCCTCAACCTTAGTATGAACTACTACTTCCTGTGTTTTAGCAGTTTCAGCCTCATTCTGAACTACTACTTCCTGTGTTTCAGCAGTTTTAGTTTGGACTGTTGTCTCAACAAATGTATCCAGAAACACTAGTTCTTGTGTGACAGTGTCTGATTCTTTCAATTCCATCGTAGCATTTTCAGCAACCAAATTTAAAGACATTAGTTCTTGTGTAGCAGTGTCATGTTCTATCTCCATATCTTCAAGATGTTGGAATCCCTCCTACACAATCTCTGTGTCACTTGATTGCTACTCCTGCACAATCTTTGTGTCACCTGACTGCTGCTCCTGGTCTATTTTTGTGTCACCCGACTACTACTCCTGGTCTAGGAGTGAATTGAATTCCCCAGAACTACTTCCAGAAGGAAGCAATTCAGTATTTCTCAAGTATTGAGGTTATAGTGCCTCATTTACATGTAATTCTTGTTCAGGAATCTCATTCATATTTAACCCTATTGCTTATGTCGGTTCCTCATTCAGTGTCTTATCTCCTCCTTGGATTGAATGTGCCAATCTCCAGGCTGCTATTTCCATTTTATGAACCTTATATCCTACCAATTTAAATAAAACCCCACATTCATGACATATAAGCTCTTCTTTTTCCTGGATAGAAAGTGGATCTTCAAACTGACTAGCATCTTCTGCCAAGGTGTCTAGGCCTCGTGCTTCTTGCTTTTTACTTGCCTCCTTTCACCTTTCCAGTTCTTCCTTAAGTGCTCGCGCACCTTTCTTCAACAATTCAGTTTTATATTGCAAAATTTCTAACTGGTGTTGCACAGGTTCTTGGGTAATAGTGGCCACCATAGGTGAATTTCCCATTGGTCCTTTTGTTTCAGTGGGTACCCTAGGATTTAAAATGGGAATCTTGATCCTTTCCCTTTCTTCTACCCAAGAAGGCCTGGTTCCTCTTCTTCTGGATGATCTCCCTGTGTTCTAGCAAGTTCTTGTGTAACAGTGGCATTCATTGGTAAATTACCCACTGGTTCTTGTGTTTCAGTGGGTAACATGGAAATTTTAGTACTTACCACTTCTATTGTCCAGGAAACCCTAGTTCTTCTTCTCTTGGATGATTCTCCCTGTGTTTCAACAGGTTCTTGCGTGACAGTGGCATCCATTGGTAAAATACCCACTAGTTCTTTTGTTTCAGTGGTTAAAATGGTAATATCAACGCTTACCACTTCTCCTGTCCAAGAAATGCTAGTTCTTCTTCTCCTAGATGATTCTCCTCTGGTACTCAATCTTTTTCAAATTTTTGGGCACTCTATATGCTCATTAATTACTTAACAAGAAGAGTGTTCAATATTTAATTTTCAACCCAAGGAAGTTTGTTATTTCAAAGGAAATTAGCAAAGTATATGCATAAACATTTTTAGTAGTTGATAAGTAAAATGAACATCACTCAATTCTAATTACTGCTCAGCCGACTCAACTCCCTGTAAGAAATCAAAGTAACATCACCCATCTAGAAATTGAAAAGAAATTATATTTCCTATCATACTAGTCTTGAGGTTTATGATCTAAAGAGAAATCCGCCTAGAATTACTTTTGCACAAAATGAAAGTCTAAATTACCAAATCAGAAAGATTTCTAATCATTTATTAAGAAACACATTCATCAAATAAAATGACTTATCTAATCAAGAAAAATATAGAAAGATATATAACACACGCAACACATGAATTGAACAAGACTATAATAGCTACTAACACACTTGTGCATAAAATGAAAGATTAACTACACAATCGACTATCATGCCACACCACCTACAACAAGACAAAGGAAAACCAAATAATGCAATCACTAAATGAATGTAGTTATAGCTAACCATATAGATATATCAAACTGAAATTCCACACTAGACAAAAATTAAATAAACTAAAGCATCTAAACTACCAGCAATTCTATTAGAAGGAAGACCCTCGCCTTCAAACAGAGATGCTGTCAAAATCTCACAAAGTCTACAATAGAGAAATGCTAAGAATTGTCACTCCTTTATTAATTTGATAAAGTTGTAGTTACAGTTACAGTCACTCTGCTATATCTCTTACAATTTGCGAACCCTTGGCTTTCCCTGCCTACCTATACTTATACAAGAGTAAAGCTATAATGTTCATAAATTTCAGGCAGCCATGAAGATCCTTGATATTCAGCCTTCTGAATCATAAAGACAGTTACAACTATCAATCCATTGCATAAAATCATATTAGGAATAAATAGGATTTTACTTCGGGTTTTCCCATGAACTGACATGCCCAGTGAAATGTGGAAGATTCTCTCGGATTTTTAGTTGCAAGCATGAAGGAGTATCTGAGATTCATTTTTCATTAATGTTGACCGAGTCATTGAGCAGGTAGTTGATGCCAAGAAGGACTAACGTCCCCTAGACATCATAACAACACAAGTGAAGATGACCTTCTGTTTAAATATAGCTAACTGATTGAATTTATTTGGAAATCTAAGGTTTCCTCTATGCCTAGCAATCAGAAGGATAGGGGCTCTAGGTTCTCCATGAATCCACAGAGTGGAGTTGTCCTCATTTCTTCAAATGGTGTGTAAGGCCATTAACCGACACACATGATTAGTGAAAAAAGAGATAAATGATATTAAATGAATATCCCCAATATGGGGAACTGGATTAGCTTGATTATGCATCAGGCATGCCCTATCATGCAGATATAACTCACATAACAAATTATACCCTGAAAATTCACTTTGGGTGAAAGTTTCCAAAAATTGAGAAGGTGTTACAACCTGTCGGGGCCTTCCTTCCTTTAAAGTCTTAATCTGGAACAGAATCATCTATTCAAATAGGAATATAGGGTAGGACGGGGAGGGGGATTTTCAGCTCAATAGCTCATGAGTTAAAGTGAGAATCTTTTCTTTATCTTTATCGCTAGACTCATATTTCCTTAACTCTTTTAACTTCTCCTACATCTTTTCCCATTGAATTTTCTAAAAGAAGATCTCCTCGACCCATTGTTCCCTTAATTCTTGAATGATCTTTTTGTGCTTAGTAAGGTAAATCATACCTTCATCAAATTGGTTTGCATGATGCATCCATTTACTTACTTCAAGATTTAAAAGTGATACCTCTTTTGTCAACTCTTGATTATTCTTGTCTGTGGATGTCTCCTGAAGTTTGGCAACCTCCACCTATGTTGCTGCTTCTTGTGTTTGAACATCTAGAATATGGTTTGTTGCTTCCTCAACCTCATTTTGAACTACTACTTCCTATGTTTCAACAATTTCAACAGTTTCAGCCTCAGTTTGAACTACTACTTCCTGTGTTTTAACAATTTCAATTTGGACTATTGTTTCAACAAATGTTTTCAAAAACATTGGTTCTTGTGTGAAAATGTCTCATTCTTTCAATTCCAACGTAGCAGTTTCAGAAACCAAATTTAAAGACACTGGTTCTTATGTAGCAGTGTCATGTTCTATCTCCATATCTTTAGGTTGTTGGACTCCTTCCTATACAATCTCTGTGTCACTTGACTGCTGGTCCTGGTCTATTTATGTGTCACCTGACTATTGATCCTGGTTTGGGAGTGAATTGAATTTCCCTGAACTACTTCCATAAGGAATAAATTCAATATTGGTTGAGTATTGAGGCTGCAGTGCCTCATTTACATGTAATTCTTGTTCATGAATCTCATCAATATTCAACCCTGTTTCTTCTGTTGGTTCTTAATTTAGTGTCTCATCTACTCCTTGGCCTGAATGTGCCAATCTCTAGGATGTTATTTACATTTTATCAACCTTATATCCTGCCAATTTAAATAAAACTCCACATTTAGGACATATAAGCTCTTCTTTTTCTTGGCTGGAAAGTGGATCTTCAAAATGACTAGTAGCTTTTGTCAAGGTGTCTAGGCCTCGGTTTGCTTGCTTTTTACTTGCCTCCTTCCACCTTTCCAGTTCTTTCCTAAGTGCTCGTTCATATTCCTTTAGTAATTCATTTTCATATTGCAAAATTTCTAACTAGTGTTGCATAGGTTCTTGGGTAACGGTGGCCACCATAGGTGAATTTCCCACTAGTTCTTGTCTTTCAGTGGGTACCCTAGGTTTTAAAATGGAAATTTCGATAATTTACCTTTCTGTTGCCCAAGAAGCCTTGGTTCTTCTTCAACTAGATGATTCTCCCTATGTTCCAACACGTTCTTGTGTAACAATGGAATTCATTGGTAAAGTACCCACTGGTTCTTATGTTTTAGTGGGTAACATGGAAATTTCAGTACTTACCACTTGTATTGTCTAGGAATCCCTATTTATTCTTCTCCTAGATGATTCTCCTTGTGTTTTAGCAAGTCCTTGTGTGACAATGGCATCCATCTGTAAAATACCCAATGGTTATTTTGTTTCAGTGGGTAAAATGGGAATTTCAATGTTTACCACTTCTGTTGTCTAGGAATCCCTAGTTCCTCTTCTCTTGGATGATTCTCCTCCAGTACTCGATCTTTTCCTCTTCCTCTGTGGTATGAGAAAGATGGAGACTTGTCCATTTTATGCTAAAGGTAGGATCCTCCTCCTCTATCGCAGTTCCTTTTTTCTCCGAGGAGGTTTTGATCTCGACAACCTAAGGCCGTATTTCCTCAATTTCTGCAACCTCTCCTTCCACTCCTGTCACATTTGCAGCTCTGGCTTCCATTGTCATTGATTTTGTAGTTGTTCCCCTTTCTATTTCTTGTGTTGCTTCTTCGTTTTATCCTATTGCTCCAACCATTTCCTCCATAGGACTATTTGTTGCTACATCTACCCCTAAATTTTTCTCTTTCTCATCTTCATATTCTTTGAACTCTTTGTCTCTCCCCCCAGTTAAATATGAGGAGCTATGTTTGAATTCTCTATCCCCAATGTGTGCTACTGTAGGTGCTTGATGCACCACAACTCCAAAAAATTGTTCCCATGTTAAGTTATTCCATGTCAAATATCTTTGCACCAATAATTTAATCAACCCATGGTTTGTAATAGAAGAGAGTGGCTTTCTAGAGTTTCTAACATAATGCACCATGTTTTGTAGAGTATGTGCAATATAAAATGACATATTTATAAGTCTTCCATGGAGTAAGTGAGATAGCAGGACAAAATTGTAAATGTAAACAACCCTATACCTTCCTTCACATGTAATGTACCTTTTTATGAAGGTAGTGACCTGGTCCTAGGGTCTTGGAAATGTCTCTAGTGCCACTCCTCTAGCCCTTCCCTGCACTTTCTCTCCTTCTGCTAGAAATTATTTAGTTTCTCTCAAATTGTTCCTCTTTTGGAAAAACAAGCACTCTCCAATTCGACACAATCCCGTGACTTTTGCTACAACTCATTCTGATGCATCTATCCTCAGCCCTATGATCTTTGAGTATTATCCAAACAAGTTCATAGTGAAATAGAGTGACATTCCCTCATGGAAACCATTCAATATTTGGAAATAACCAATCCATCCAACCTCGCGAAAAATTTCAAAGACCTCTCCGTTTGCATACAAAGCGTCTAGATTTCTAGGTTCGTACCTGATTGGAGGACCCATAGTCTGTTTTCCTTACTAGCTTTGATAGGCAAGTGTAGTAGCTGACAGAATCAGTCGTTCAAGTTGTAGCAATTCAACACTGTCACCGGATAGCAGGGCTTCGTATGGTTGTTTTGAAGTTTTGGCAAAAATAGAAAAAAGGATGTGTTACAGATTATCGGAGATAGAGCAATGGTTGTTTGGAAGTACAGGCAGGATGATTTGAAAAGAATATTAACTAAGTATAGAGTATTTTTAGGAGTTGAAAAGGTATAATCATTACTATTACATCATTTAATACTTGATTATACTTGCAATCAGAATCCATACATGATCATTGTTACTCGAGCCATCAATTCCTCGGTATGTTTTGAACTTTCGATGCCAAATAATCACGAGGGAGATGATTTCACACGCGCAAATGAAAATAAATTTGTTGTCGAGCATTAATCAAGCGGAGCACGTTCATATTAGCATTGATTTCCCAAACACGTGAAGGGAGTGTAAAATATCTCATCATAAAACAATAATATTCAGCTAAAAATCCATCCCAGATGCAGCGGATCTTCCATGATATTTTCAGCACAATACTGGCGTATTTAAGGCAAAAGTTGGCAAAAAATGACAGAGTTGCAGCGTGAAACAAGCAACTTTGATGGAAAAGTAGCAAAGTCGTAGCAGACAATGGTCAAATTTAGTAGGAAAAATAACAGAGTTACAGCAGCATTTTGTCAAAAATAGCGTAAAAATTAGGAGAGTTGCAGTGGGAATTGGCCAAAAAAGTGAAAAAATTAGCGGAGTCGTAGTGGAATTTGGCCAAAAATAACAGAAAAATTAGCAGAGTTGCAGTGGGATTTGGCCTAAAAATAGCGGAAAAATTAGCAAAGTTGTAGCGGGATTTGGAAAAAAAATAGCGGAAAAATCAGCGGAGTTGCATAAGAGTTTGGGAAAAAATAGTAGAGCTGCAGCAGAATTTGGCCAATAATAGTAGAGTTGCAGCAGATAAAAATTAAGCCCTTAATAGAATTTTTACTAAAATTTTTTGACAAGGCTTGGTAAAAATATGAGAAATGATAAATTTCCCGTCAAAGATCTGCAATATGATCCATTCATTCTTTCAAGGAGTCGTATCAATGAAGAAGGATCGCCTAGGATTATGCAGTTGCTTGGCCCGTCGTAACTGCTTCTTCTGCATGAACCTTCTCACAAATACCTATTCAGAATTCCCAAAAACAAAGGGAACCATAGCTAAAAGAAGAAAAATAAATAGTGAAAATCAAACAATTTTATTTATATACATTTTTTGTGGAATTTGCAGCAAACTTAAAAAGTTTTAGAAACAGGGGAAAACCATGCTCCTATACTAGTTGATAGTCTGGATCAAATATGACCTGTGAGATAAATGCATCCTTCGAGATAGGTTTATGATAAAGCCATAATCGATGACCATTTGCAAACAAAGTTGTCTAATTTTCATCAATGGTGGTCAAATGAACGGTTCCATTGTCAAATACCTTATCTATTATGTAAGGTCCCAACCATATCATGTGTAGTTTGCCTTTAAAATCCCTTTTAAACCATGAATCATATAGTAAGGCCCAATCTCCTTTGCAAAATACCTTCTTCTTTGTAAATCTATTGTGCCATTTGGAGTGCTAGTGTTGAATTAAAGCTGTATGATATACAACAACAGTGTGCTTTTCATCTAGTTCATTCAGTTGATTCAGTCGGTTCTTATGAACCTCCATTAAATCCAGGTTTTCCTTTGTGGTTGTTCTCAGAGTTTTAATTTCAAATTCAATAGGAAAAAAAACACTCTTACCGTACACCAGTTCATATGGGGATAATACTGTAGTGTTGCACCATGTTGTACAGTAGGCCCATAATGCTTCTAGAAACCTATTAGCCTAATCTTTGTGATGACTCTTCACTATTTTTGTAAGCATTGACTCGATCACCTTGTTTGTGCTTTCCACCTACCCATTGTCCTGTGGATGATATGGAGAGGTTACTCGATGTTGAATGTGATACTTCTGAAACAAGTCCTCCATATTCCAGGACATAAACTGTCACAATTTACTTGGGTACTCCAAAGCGGGTGAAGATCTCTACATATAAAAAGTCTATTACAACTTGATCATTGGCCTTTACCAAAGCCATAGCTTCTACCCACTTTGTCATATAGTCAGTGCAAACCAGAATGTAGAATTTATGTCTTCATGGAGGGTTTATAGGCCCTACAAAATCTAGGGCCCATCTATCAAAGGGTTCATCCACCAACTGTGGTTGAAGTGGAATTTCATTTAATCTATTTGGCTGGCCCATTCTTTGGCAGCTGTCACAGGCCTGAACATCTTTTCTCACATCCTAAAATATAGTTGGCTAGAAACAACCCATCCTTAATGCTTTATGTCTCATTCTTTTATTGGAAAAATCCCCCCCACAGGGCTCATCATGGAAGGCCTTCAAAATACCATGGATTTCATCCTCTCTCACACATCGCCTAATTTCCAAATTAGGTCCTGTGTAAAAGAGGTGGCCTTCGATCCAGCAGTACCTCGCACTTTGTTGTATAATTCTCCTATTTTCTTATTTGGATAAGTGCAATGGAAGTTTACCTGCAACCAAGTAATTGGAAATATTAGCATACCATGGGGAAAAGTATGAGACTAAAAATAAAGGTTCATTAGGAAAGGAATCTTCGATTGTTGTATCATAATCACTATTAGTCAGTCCAAAAAGGAAATATGCAACCACATTCTCCTTCCTTGGTCTGTCAACAATAGTGATGGAGTAATAGCAACAACCTAGTCACTCTAGCATTAGTAATGGGTTTATTCATCAAATATCTAATAGCTGAGTTGTCAGTATGTACAAATGTAGAATATCCAGTAATGTAATGTCTAAATTTATTAATGGCATAAACGATATAAAGGAATTCTTTCTCTATTATCGTGTAGTTTAGTTCAACAGGAGCTAGATTCTTAGTAACATAATAGATAGCGTACAGGTTGTGACCTTGCTGCTGACCTAGAACCGCTCCAATGACTGTGTTTGAAGCGTCGGAAGAAATATGAAAATGCAGGGCCCAATTAGGCCCCCTCAATATGGGTGTTGTAGATAGCCTCTTCTTTAGTTCTGAAAATGCTTCCTAGCATGCATTTGCCCACACAAATTGGGCATCTTTCATTAGTAAAGTAAATAAGGGAGATGCCAATTTGGAAAAAAAATCTATGAATCTCCTGTAATAACCAGCATTACCAAGAAAAATTCTTACCTCTTTCTATGACCCAAGGATAGGAATGTTTGAAATTACCTTTATCTTGGCTAGATCTACTTGAATACCTGCAGTAGAGATAAAATGTCCTGGAACCACACCTTCACTCATCATCATGTGGAAATTTTCGGTGCTTAGAGATAGGTGTGTCTGTTCACATCATTTCAGAACTTTTTCCAAGTTTTCGAGTGCTTCATCAAAACTGTTTCCATAAGGATTGAAGTGATCCATAAATACTTCCTATACAATCGTTCACCATTTCAAATAAAATTACAATTACATCCCGCTGAAATGTGGCCAGTGCATTGCACAACCCAAAAGGAAGCACTGTGTATGTGAAGGTTCTTCAAGGATAGGTGAAGGTGGTTTTATGCTGGACTTCACTAGAAATCTAGATTTGGTTATATCCGTTGAAACCATCCAGGAAAGAAAAGAACCGTTTTCGTGACAGGGGGTCCAGAACCTAATTGATGAAAGGTAAAGGGAAGTGGTCCTTCTGTGTTTCTTTTTTAAGTTCCCTATAATCTACACAGACTCTCCATTTCCCATTCTTTTTATGTATGAGCACAAGTGGGAAGACCCACTCTCTATCTGAAATTGGGTAAATAAAATCTTCCTCTAAACGTTTTTGGATTTCCTCCTTCCCTATATTTTTCATGTTCGAGTTCATTCTGCACTGAGGTTGGTGTACAATATTTGAATCATTTTTAATATAAATATGGGGTACACAGTGTTGAGGGAACTCCCCTCATATCTATGTACTCCCATGCAAAATCCCCCTTATGTTGTTTCAGCAGTGTAACAAGACGTTCCAGTTTGTCAGCTTTGAGATTAGGGTTGATATTCAATGTTTTCTTTGAGTCGACTTCTACTGGAACACTCTTGGAATTATCAATTACTGGAATCAATTTGGTGTTACTGACTAATGCTTCTTATGTGATTTCTTCTCGTTCTCATTATTTTAGTGTGCTATCCAGGATCTTATATGCTCATTTAGTGACAGACATAGGCTCGCTAATAAAATTACAGATGGTATCATCTTTAGTTTTTGTTTTAAAGGTCAAGGATCTCCCAATTGTTAATAAAGGCTGAATATCATCTTCATCCTCTAAATCCATCCACAACGGAGTTTCAACAAATAGGGTTTGTCTAGATAGAGGATATAAAGTCATATTTTTAATGGCATTTCCTTCAAAATTGTCATGGACCTTGACCTATAGCTAATGTATGCATCTGTTGTAGCCAACCATGGTCTTCCCCAGATCAATGCCAGTGTCCCCCTAGCTGTGAATTAGGTTGTAAAACAACAAATTCTACAGGGTACTCCCATGAATCAACGGAGACTACTAGTTCATCCAGAATTCCTTCTAGTTTAATAGTAGATTTGTTAGCCATCTCTAGTATGGTTGGTGTAGGTCTATGATTAGCGAGTCCTAGTTTTTTTAAGGCCTCAATGGTCATAAACTTTATTCATGCACCTAATTTCACAAAAAGATTATATATTTGAATATTCCCAATACATACTATGACAGTGGGGTTACCTGGGTCACCGTATTTGGCCAATGGGACTTTTCCCATCATTAGTTTAGATAACTTTCCGACCACATGCACTGTAGGGGGATCTTTCAATTTCCTTCTTGGTTTTTTTACAACCAGGTCTCTAATAGTTTTGGCATAAATAGGTATGTCGTGTAGGGATTGTAATAGTAGAGTTTTTACATAAATATTTTTCAACTCTCCTAGGAGGTTGAAACTAGGTTGTTCCACATACTTTCGCAAGATTAATCGTTTAGGATATGGTGGTTCTCTCGAAGACTATGTAAGTTTCATTTTAGTATGTGTCTCTGAAAGTGTTTCAACTGTTGTTTCATCATGTATCTCAATCAACATTTCAGCTGGTGTTTTAGCATCCTCAATAATGGGGATTGCTGAACTGAATGAATTTCCAAATGGTGGATTCATTCCTTCATCAGTCACAAAGTATGGAACATCCTCAATGACTATCGGTTCTGTTATCTCCTAAATAAATTATTTTCAATAGGTCCAACTCAGACAATTTATTTTTCATAGTAGTGAAGATTTCAGGGTATATTATGAAAGATGTTTGGGTGATTAACAAATTTGGAATGCGTGGTGTTCTGTTTTTCAAGAAAATTTGGAAGTTTAGCTTTCGGTGGCTTAGGTGAACTTTTCAATAGTTCAGTAGCCACCGAAAAGCCCAACTTTCGACAACTAATGATTTGAACTTAGGGCTGTGTTAACCACTGAAAGCTTGTTGACGTCATTTTTATAAAAATTCTGGAAAGGGGGCTTTCGATGGCTTAGGAGAACTTACCAACAATTCATTAGCCACCAAAAGGCCCAGGTTTCGGTAGCTTAGCAAGTGGGTCCAAGAAGACATTAACCACCGAAAGCTCATTAAATACATTTTATGGAAAGGAAGCTTTTGGTGGCCTGGGAAAATGAGCCAATGGTTCATTAGCAATTGAAAAGACTAGCTTTCAGTAGCTTGCAAATTAGGCCCAAGATTCCAGTAACCACCGAAAAGGCCAAAAGAGTGAAAACGGTTATCTTATCCATTGAAATCAGACGTTGCCAGCATGAGGCACGTCACAATCTAGCACTTAGCTGCTGAAAGGATTGGGGAACTGCATAAAATCATTAGTTGGTAAATAAAGGGTTGTTATTGAACCAAATTGACTAATACAGACCAAAACCCCAAGCCTACCCTCCATTTGTCCCACGACTGTAGTTGAACCACCATGAAACATCAGTTTTTCAGTTAAAGATGATCCTTGTACTGACTATCTCATGGTTATCACCAGAGTCTACCATCATTATAATCAAGTACTAATCGACTGATTGGCCCCTCAAAATCAACACCATATCCTCAGTAAACTCCACAATTATCTACATGTATCCTCTCCGCTCGAGACCACCCCTGAAACCAGAGCACTAATCCCATTTACAGAATTCAAATTTTGGTTTTTGCAGGTACTAGAAGCACAGTCCAGAGATGAATAACGGAGGACTTGCCCTCAGATAAGAGTTAGGTGACATTAGCTATCTTGAGTCACATCCATAAGTATGCCAATTATTTAGAGATGTAGGCTGTTATAGGTTTTGTGAGAAAATCGAGGGTTCACACTAGCAAGTTGCAGAAGCATTTTCTCTTTCTTTTGATGGCTCTAAAGCATTGATAGACAAAGAAGAGTTCCAAGTTGATGAAACCCTAATTGCAGAAGTAGAAGAACTCCCAAGAACTAGGGAGAAATGGTTCAAAACCACCATTACGAAGAATGTGGAATTTAGGCCATACTTAAAACCTGAACACAAAGATGTAGTATGGAAGAAAAGCATTCCATCCACCTGGCTAGATGAGAGGTGGCAACAATTATTGAAAGAAATCATGGTTTATATAAGCTATGAAGGCAGGTATAATAGGGTGATGATATAGCACTTTAAAATGATGAATCATTTTACAGGTAGAATCCCTTTAAACCTACCTTTCTACCTCCATAAGAGCCTAACCAATATGGCACACCAGGTCAAGGCCCAGCCCACTAAAATTGCAGGAAGGTTATCTCACCATGCCTTGATACAACTCATCATTCAAGAATTGCTGCAAAGGAGAAACATAGAATGGGAATATTTTTTATTCTAGAATGAGTTTGAAATAGGTTTACAGCCAGAAGACAAAGTAAAGTCCCCTTCAAATAAATCCACCACCCACGGGAGTGGAAAGAGGAAGAGGAGGGCTATCTCACCAGTAACAGTGGATCAACCTTCTCCAACTTCTAAAACCAACCAACCTAAAATAAATCTAGACTTCAGTGCAAAGGAGAAGGAGGCCCCAAGAAGAAAATGAGCAAGAAGTTGACCTAACAGAGCAGGTGGTGGTAGAATATGAGGAGTTCCCCTCACCAACACCAAGGGAAGGTCAAGAGGAACCAATGGCAGAGACCTCCTCAAGCAATCCTAGGTCTCAGAGAATAAACCAGCTGTTAGGGAAAATACATGAAATGGAGGTCTTAGAGAGAGACATAAAAAGAACTAATTCAATATTAACCAAGAAAAATACTCAATTGTATAATTCTCTTCTAGAAATTAAAGGGATGTATTTCCTGCTGCAAAAAAGGAATCTGAGGTTTATGAAGGACAACACCAGGCTTTACAGGATGATTAGACTATTGAGGTTGTAGATGAAGAATTCCAACTCAAACCCTAGCTCTCAAGCTCACTTTGCACTAGAAACCCTAGCAGAGGCAACAACAAGCTTTCAGGATCCCGAGCCAGCTCATGATGTTGTTTCTCTGTTAAACCCTATGCAAATGGAAGAAATATTGAAAGGGCAGAGGTAAAAACTATAAAAGGTTGATTTAAAGGCTAATAAAATTTTGTAGAAAATAGAGCTTTTGGTGGCTTAGGTGAACGCAACAGCTGTTCATTAGCCACTGAAAGCAGAGCTTTCGGCAGCTAACAGACCCATGATTCTGCTTCCTTAACCACCAAAGGCACAAAAGGGTGCAGAATGATATGCTTACACACATAACTAGTTTTGATGGGCAAAAACATCTCAGGGGTGAATTATGAAGCTGAAAATTGATGAAAAGCACCAGTGGAGGAGGCCTATTCCAGTTTTGAAAGTGCAATCAAGGAGAAATGGGTCACAAACCCTACCTGTTTTTTACAAACTGTGGCTTATCTGTCAGATAACAGGTTATAGCTCTACTTCATTGATCACTACAGTTATCAAAGAGTTCAATAAGTGAACAAAGTGTTAGAGTTAGATAGACTAACACTTAAATTAGGGTTTTTGACCTAAATTTCTGCAAAATAGTTATGTTATCTATTTTTAGTAAATCAGATCCAACTTTTTAGGATCTAAAGAATTTTGTAAAGGCTATAAAGCCTAAGACTTATTTTGAAGAAAGGGTTCAACTTCAGATACTTTTAGACCCTTATTTTTATCAAGCTTCTCATGTTATTCATCATTTAATATAAGCTCTTTTGCTATTATATGTTCAGGTTCCATCTCTTTTTTGTTCTGTACTTCTGCTTGAATGTCTGATTCAAGTTTATTCTTTTTATCTAATGCCAGATAGATATAATCCTATCTATGTGTTAATGAGTTGAATTACAAGTATTTTTCCTTGTTATGATTATCCATTCATATGTGATTTCTTTATATATGAATCTGCCAGCATAGTAAGTTCTCCATTTATTCACCTTATTATCAACCCTCTGAACATTGCTGGTTAGAAGCCTTATCTTTTGATTGAGTTTTATGCATGTCTTGAGTGTGTGAGGTCCTTTAGGTCATCTGACTTGATCCATTTAGAAAACCATTAAAAACATTGAAGTTACCAGGCATCTGTTATCAGGAATATTGCACCTTCTGCGAACATAAGCTATTCCTCTGGTCTGAATGGTTTAGATCCAGAACAAATGAGTGAATGACAAAGAATGAAGACCTTCCCTGAATACTGTAGACACCTAGAATATTGTTTCGATTGTGAACCTGTGTACCTGCAAACATATAAAAAATACAAGCACATCAAAGCTACGAGAAGCTACTAGAAAATATTCTACTTATCCATGCTAGTGACTAAGGAATCTAGCAACATGTACATGTGAAATCAAAACAACAGTAATGTGGGATGGAAATCAGCTTTGCATTAAGAATGTATGGAGAAACTTACAACCATTTCCTTAGTGTCGACAAGCCCATCCATGAGACAAACACTTCATCCCCATAAGCTCCAACTTTTCTCTCTATGCACTCCAATGATTTGGACTAGGTAGTCAATCCAACTACATAAAATACCTCTATAGTTGTCCCCCTCAACTATGGATATGAGCTTGTATTTATAAGGCTCAATGGATAGGAATAGTTGAGAGAATTGTGGGTGAGGTGGCTCAAAGATCCTACCATGGGGGATCTTGAGCTCAAACTAACCCATAATGATAGGGATAAAGGAGGACACAAGGCTCAAGTTCTAGAAGCCTCGAGAAACTTCTCTTTTTCCCATTTTACCCAGGGTATCGCTTTTGTTCCCTTATGATAGAGCGGTTTAGATGAGAACCGCTTTAATACCAAAGACCATAGGTGGTGGCACCACTTCTCTATAATAGGATATAGGAGGTGCTGAGAAAGGTACCTCTCATTAGCCACAGGGTAAGCGCAGTGCTAGGTTTTTTCAAGTATAATTGACAAACAGAGCAAGTTTCCACTCCAAGTGTTGGGATCAAGGGAAAACATGGTATTTAAGGGTCTCATCACATGATGGTGATAGGATTTAGGTATAAAAAAATGCCCCCCAAAGCATGAGACTTAGAGGGATACGATAAGTGAGAGCTTTGAGAGAACAAGTTGTCACTTCAAGGTGAAAATGTCAGCTCCATCGGAGAATGTCGTCTAGTAGGCATCTGTAGTACATCAATACTTTTTTCTCATAGACAAATGTAACCAACTCATGGCTGTGGACCAATACAAGGCAGATCCATGAGAGGAATAAACAAGCATGGCTACTAGAATACAACGTAGATCCATGTGATAGAGGACTCAAACTTGGACATAGCTACCGGACATACACCATAGATCTATGTCACATAGATGCAAATTTGAGCATAGAAACAGCCATACAAATGTGGATCCATACTAGATATACAAAAATCCATCGCAACCTAGGGAAATCAATGAGTGCTAAACAAATACCCAGGGTGTTCATATCGTCTTCCACAAAGTATGATTCTTTCCATGTGATTACAATGATCTGAAGTCGAACATGGTAGAAACCACTTGATTTTCGACCAATGATATGAACCGTTAACAAGTGCGAGGGAGATCACCATTGATGTATATGATTCCCAAGGTACCCTAGTACAATCTACTGAGCGTGAATAAATGTCTTGATATCGAACACCCATTCAATTCCATCAATCAAAGGTCAATGATGTGAACCTATGTCGAGAGCGAGAGAATCTGTCATTAAGGAATGTAGATCTCAAGGCACTAAGTTTTGTTTCTAAGACTATTTCACGGATGATGAGCTGATGTTGACGGGAATAATCTCATTGAAGGAGGGCCATGATGAGTCCCACATCGACAACAAAAAAATCAGAACATAGTTCTGGAATGATGTGAATGTAGTAACCATAAGACTGACTCAAAAGTACTAACATAGAGACTGTTTTGACTGCAGAGGTAAAACTTTTTCAGCTTCCCTTTGAACATCGAGCGACACAACAAAATCTTGGCAGCATGACTAACCATAAAAACACACAATACGATGGCAGACAATGCATTCTTTTAAAATACTCAAAGGAGTGGCATGACTCATGAAAGTGGATCGCCATGGAGATTAGCTGAATACCCGATTGACTGAAATGATATGCAGACAAGTGCCATGTTCAAAGGTAACGACAAACTACTTCCATTTGTTTGCAAAAATGATTACATTTCCATTATCCCCATCATGATTGATGAATGCCTCTTTTTGGTTTTATGAGTTCAAAGAGGGTAACAAACACTCGTTATAGCTTGTCCGAAGACAAGTCCAAACTCATATGTTTAACGAACCTGAGAGAAGAGGGGTTCATTCCCCCAAAAAAGGGGTCTTTCAATGTTTAATTTAACGAGTCCAATGAAAGAAAACTTGGTATCGTTCATGTTTAGAGAGTCTGAACGACCACAGAAGAAGATTCCACAGGGTCCTTTTTCGTAAAATAGTTCACCTGAACCGAAAAAGTGATAACCTACCGTCAAATGAACAACTCTTCAAATGCTTTAATGAGCATGAAGAAGACAAGATCACTCGACAATCTTTTCATATTTAAGGAGGCCGAAAAGAGTTTAAAGAAGACTCCACTAGGTCTCTTTTCACAATGAGAGATTTTACGATCCTGAAAAGAATAAAACACGGACTCGGACCTTTGATGCTAAGTTTCGAGAGCATAAAGTGTCGCAATAAACACCCAAAAGACTTTTTTCGTTTTATGGTAGTACAAAAAAGTAAAAAACGAACTCCTAAAAATTTACTGCTACTACTCTTCTATCCTGCAACGACTCAAAAACAAGTGTTAAATTCCCCAATAATTGACATTAAAGGATTATGACTGATAAATTTTGAGTAATAAACAATTTTAAAACAAAACTATAGCATGTCAAACCCTAAAAATTATATAAAAGTCATGTAAATAGTAAAAAATCAAAAAATTTTACTATTTACCCATAGTGGAGAACCTTTGGAGCATTTTCTTAGCCATATTTTCAGTTGCTGATATCGGGAGCATCCGCCGTTGAATTCGTGCACCGTTAGTTCCAGGTAATAGCCTAGACACTACTCTTTCATTTCATGCCTTCAATTTTGATTTTTAATGGTGTTTTGGGATTATATGGCAAGCCCTAAAATCATGGAAGAGGGAATCGCTCTTATCCCTTGCGGGATAAGTGGTACCCCGCTAGAACCACGTCGAAAACATAGCGCACAGGCGGTCCTGGCCATGGAGAAATATAAATGGTTGCACAAGAAAAATTAGCTCATTTTTATTGATTTGAATGATTGGGAATGCTTCTAATAAGTCTTGTGATGGTTTTTGATAGGTTCTTGTTGATAAAAAATGGTCATATGGAAAGAGAGGCAACATGATAACGACAATGCCTTCACCGAATGAAATGTAGGTTGCATAGCCACATTGAGAGACTGTAGACTCTTAAAGTTCTTCTGCACACCCAGTATGGTATTGCATGAGTGACTACTAGAGCATATACTTCGGATGTGGAAGCCAGAGCAACAATATTTCGAGGTTGGTGCTCACATATTGACAGCTGAGGTAGAGGACATCTACTTCCTGACTGGCCTTTCAAGATGGGGTGCTCCCATCTCGCTGACGGGTTCCCATGGGGGGGACATTACTACTCAGAAGTTGATAGACCATCACTGCATTCCTGGGACTAGGACATCGAGGAAGAAAATTCCCATAAAATCAGTGGTGGATGGCCCTCTATGGACTGTGTTGTTTACCATGTAGAAAGTGGCGGGAAGCCAAGGAGTACACCGGGCGTCTAGAGCGCATATGCTCTACGCCATAGAGGCCATGGCGCCTACAGTCTTGTTGAGGCCTGAAAAATCGTAGGTAACAACAGTTAGGGATTCTCCCCAGTAAACGTTCCCAACTATCCCATTACTGTTTGGTATGGGGAATCCGTCCAGTTTGTGGTCAGACTACCGTAGGTCAAGTAACAAAAATAAAAGGTTTTACCAGTTACGACCCGGTCCATCGTGTATTTTTTTTTTGTTTTTTGTATTTAGGTATGAGATGCAAGTGCCTATCTAAAAATGTAGATTGATAGAGAATATGAGGAGCAGTCACAATGTGATGTGCAAGTTCTTACCTCTCGTCTTAACTCTCTCGCATCTAAATTACACACAGCAAAAAACTAAAACTAACTATATAACCTATCCCTAGGGGGCAAGATTATTATTCATCAATGAGTAATGTATTTTGTGCATGCATTAAGAAAAATCACAGATAGCTGTTACTTATTTCAAAACACATGAACATTATAGATATATGAACAACCAGATAGCTAATTGTTTATGAACAACATTCATTACTCATAGTGGAAATTTCATAGAATAAACTAGAGCGCATTCATAACAAGAACATAGGTTCAAAGAGTTAGAATGATCTCACTGTTAATGGATAACAGCTAAAAATGAAATAGTTCACATTCAACAAATCCATAGCATAGCATTTGAAACCTTCCACAAAGCTTTATCCAACAGAAAACTTGTACTTTCTTTATGCAAAAGGAAATAGTTCTTCTTACATCATACTCTCACAAATCTATCTGGGAAAAAGTTATGTTCTACAACTGACTCTCCTATATTTATACAAAAACAACCAAAACCTTTGGGTTGTCCCTCGGGTGACCTTTGGGCTTCCCCAATTGTCCAATACCACAATCTTGTCTTTTAGTCGGTGCTCATGATTTATACAATACATTACATTTCATTGAAATTTAATAGCACTTTTATAACGAGAGACCATCTTGATCAGTGATAAACTTTTCCCAAGCCTGGGCCTCTGCCGCTATCGAATCCACTGGTCCTTTTAGACCTTGTTGACCTTATACCTTGACTTTATCCTTCCTTTTCTATCTCGCTTCTTTATGTTTCATCCTCTTCTTCCCTTCTGCTTTGACTTTTAGACATATCTTGCTTGCAGTAGCCACCCTGTCATGAACATAGCAGTTTTTAGACCATCTAGTATTTAACAAAGTAATACAACTGCACTAATACATGCATTCTGTAAAATGAACTATAAACAAATTTAATGCATGAAAAGAAACATGATAATGCAAAAAAAATCTTGCAAGTTAGTATCTTGAACTCCGCTAAATCCACTCTCCAAACTAAAACACAAGTCCGAAAAATAGACTCTCTATTTCAATCCGGGCCGCATCCGGACCAATTCGACATATTCCAAAGAAAGCATGAAAAAAGACAAAGTAACCACCATCGAAAACAGAGTAAACACACATGAGAAAGGTGGGAAAACCCTCACCGGCAGGAAAAATACTAAGCATCGGGCGAAAACAAAACTCTCGTCGATGGGCGAAAACACTATAAGTTGGGTGGTAAATTCACTAAGCCGCTCCAATGACGGAGGCCATATAGACTAAAGGTTTTAGGGAAAAATAAAATGTCAGCAAAATAAAATACTAAAAGCTTCCATACAGGCATCAAAGATCGAAAGGACTAATCACAATGCGTCGTTAGAATAGATCAATACGCAGCCACAATGGTGGAAGGTGGACAGACAATGGATTCTGCAATAACAAGAATTATTGACGATCGGAAGCTTTGAGGAGTATGTATCAGCAACCAAAGGCTCAATGCAGCCATCGTGTCTGCAACATAAAATACTAAAGCTTTGATCAATCATCAACACCATTCCGATAGCGAAAACAAAAACATTGCAAAGTAAAAAGTTTGATCAATAAAACAAAGGCATCAGTGAAAATCAGAACTGTCCATCGGAATATTTTCCATCTACCCTCCAAAACTGCGGCAACTTAGAAGACTAAAACGCCAATAGTAAAATGAAACAAAAAGCGTATCGGCGAAAAACTAGACTTTCCATCGGGACATTCGTAATTTACCTTCCGCAATGGTGGCTGCGTAAAGAACTACTGCCCTGATTCATTGTTCAAACGAACTTCAACAGTGATAAAGGAAATCAATCCATAAGTAAAAAAACTTCAAACTTCACAGTCAAAAGCATCTGTAGATAAAAAAAATCATTCATCCTCCAAAGGCGGTAAACAATTGAACTCAATTCAAACTCAGGAAAACCCAAAATTGTAGCAAAGGAACAACTGAGTTTAGGAAACCAATAGAACCACGCAAGATAAAATCAACAAGGAGGGTCCAAAATTTTAAAAATTTGGGAAGAAAGTTGCAGCTGCAACAATTGGCGACTATCTGGTGAACCCAGATCTCTAGAAAACTTCTTCTTTGAGCAACAGACTGTTTTGACAATAAATACTAGCATGCTGAATTCCTCTTGTTGGAGCAGGGTCCCGCAGCTACAAAAGAAGCTGCTAGTTTTGGCGGAATGATAAGTTTTGGCGGAAAGAAGTTAAGACAGAGCTACGACGCCGTAGCATGTTTCCAGTTGGAGAGCAGAGCCGAAAACCGTGACTTTTTGAGATAGAAAAGTCAAGAAGGCAGCGGTCGAGAAGAGAGAGCTCAACCACTGCATTGAAGGCAGCGGTGGAAGACAGGAGGGCTCAGCGACCCTCATAAAGAAGAAGGAGCAATGAGGCTCAAGCATTGAAGATGAAGGACAGAAAAGAGAAGCGGTGCATAGTACCCATGGTCAGTGCCGGGAAGCATGTAAGACTGCAGAGAGCTGTGGTGTGATGGGAAGCGGCTACCTCAAGGACAGAGAGGACCGACTGTCACTAATTAGGGTTTGGGTTACTGTTGGGATAGGCCCACAGTGTTGTAAATGCAAGACCTTCGGGCTGCTTATAAAAGAATGTAATTTTGTATTGTAAAAGGTTAGCTAGTTGGTTGGGTAGACAGTTGGACAGTCGTAATTGAAATAGGAAATAAGGAGAAGTAGACTGTTGTAAAAGCCGAGCTCTGGTTCTGGTCTTAGCGGTAGCAATCTTACTGAAACCAGTAGCTGGCTTATAGAGCATGCATGTAACAATCCGCAGGGATTGACTGAGAGGGAAGAGTATATTGTAAGAGAACAATACAGAGAGAAGAGAGATTTAAGAGAGAAAATCTTGAGCTGCATATGCGGTGCAGCAGAACTGTGTTTTACCTTCCCCTTGAGCTATAATAGAAAACACAGTTCTGTGGACGTAACTTCCATCCTGGAGGTGAACCACGTTAAAATCTGTGTTATGTGACTGGTTTATGTGTTATGTTTACTTATGCATTGCTCAGTTATTTTATGGAATTTGTTTGCAGTTTAATGAATGAATGTATTAATCAGTTCACCATAGCATAGAAGGATAATCATAGGTTAAAAGCCTTTGGCATGTTGTATGTGTTTCACTTATGTTTGCGTAACCAACTACTGGTTGTAGTATTGAATAGCTTTGTATGTTAAGTCTTGCATGTCGACACGAGCAACGCTAAGTGCACTAAACCACGGAGGTGGGATATCACAGAGAGGTGATACCGCACCGGCAGAGAAGCTGCGGTGCACGATACCGCAGGTTGAGGACTTCGCGTTGGGCAGGAGCTACGTGTCGCACGGTGCGCGGCGTTGTAGTAAGGCTGGAGATATCGCAAGTCAGGGGAAGTGCGCATCATAGAGAAGGACTGCACGACGGAGTAAAGGAACGTCTCGCGGCTAGAAGAGCTACGCGACGATGGGATCGGGCGACGCGAGCAGGAGGTCGCGCGACGCATGGACACAGAGGGAGATCTTGCAGCCAGAAGAGCTGCGAGCCGCAAGTAGGATTGCGATAGAACTTGGTCCAAGACGCTTGAGTCCTTGGCCAACCCATTAGAATCACTTCGGGTGAGACTTCAGGCCACTGTGCGGTCTGTCGCCGAAAGGGCCAGTGAGCTAGGGGTGTTGTTGGTTGATAATAGTAAACCCGGGTCTGCCCATGCAATCAACAAATGGTTCCATTGCCGGTTTGAACAACTGGGAGTTAATGTTATTTTAGCATCCTACCAGTGAAGAGTTTCACCAGTGGCTGGATTCAAACTTAAGGGAGTTTGCCAAGAAAGAAAATCAAAGCCCTAAACTGAGCACAGAGGCCTGGTTAGAAAAGCATATCCCTTTAGATATACATGCTATATTTTTTGCAACCTATGGAAACGAGCTTTTCGACTGGTTATCCAAGTTGACAGATAGGAACACATTCGAGAAGAAAAGAAACATTGTCTGGACACCGGAGCTGATTCAGACCGTGCAGAACCTTGACAATCCGATTACGAGAGCAGTGGACTTCTGGCTTACCAGTGTGCTAGAAGGCTTTGTTACAGAATTTGCAGTTGACCAGAGAAAGAGCTTCCATGAAGCCGAACGATACTTCTTTAGAGGATATCGTGGTAAGTACCTAAGATCTCTAAACTTGTCCCTTAAGATGCTGCTATATGAAAAAGGAACAATGGATCTAGTCTCAGATGAATAAGTAAAGATAGTAATGTCACAAGAGTTTGAAAGTGATTTTGATGACATTGGACGAACACGTAGTGGGAGGAGATATAAAGTAGATTTTAGCTCTCCTGTATTTGAAGATAGTTCAGACAGTATTAGACAACAGAGTCCTAGTACCACAGAAGAACCAGAGGGGGGTATTCCTTACCACCCCTATACCCCACAGAAACAGACAGGGACTCAGAATAACCCCGTAGGTACCCCATCTAGTAGTTCACAGACAATACCTACTCCCGCTACATCACCTTTACCTACACCGCTGAGTGGTAGTAACCCAGTCAGTCAGAACCCACCACAGAGAAATAGAATGGGAGACAACATGAAGCTACCTATTTTTAAAGGTACAGGAGCATAAGACCTGGAACATCATTGGTTCCTATGCAAAGCCATGTGGACCATTAAAACAATCAACGATGATAACCTTAAACTTGTACAGTTGGTCACCACACTCAGAGACAGAGCCTTGACATGGTACATAAAGTATACTACATTGCCCAAGACACTTGCCCAGGTCAAGAACGCCATGATCAAAGAGTTTAAGAAACCTAAGTCTGAGTCTCAGTGCATTACAGAGCTTAAGGATATTAAGCAGCTACCATCAGAGTCAGTATGGGACTTTGACCATAAATTCAAATCTCTTATAGACCAAGTAAGTTTTGAGTTTGCGCTGGAGCAGCATAAGGAATGGTTTATTGCAGCACTGCTCCCTCACATTAGAGTGCCACTAATGTAGCAGAAACTCACTACTCAAGATGAAGCGCTGGAGATGGCAATGAAACTAGAGGCTTCACCTCTAGCAGAGACTACCACAGGCATGACAACCCTACAGAACCAGTTGGCCAACCTCACGTTACAGATACACGAACTTAAGAAAGGGAAAGAGGTTATGCAAGACATATGGTGCATAAAGTCTAGAGCACAGGGTCATACCAAAGACAACTGTCCAGTCTTTGCAGAATATTTAGCATTAGGGGCTCCTAACCCCTTACCACGAACACAAGGGCCATGGTGTGAAATATGTAAAACACAAGGACACCCACCTCAGCAATGCCCTTTGCTTCAGAAGTATGTATAGACACCTAAGAACCTATACTATGTCTTCTATAAATCCATCGGGCATGATGAACAGGACTGCCGAGCCTATGATCTCATGTTAGATAGAAAACATGATGTGTATAGAGTCCAAGTAGACACACAGGGTCCAGTAGCAGGACCTCAGCCGGATCAGGCTTACGGAGACCATCCAGGAGGATTCAAAGGATGAGGCCATGGAGGAGGCTTTGCATGTGGAGAAGGCTTTGGCCAAGGAGGAGGTTTTGGCCAAGTTCGTGGGCCAATCACTTGTTATAATTATGGAGTTGTAGGACACTATGCTAGGGACTGCCAGAACCCCACTACTACTTGTAACTACTGCAAATCTTATGATCATACTATAGAGGAGTGTCCTATCTTGATAGCTAAGATCAAAGACTCTAAACCAGCCGTACACCAGAACATCCAACTTATTGTTGCTGAGCAGGCAGAACCAGAACCAAGAGTCAATATTGTGACTTGGAGTGGTGCTTCCACCAGTGGCACATTGCAGCAGACCGAAAAGAACACAAGTCAGGAGTGGGTGCGCAGAGCTCCTAGTAAAGCAACAACACTCGACCTACAACAGACTAAAGAGACCTTTCATGAAGCCAATGATTCCTTTGATGAACCTACACTATCAGGATCGCATGTACCGCCGTCTAGGGGCGTATCGCAGCAAGCACCTTGTGGCGATAGCCCTGAGCAGGCACCGCAGGCTACCACATCGGGGAGATGCGGCGAGGATGAATTGACAGGAAGTGTACAATCCTTCCTGCACAGCTGCTTGAAACTCCTAAGAAATGACAAAGCTATCAGCGAACTACAGCGCATGATAGATCAATGTCAGCAACCCTCTCTCTTAGGTAGTGCACACCGCACTGTCCATAATATTACAAGACATACAAGGACTGGAAGAGAGATGAAATTCACAGCGCAGATTGGCGAGTTTGAAATGGATGAGGTTGTCTTAGATCTAGGATCAGAGGTGAATGTTCTGACTAAGCAGACATGGGAACAGATGGGTAGCCCTCAGTTATCCCTATCACCTATCCACCTGAGATTAGCTAATCAGCAGTGAGTATCACCACTGGGTCGACTACCACAGGTGCCACTTGACATTGACGGAGTTCGTACTTTTGTGGACTTTGAGGTTATAGAAATCATTAGCGAAAGTCGACCATATCCAGCACTATTAAGTATTGATTGGGAAATTGGTAGCAAAGCTGTCATTGAACTAAAGAGAAGACAAATGACCTTTGAGGATGCGCAGATCTGGGTCATCGCACCACTGGATCCTTACCAAGGTCCTAGATATATCGAACCTATCCGAGCAGAGGAGGAGGCACATAACATCGATAGTCTCTACTAGATGACTGCGAACCAGAACGATTACATCAATCCAACCGCAGAAGGGAACATTAGTTGGCAATGCGACAGCTCATGCACATCGGATTTTGACGTTGGTCTAGAGAACTGGCAGAATATACTTTACGAAGTCTCAGCGCGCAGATGTACGTTTATCAGTAAGTCACTACGATGGATTGGCGCAGAGATCGCTGAGACTCCATCATATCATGCTCTGACGGATATCCAGGATTTTTTTGAACAGTTTGAGCAACAAATTCCTTATGAATAGAGGATCGCAGCTATGGACCTTGCAGTTCGAGCTACACCTGCAAGATGGTGGTATGCGCATAAAGAGAATATCGCATCATGGGATAATATAAAAATACTGATGGCGATCAGATTTTCTGACGACAGAGAGTATGTCCAGTAGAAGTACATAGGAGAAACTGACCCCAGGGCACACATTCAGACATGTGAATAGAACTGGTCGGACATTCTAGAAGATGAATGGGTTCACAGATTCATTCACACATTGGACACAGTTCCAAGGAATTGGTATACAGAGACCGAGCTGCGCAAGGGGACAACCACATGGTCACTTATGACAGACAGCTTCCTACTCACCTTTGCGTTTGAATCGGAACATCCAAGTGTTGTTCAGGCCCTAGACATAATCAAGATCAATATATTTGAGGACTGTACCATCTCAGTGCAGGCTCAACCTGAGTGGGCCACCCAGTTGCAAGACGCGCTAGAATGCTATAACTTTGCAACAAAGCCAGACAATGAGGAGGAGGATGAGGACCCTCGCAACACCAACATTCCAGAGTCAGAAGGGACTCGCGATGTTGAGGGACCACAGTTAGAGATTCCAGCAATCACTGAGCCCATCAAGATTAAAAAGATCAATATTGGCACAGACGTAGAACCTAAGTTTGCCTCTATTGGAGACTAATGGAATGATGAAATAGTTGGACAAGTTGCAGATCTGCTACATGACTATCAGGACCTATTTCCCACCAAGTTCACAGAGATGAAGGGAATAGTTGGAGATCTGGGAGTCATGAGGATACCATTAAAGGAGGATGCTAGACCAGTTAAGCAGCGCCCATATAGATTGAATCTGCACTACAAAGAAAAAGTAAAGGATGAAATTGATAAAATGCTAGCAGCAGGCATCATTGAGCTAGTAGAGGAAAGCGAATGGGTTAGCCCTATGGTAGTGCAAGAGAAGAAAACAAAAGGGGACATCAGGATCTGTGTTGATCTGCGAAAACTCAACGATGCATCACTTCATGATCCATTTCCAACACCGTTCACTGATGAAGTATTGGACAACGTGGGAGGACAAGAGGTCTACTCCTTCATCGATGGGTTTTCAGGCTACCATCAGATCAGAATACATCCATAAGATCGATCCAAGACCACCTTTGCAACAGAATGGGGATCGTTCCAGTATATGGTAATGCCCTTTGGTCTTAAGAATGCACCAGCTATATTTTCTAGAGTAGTAGTTCCTGTCTTTAAAGAATACATCCATAAGTTCTTAGAAGTATATTTTGATGACTGGACTGTATTTGGGCTAATCGATAAGCACATACGAGATTTAAGACTGATGTTAGAGAAATGTAGGCAGTACCAAATTTCTCTAAACTTGAATAAATGTATATTTTGTGCACCATTCGGTATCTTGTTGGGTCATATTGTGTGCAGACAAGGCTTGATGGTAGATCCCGCGAAGATCGCCATCATTGTAAATATTCCAGCACCCAATTCAGTCAAGCAACTGAGGACAGTACTTGGTCATACCGGGTACTATAGAAAGTTCATCAAGGGCTACGCAAAGATTACAGCGCCGATGGAGAAGTTGCTAAAGAAAGATGTAAAATTCCTATGGAATGAGGAATGCCAGCAGAGTCTAGACACACTTAAGGAGAAGATGGTTACAGCACCCATCTTAGTATTTCCTGACTGGACTAAGCCATTTCATGTACACGTGGATGCATTCGGCATCGCATTGGGAGTCATCTTGACACAGCCAGGAGAAGGGGATCTTGACCATCCCATTGCATATTCCAGCAGAAAGCTATCAACAGCAGAAAAAAACTACACCACAACAGAAAGAGAGGGCTTAGCTATGGTGTATGCGCTGCAGAAGTTCAAGCACTATCTATTGGGTGCCTCATTTAAAATGTTCACTGACCATTTCGCACTAAAATACTTGGTCAATAAACTAGTGTTAGGGGGGCGAATCTGCAGATGGTTACTCCTCTTTCAGGAGTATGATTTTGAAATCATTATGAAACCAGGAAGACTGAATGCAGGACCAGATCATTTGTCGCGGTTAGACTCAGGAGAAGAGCCCAGTAACCTAGAAGACAATCTGCCAGATGCGCCGTTGTTTTCCATACAGATCGCAGATGAGTACTATGCCGACATTATTCAATTCCTCACTACAAGAGTAGCACCTGATGACTTTACTAAGCAGCAAAAGAAGCAGTTGGTTGTTAAAGCAGCAGACTTCACCCTCATCGCAGGACACCTATACAAGTTAGGTCCGAATGAAGTTCTGCGCAGATGCGTGATGCCGTACGAAAAAGACGCTACTATCAAAGAGGCTCATTCAGGAACCGCAGGAGGACATTTCGCAGGAAAACCGACTGCACAGAAAATACTGGAGGCAGGATTATGGTGGCCTACATTGCATAAAGACACCAAGGAATTTTGCAGATGCTGCGATATCTGCCAAAGGGTAGGAAAACCCTCGCGACGCGATGAAATGCCGCTGCGACCGCAGGTCATGTTGTGCGCATTTGACAAATGGGCTATAGATTTTGTGGGTCCTATCAACCCACCAGGAAAGCGCACTGGTGCGAGATATATTATCACTGGAACAGAGTACCTCACCAGATGGGCAGAGGCCAAAGCAGTAAGAAATTGTGATGCTGCTACAGCTGCATAGTTCCTTTTTGAAAACATCATCAGCAGGTTTGGATGCCCAGTAATTTTGATGAGTGATCAAGGCACACATTTCTTGAACAGCACTATTGAGGCATTGACAGAAGAATTCCAGATTCAGCACTATAAGAGCACTCCCTACCATCCACAGGCTAATGGTACAGTGGAGGCCTTCAATAAGATTTTAGAAAATGCTCTTACTAAGATCTGCAATAGCCAGAGGAATGATTGGGACCTCAGAGTTAATGCTGTCTTATGGGCGTACAGGACCACATGTAAGAAACTTACGGGACACACACCTTTCAGCTTAGTATATGGACAGGAGGCTGTTATGCCTATGGAGTATATTCTTCCCAGTTTAAGAATCGCTCAGATTACCGGGATGACTGATACAGACACAGTTGAAGCAAGGCTAGCACAGCTGCTTGCCTTAGAAGAAGACAGGTCCATCGCCAGATTCCATCAGAAAGTGCAGAAGGCCCGAGAAAAATCTTGGCATGACAGACACATTAAGAATAAGACTTTCCAGATCGGAGACCTGGTGCTCCTCTATGACAGCAAATTCATCAAGTTCTCAGGGAAGTTTAAGACACATTGGCTAGGGCCATATTAGATACAGCAAGTCACAGAGGGAGGTGCCGTTCAGCTCAGCCAGCTGAATGGGGAGATTTTGCCCACATGGATTAATGGCAGTAGGCTTAAGCCCTATAGTGATAACCACCCCACCTCTTAACCAGCCGCAGGGGTGTAGATGTCTAGTGTAGTTGAAAGGAGGCATCGCACCGGGAACTAGTCTACACCGGAAGGTATTATTAAAACAAAAAACAAAAAAAAATTGTTTTATGCAGGTGATGCGGAGTCGCATCGCAACAGCGCGATATTTCCCCGTGCCACGTACTCAGTTTGCAACCGACAAAGGCCAGTCAAGTCAGCAGCTGACAGGTAGTTAATGAGGTAATGATCCATATATCTTATCGTAGATTTGGCAGCAGTATAATTAATTTTTCCAGATTTGGCAAATCTCCGACGAGACCGACGCCTGTACACACACGTTCAAGGGAAATTCGATCAAATTTCCGCATTTATTAGGAATCGGATGGCGGGTGTGGTCTCGTCCAGGTAGTTATGATGACTAGCAGGTTTGACCCAGGATAATCGTTGCATTCGGTAGTATGCCTTCGGCATAAAATCAGACATCCTTCAAGTAGGAAGGGTACAGTTGCCAAATCTCGAGAGCTATACAGGGCAGTGCTAAGTGTCCCTTATGTAGAGCCAATTAAGTTACAGAGTACAGTGACTTCCAGAGTTCGAAGCCACTGCATGCCCAGAGTATTGAGCCAAGCAGATTCTGACTGAGGACGAACCTCTAGAAGGCATGTTGAGACGTTTTGACCCTGGTGACCGTAGGTCCGCCATGACGACGTCGCCTAGGGATGTGAAATTAAGTACAGCACAAGTTAGACAGCCGCTAAGGATGAAGAGTCAAGCGCTAGAATTAGAAGTTGTCACCAAAGTCTCTGCCAAGGAGAAGAAGAATGCCGAGTCAATCACTGAAGATAAGAAAGCAGAGCAGAAGAACGATGAGAAGAAATCTCCCGCTAGGTGCAAAGTAAAAATGAGAAAAAGAAAGCAATGAGAGAAAGTCGCTGACCTATCTAATCAGCTAAGAGAAGCACGAAAGACTGCAGAGGCACTGAAATAGAAACCTGATGGTCAGAGGCAGCATGTGGATCTGGACCACTTCGAAGAGAAGAGAAGTGGAAGAGGACTGCAAACCCAGCAGAGGGGAGACTTCCAGAACGAGGACAAAGGCTTGTTCTCGGAACGGAGTTCATGGTTTGCTTCTCTCCCATCCACAAGGTTCTAGACAAAAGGAAATGTTTGAGAAGGCTGGAAGATACAGATTCTCCTTGTGATAAAAGTTCTAACCCAGATAAAAAGGAAAGGATATCTGTGGAACACTTCTCAAACACTAGAGCGTTCTCAAAGGAGAACAAGCGAAGAGAGAGAAACTGTGACTACAGGCAGAAAGGATAAGAGAGCCCAGCGAACTAAGTTACCAAAACTCCACAAGAGAGTGTCAAAGTGATGCAGAAAGAAGTCACAGGACTTCATGACAGGTTGCAGAGGGCTTCGCAGGAAGCCAAGGAAAAGTTACAGCAGGAGAAGCCTGTTGCAGGTGGCTCGAGGACGAGCCACAAGTAAGTGTTAGGGGACTATTGGAGCAGGGTCTCGCAGCTACAGAAGAAGCTACTAGTTTTGGTGGAATGATAAGTTTTGGCGGAAAGAAGTTAAGATAGAGCTATGACACTGTAGCACGTTTCCAGCTGGAGAGCAGAGCCGAAAACCGTGACTTTTTGAGATAGAAAAGTCAAGAAGGCAACGGTACTTGAGCCGCCGAGAAGAGAGAGCTCAACCACTGCATTGAAGGCAGCGGTGGAAAACAGGAGGGCTCAGCGACCCTCATAAATAATAAGGAGCAATGAGGCTCAAGAATTGAAGACGAAGGACAGAAAAGAGAAGCGGTGCATAGTACCCATGGTTAGTGCCGGGAAGCATGGAAGACTGCAGAGAGCTGTGGTGTGACGGGAAGCAGCTACCTCAAGGACAGAGAGGACCGACTATCACTAATTAGGGTTTGGGTTATTGTTGGGACAGGACCACAGTGTTGTAAATGCAAGACCTTCGGGCTGCTTATAAAAGAATGTAATTTTGTATTGTAAAAGGTTAGCTAGTTGCTTGGGTAGACAGTTGGACAGTCATAATTGAAATAGGCAATAAGGATAAGTAGACTGTTGTAAAAGCCGAGCTTTGGTTCTGGTCTTAGCGGTAGCAATCTTACTGAAACCAGTAGCTGGCTTATAGAGCATGCATGTAACAATCCGCAGGGATCGACTGAGAGGGAAGAGTATATTGTAAGAGAAAAATATAGAGAGAAGAGAGATTTAAGAGAGAAAATCTTGAGCTGCATATGTGGTGCAGCAGAACTGTGTTTTACCTTCCTTTTGAGCTATAATAGAAAACACAGTTCTGTGGACGTAACTTCCATCCTGGAGGTGAACCACGTTAAAATCTACGTTATGCGACTGGTTTATGTGTTATGTTTACTTATGCATTGCTCAGTTATTTTATGGACTTTGTTTGCAATTTAATGAATGAATGTATTAATCGGTTCACCACAGCATAGAAGGATAATCATAGGTTAAAAGCCTTTGGCATGTTGTATGTGTTTCACTTATGTTTGCGTAACTAGCTACTGGTTGTAGTATTGAATAGCTTTGTATGTTAAGTCTTGCATGTCGACATGAGCAATGCTAAGTGCGCTAAACTGCGGAGGTAGGATATCACAGAGAGGTGATACCGCACCGGTAGAGAAGCTGCGGTGCGGGATACCACAGGTTGAGGACTTCGCATTGGGCAGGAGTTGCGTGTCGCATGGTGCGCGGCGTTGTGGTAAGGCTGGAGATATCGCAAGTCAGGGGAAGTGCGCATCATAGAGAAGGACTGCATGGCGGAGTAAAGGAACGTCTTGTGGCTAGAAGAGCTGCACGACAATGGGATCGGGCGACACGAGCAGGAGGTCGCACGACGCACGGACACAGAGGGAGATCTTGTAGCCAGAAGAGCTGCAAGCCGCAAGTAGGATTGTGACAGAACCTGGTCCAAGATGCTTGAGTCCTTGGCCAACCCATTAGAATCACTTCGGGTGAGACTTCAGGCCGCTGCGCGGTCTGTCGCCGAAAGGGCCAGTGAGCTAGGGGTGTTGTTGGTTGATAATAGTAAACCTGGGTCTGCCCATGCAATCAACACCTCTAGATGTCTGGATTTCCCAAATGACAAATGTATATACTTTAATCATTGATATCAGTCCAATTTAGGGATCATGGGAACCAAGATTCAAAAGTCAAGAAAAATCTTTTGAGGCCAGGAATATGAATTTCATTTTTTACCTCTATCTTCGAGCAGTTCCTAGCTTGGACACCACAGGATTGTAACATATGGTAAATAGAAATATTCGTTTGTTCCTCATTCCCATGCCATTTTTCACTTTTTGTGATTTTGGACCTTTTTTTCCTTTTTGAGTCCTCCTACATTCCTTTCTTTTTGAATTTTTATTCAGGCTCCTCTATCCATAGTGTCCTTTTGTGTGAGAGATGTATTTAATTTTCAGCTCATGGACGGAGAAGAACTTTGGAAATTTTGTACTCATATGATTTAGTACTTTGATTTGATACATATTGATTTCTCAGGAGATTCTTGACTCTTATTTTCCTTTTGGCTTTCAATTCTTGGCATGGGATTATTTATATAATATATTGTTTACCTTGTTTCCTTTCCATAGGTCTTTTGCTGTCACCCCCTACAACATTTTTTAAATGTGAGACGGATGGAGCCTCGAAATCGTATTCCATACCTTTTGATCCTGAGTTATTTTACAAGTATTAAGTAGGACTTCAATGTGTTCGTAGCCATTTAGGAAAACTACTAAACTAGAAGAAATTATTTTAGATAAAACAAAAGTACAGAGTCTTATAGTCAAGGATTTTAGTTAATCCAAAATTTTGATGCTCTCCATGCAACCAAAAGTTTGCTTCTTTTATTTAAATCCATCAAAATCTAAAAAACAACAAAAATAAGGTAAATCCAAAATAAACAAATAAATCAGTTTATTTATGTACAAAACAAAAACAAAAATCAAGAAAAATAAGGCTTGAGAACTAAACCATTAACTAGTAAGTTCTCTTCCCACCCCTGTAAATCTTGCAATTTGTAGGTTGAGGGGCCAAGTTTTGCTGCAATCTGAAAAGGGTCTACCCATAACTGTTGAAACTTTTTGTGTTTCCCCTTTTCATCATGCAGGTGATCCCACTTAAGAACCAGGTCTCCCACTTCAAATTCCCTTTTCCCAACTTTATGTTTATCAAATGACTGTTTCACTACTTCATGTTGATGTTTAAAATGTTCTTTGGCCCTAGATCTAGACTCCTTCACCTTCAAAACATTATAGATTCTAATTTGTAGGATTTCGTTATCTGTGCCTCTAGACTCTTAGGCTATTATGGAATATGGTATCATAATGTTAGGAGGAAGGATAGCTTCTTTTCCATAAACAAGGGTATATGGTGACACACCTAAGGAATTCTTGGGTGTGACCCTATCAACCCAAAGAGCATTTGGTAACGCTAAATGCTAACTTCTCTGGTTTTGTATCACAGTCTTTTTTAAGATCCTAATCAGATTCTTGTTTGTAGATTTTGCCAAACCATTCCCTTGTGGGTAGTAGTTTGCAGAATAGTGCAACTTAATCCCTCTTTCATGAGCAAAAGCAGTTAATCTAATAGAAGAAAAATAAGTAGCATTATCGAAAACCAGGGAAATTGGAACCCCAAACCTGGTCATAATATGATCTTGCAACAAATCCATGACCGCATCTTCATTCACTTTACGTAACAGAATTGCCTCGACCCATCTAGTGAAGTAGTTAGTTGCCATCAAAATATATTTTTGTTGCAAGGAAGAATTTGGTTTTATCTCTCCAATGATATCAATTCCCCATTGCTCAAATGGTTCCGTTATCATCACCGGCTTCAATGGTCTTGTTTCTTTGTATTGTCTTCCCCCACACCTCTGGCAGATATCACACTTTCTGACATGGGCATGCGCATCCTTGAATAGTGTCGGCCAATAGTATCCGGCTCTGAGAATCTTATGGGCTATTGTATCTCTGAAAAAATGACCTCTAGCAGGCCCATCATGTAACTATGTTATGACTTTATTTGCGTCTTCTTTCTCTAAGCATCTGAGAAGGACTCCATCATAATTCTTCCTGAATAAAATTCCATCAATGATTTGATATGCAGCTGATTTAAGGCGTAACGCTCTTCGCTGTTTGGAATTCCAATGTTCTGGAAACAATCCTTCCTGAAGGTAATGAACAAGGTCTCGTTACTAGGAATCTGGAGCTGTGAAAAGAGGACATACATCCATCATATGTAACTCAACTTCATTCTCCCAATTGTTTTCTTCATTGTTGTTACCTTCAGCCATTAGTTTGCATAGTCCTTTCCCTTTAACTATGGATGCTGGTTTGAATTCGAGGTCATATTCTTATAAAGCTACTACCCAGTTGCCTCTTCTTTCTCCTAATTCCTTTTGTACGAAAAGAGACCTTACAACTGGGTGTGGAACTATTACCTTCGTCCGATTCTTAAGTATGTATGGCCTAAATTGTTTTACCGCTTTGAAGACTGCATAAGCTTGTTATCCACAACTAGGTAATTCAATTTGGCCCCATGCAGAACAATGCTCATAAATGATATGGGGTACTCATCTCCCCCATCTTCCTTCTGAGTAAGCACCGCTGCTAATGAATCGTCAGATGCGAAAGTGTACAAAATAAAATCCTTTTCGAAATTTGGACTTTTAAGAGATGGTGCATGAGCAATAGATGTCTTTATTTTACTGAATGCATTCTTCTCTACATCAATCCACTTGAATTGTACACTTTTTTTTACCATTTGCTACAAAGGTTTAACGATTTGAGCGAAATCTGGTACAAACCTTTGCACAAAATTTATTGTCCCCATGAATGATTGCATACCTTTTTTGTTATTGGGTAAAGGGATCTGTTCTATGGCTTTTATCCTTTCTGGGTCTATGGAGATCCCCTTTTTAGAAACCACGTGACCCAATAGCTTTCCTTATATAACCGCAAACACACATTTCCTTGGATTCGGTGAAATGCCATATTTTTGACAACGCTCAAAATTTTGTTTTAGATGGAATGCGTGTTCTTCTCTCTTCTTTGAAAATATCATGACATTGTCGAGATATACTACAACACTACAGCCAATTAGACCGTGGAAAGCTATATCCATAGCCCTCTAGAAAGTAGCTCTAGCGTTGATGAGTCCAAAGGGCATCCTTTTGTAAGCAAAAGTTCCCTATTTTGTTCTGAATGTAGTTTTTAGTCTGTCTTATTCAACTACTAACACTTGATTGTAGCCAGAGAATCCATCTAATAATGAAAATAACTCAGAACCCAAAACCATCTGCAATATCTGCTCCATGGGTGGGACTAGACAGTTGTCTTTATCTGAAGCACGATTTAGGTTTTTGAAATCCACACATAGCTTGATCTCTCCATATTTCTTCCTTACTGGTACCAAATTTGAAACCCATTCCGAGTGTCTGAATTTGAATATAATTTTGGCATCCAATAATTTTTTCACTTCACTCTGAATTAAAGGTTCCAGTTTTGGATGCATTTTTCTCAACGGCTGTTGATAAGGCTTGAATCCAGATCTAATAGGGATGACATGTTGTATAATATTGGTGTCATATGTTTTAAGCTCTTTATATGTCCAGCAAAACACATCTTTGTATTGTTTGAAAAAACTGATGAACTTATTTCTTTCACTCGGGGAGCAACACTTTCCCAAATTCACATATTTGGGCTTAACTTCAGTTCTTAAATTTATCAGCTCGAATTGTAAAGACGAGCTATGAGTCTTGACATTTGCTGGTCTTCTGAACTTGTTGTCTAAATCAAACATCCACTCTAAGGTCCTAACCCCTTTAGGAATAAAGTTGTCGAATTTTAATTCAGCTTGGTGTTCTTCATCATCGATAATTGCCCCTTTGAAAGTCTCATCATTCGTCAAACATTCGAGGATTTGTTGATCATCATAAAAAACTTGTATATTAGTAATCATGTCTGGAATCGAGGCATGGAAAGTAATTCAATAGAACACTTGTTATTTGAAGGTACAAGCCTTGCAGCTGAGGTAGCTAACAAGTCAGCTGCTGCATTCTTAAGTCTATGAATGGATACAATATTAAATGCATAAAAAATTGTCAGCAAATCCCACACTTCATTCTAATAATATTTTAAATGAGGTGAGATGAAATGTATCTATTTTCGAATTAGCTTTACAATTATTTCAGAATCCCCATACACTTTCAAATTTTCTACTTTTAATTCAATTTCTTTTCTTAGTCCCTGAACTAATGCTTCATATTCAACTGTGTTATTGGTACATTCAAACTCTAATCTACATGAAAGAAAATGTTTATTTTTCTTTGGATCAATCAAGACATAACCAACTCTTAATCCTTCCAAAGTTTTAGATCCATAAAAAAAAAGTGTCCATTAACTATCTACTTCTACTGTACTTGAATCAAAAACTACATCTGAAACAAAGTCTATTATTTTACAGTCAAATTCATCAGCCCATGAAAATCGAAGGAGATCAGGCTGTGTGTCTGGTGTACCGATGGATTCTTCTACTTGGTAATTTCCCAGTTCAAGCTCAATAAAGTAATTTACCAACACAGAATTCACTGGTTCATTCTTACCCTCCAACTGAGTAACGTTGTGCTTCATATGGGGCTCTCTTAATACTTTTATTTGATTGGAACTTCCCTTATAAGGCAACCACAGATGTGACCAATCTTATGCAAAATATCCATTTAGCTTTGCTGACCAATCCCGACTCAAAACAAGTCCATATGCCTCAAGTATGTCTGCTACTATAATATCGATGAACTGCCATACCTTTTCATTTGAAGATAATTGAATCAGAACATCCTGCATTTCCCCAATTACCTTCACATTTGTTCTATCTAATTGAATAACCTACCAGGTAGATGGTTTAGGCTGTCCATTTATCTTTTTGCAAAATGAAAGTGGCATAACATTGACTGATGCCCCTGAGTCTACTAAACAGTTGTGCACGTTATGGTTGAAAATTTCAAAAGTTAATAGAAATGGTGGGGTTTTGTATTTAGACTTACCTCCCACACTTGCTTCACCAATTTATTCTTCTTTAGGTTGATTGTCAGTGGGAAGCTTTTCTTCAGGTATTTCAAGCTTTTAACAATCTTTCTTTCTACTGAGGCACATTACACATTTCAAACAATGAGATATTTTCCTTAGCCCTCTTAATATCTTCCACAATATCATACTCCATCTTATGTTCTTTGAGATTCTTTTTTACATCATCAGTCTTCTCCTCAATGGGCTTAATAGGCATGTTGATTTTCTTTGGATTTTGACTCGTAATGGTGAATTCAGGTATTTTATTAGATGTGGTGCTCTTCTGAATTTTCTTTACATTATTTTGAAGTCTCTTGATTTTCGAGAGTACTGATATGTCCTCTTTTATCAAACCTTGAGTTCTTTTTGTCACATTTGTTTCCGATATCTCCTCCTATTTCAGATAGCCTTCTTCTTCGGTATCAAACATCGAGACACAGTCCCATAAAACCAGAGCATTATCCTCTTGGTTTTCTGTGGGTTGATTATTTTTTTCTTCCTCTTCATCAACTTCTGTTAGTTTAGAGTCCAATAGCTGATTCATTACTAATGTCATCGAATTGATCCATTGAGGGAAATTTTTTTCAAAATGGGGCTACTGATGAAAGGTGCAAAAATTATCTATCCCTACCTCTGTTCAATTCATTGATGCAGGACTATGTGGAGGAGGCTTAGATTGATTGTTGTCCTCTCTCCTTTTATAGTAAGGCTTATAAGATTTTTGAGATTCTTTTTTCTTTTCCAAATCTATTATTCTGTTAGATAGTTTCTGCATCATTTTCAACATTCCTTCAAAGTCATGTGACTATTCCTCCTTAGGCTTAGACAGTAATAAGGATTTCTTACTAAAATTTTGTTCTCCCGACTGCTCAGGATAATCTTCTATGCTTTCTTTTTCAGCTTCTACTCTCTCAGCTTCTTCATAAATTTCTGACAACGTAGGTTTGACTTGCATCTTGGAAAACATGGCCAAGTCAGGTCCTAAAGCTGAAGTATAGTATTCGATCAAAACCTTATCAGACGGTTTATCAGTTGCAGAAAAATTCTTAAGGTAAGTAGCAAACCTTTGGGTGAAACTATGCACTTTTTCTTTCCTTTCTTTCTTTAAAGCGCACAACCCTTTCATTAATGTTGCATGAATTTTTTGCACTGCATACTTACTTCTAAATATTCTTTCAAATGTATCCCAGTCTGTGATTGAGTTTGCAGGAAGAACAAAATACCATGAGGCTGTTGCTCCTTTCAAGGTATGTGGAAACAATCTGCAAACTACATCTTCATGTTCTCCAACCCTTAGTTCTTCTATATCCAAGTAAAATCTTTGCAAATGATCATCTACCAAAATATTTTCACTTGGGTCAAACTTGGGCAGCATTTTCTCAAAATCCTAAGGTAAGTCATGTAAAGGGGCTGCCAAGTTTAAGGGTGACCTAGCCCTCCAAGTAGGTGGTGGATTCGGTGGGTTGGGTGGCTAATTTGCATTCACGTTTTCCATGAGTCTATGTGGAGAATGAGGTGGTGAGTGAACAGGGGTATGAACAGGTGAAAAACAAGGTGTATCTAGGCCCACTTGATTCAAAGGATGAACAACTTCTTGTAAGGCTGTTTCTACCAGTTCTTCAAAATCTCCAACCAACACTACGTCTTCCAATATAGGATGATCTTTGTTCTTATATTCTCTTCTGGGCAAGATAGGAATAATTGGTAATCCTCCAATATTATTCACATATTCCCTAGTATGTCTTCTCATATCATTAACTACTTCATTATCGACAGAATACAGATGCTCTTTACCCTTCTCTTCAGGAATTGGATTGGAAAACAAACTACTTTTAGAACTATCACTGGTGGAATAATCTTGATAAAATAAGTTTCCTCAGCCAACCATGCACTGGTGGCCCTCCTTCTAGCGCCAAAAAATGTTGAGGCATGGAAAATCGCAGGTAACAATAGTTAGGAATTCTCCCCATTAAATGTTCCCAACTAGCCCGTTACTATTTGGTATGGGGAATCCATCTGGTTTGCGTTCTGGCTACCGTAGGTCAAGTAACAAAAATAAAAGGTTTTACCGGTTACGGCCCGGTCCACCGTGTATGTTTTTTTTGTTTTTTGTATTTAGGTATGAGATGCAAGTGCCTATATAAAAAAGCAGATTGATAGAGAATAGGTGGAGCTATCACAATGTGATACGCAGGTTCTTACCTCTCATCTTAACTCTCTCGCATCTAAATCACACAAAAAAAAATTAAAACTAACTATCTAACCTATCCCTAGGGAGCAAGATTATTATTCATCAATGAGTAATGTATTTTGTGCATGCATTAAGAAAAATCACAGATAGTTGTTACTTATTTCAAAACACATGAACATTATAGATTTATGAACAACCAGATAGATAATTATTTATGAACAACATTCATTACTCATAGTGGAAATTTCATAGAATAAACTAGAGCGCATTCATAACAAGAACATAGGTTCAAAGAGTTAGAAAGATCTCACAGTTAATGGATAACAGCTGAAAACAAAATAGTTCACATTCAACAAATCCATAGCAAAACATTTGAAACCTTCCAGAATGCTTTCTCCAACAGGAAACTTGTAATTTCTTTATGCAAAAGGAAATAGTTCTTCTTACATCATACTCTCACAAATCTATCTGGGAAAAAGTCTTGTTCTACAACTAACTCTCCTATATTTATACAAAAACAACCAAAACCTTTGGGTTGCCCCTCGGGTGACCTTTGGGCTTCCCCAATCATTCAATCCTACAATATTGTCTTTAGTGGGTGCTCATGATTTATACAATACATTACATTTCATTGAAATTTAATAGCACTTTTATAATGAGAGACCATATTGATTAGTGATAAACTTTTCCCAAGCCTGGGCCTTTGCCACTATCGAATCCACTGGTCCTTTTAGACCTTGTTGATCTCAGACCTTCACTTTATCCTTCCTTTTCTATCTCACTTCTTTATGCTTCAGCCTCTTCTTCCCTTGCTGCCTCCCTTCTGCTTTGACTTTTAGACATATCTTGCTTGCAGTAGCCACCCTGTCATGAACATAGCAGATTTTAGACCATCTAGCATTTAACAAAGTAATACAACTGCACTAATACATGCATTCTGTAAAATGAACTATAAACAAATTTAATGCATGAAAAGAAACATGATAATGCAAAAAAAATCCTGCCAGTTAGTATCTTGAACTCTGCTAAATCCACTCTCCAAACTAAAACACAAGTCCAGAAAACAGACTCTCTATTTCAATCCGGGCCGCATCTAGACCAATTCGACATCTTCCAAAGAAAGCATGAAAAAATACAAAGTAACCGCCATCGAAAACAGATTAAACGCACACGAGAAAGGCGAGAAAACTCTCACTAGTGGGAAAAATACCAAGCATCGGGTGAAAACAAAACTCTCATCAGTGGGTGGAAACACTATAAGTTGGGTGGTAAACTCACTAAGCTGCCGCAATGGTGGAGGCCATATAGACTAAAGGTTCCAGGGAAAAATAAAACTTCGACAAAATAAAATACTAAAACCTGCCATACAGGCATCGAAGATCAGAAGGACTAATCACAATGCGTCAACATAATAGATCAATATGCAGCCACAACGGTGGAAGGTGGACAGACAACAGATTCTGAAATAACAAGAATTATCGATGATCAGAAGCTTTGAGGAGTATGTATCGGCGACCAAAGGCTCAATGCTTCCACCATGTCGGTAACATAAAAGACTAAAGCTGTGATCAATCATCAACACCGTTCCGATAGAGAAAACAAAGGCATCGGCAAAAATCAGAACTATCCATCAAAACGTTTGCCATATTCCCTTCGAAACAACGAAAACTTGGAAGACTAAAACGCCAATAGTAAAATGAAACAAAAAGCGTATCGGTGAAAAACTAGACTTTCCATTGGGACATTTGTAAATTACCTTCTGCAATGGTGGCTGTGTGAAGAACTACTGCCCTAATTCACTGTTCAAACGACCTCCGACAGTGATAAAGGAAATCAATCCATAAGTCAAAAAATTTCAAACTTCACAGTCAAAAGCATTTGTAGACAAAAAATAATCATTCATCCTCCAAAAGTGGTAAATAATTGAACTCAATTAAAACTCAGGAAAATCCAAAAGTGTAGCAAAGGAACAACCGAGTTCATGAAACCAATAAAACCAGGCAAGATAAAATCAACAAGGAGGGTCCAAAATTTTAAAAATTTGGGAAGAAAGTTGCAGCTGCAACAAGTCTTTAACTGGGTGGAAGCTTTACTTCTGATCTTCAAGGATCAGTTGACCAAGTGTCGACATGGGGAGCTGAAGAAATTTGGTTTCAGTTCCATTCTAGCTTGCTCCTTCTTCGAGTGGGTTCCAGAGATGAGACCCCAGGTGATCCTTACAGAGTTGAGGGCATAGGACCCTCGCATGCAGAGGTGGGTCCAGATTATGGCCCATACTGGAGCGGGTAGGGGGAAGGTAAGGTTTGGTGACCCATTCTTTCAATGGTTGAGAGATCAGCTCCTCATGGTGGAGGACTATGCATATGCAGAAACTGACTTTAGTGGTGACCCTAACCTACTGCTCTCACTTGGTGGACAGTGGGGTGACATCGATAAGAAAAAAAGGACCCTAAAATTGAAATAGTGTTTTTATGTTTTATATTTTTTATGTTTAGTAATGAGACTTGAATGTTTTCATGTAGACATTGGAGCAGCACGACCTGGGGGCTCCTCCCCTCTGGACAGGTAAGACAGAGCCCTTTTTGTACCACAGGGCAATGATGTGAAAGGGGAGTTAGAGGAGAACCTGGAGAGGTTGACTCTAGACATCCTTGATACTTCTATTGATGACCTCCCACTGAGGTATCAGAGGCCTACAGCAGGAGTACCTGGTTGCTTTAGCATACTGCTACGTAGAGTATCCCGGGCAGTGATGTGTTACCATGAGCATCATTAGATAATGAGCACACGATGTATCCACTGAAAGCTGATAGCTTCAGGATTTTTGTATGGTGATTTTTTACCTAAAAGCCTACGCACTTTAGATGACGTCTTGTGACCTATTTATTGTAAAACATGTTCATATATATATATATATACAGACTTTTACTTGGTGTTTATACGTCTCGAATGGTGAATCTATTTTACATGAGTTTTATGTGTCTTTTATGGTTTATTTACAATGAACCATGTCTGATTTTCATGTCATGAATGGGCAATATGCAAATCTAGGATGTAATTAGCCAATGAGTCAGCAACTACATTATCTTCTATAGGGATATGCCTATAGGTGATAGTTTCAAATGACCTTTCTAACAATGTACCCTCCAGAAGAGACAGAGAAGCACGTGATTCCTAATGGTATAAACATGGTTTAGATGACAAACCACAAGTTGTGAGTCCATCAAGACTACCAAGTTGCGAACATCTTGGGAGGAAGCTTCTATCAGAAGACCTATGACTGCTCGATACTCGGCGATATTGTTGGTAGCGAGACCAATAAAAACTGCTCCTGAACTGACCAAATCGTAAGCTGTGGAATAGAGAACCCAAGCAGTTGAGGCAAGATTCAAGGTGTGGTGGCAAGCACCATCAGCAAAGCTGTAGAAATCCATCTGCTCTACATGACCAAAACATGGTATAAATAGATATTGACACTAAACTCAAAACCATATTGAAAATACTTAAGCACACTAAAAGTCAAGTAATATACACATATACAAGATACTATCCAAGAGATATCTAGGCATAGTACCTCTTCAGGTACAACCCATTGCGAGGTTGTCCTAAAGGGATTCCATTGTAGTCTATGAGCTTGTAGGCCCCTTTCTCTAAAAATTTGGAAATAATGAATGGACCGTACCACATGGATTCGAACTTTCCTTTCCCTAGTTTGTCATATCTCTGACCGTAAGTTAAAACTAGGTCACCCTCATTAAAGGCACGAGGTTGGAAAGACTTGTCATACTGTGCCTTGATAGGTTTCTTGTGTGCCTCATTAGCCAAGGAAACATCTCTCCCAGTTTCATCAAGGTTGTTAAAGTACAAAAATCTCTCTTCCTCTGCGGAAGTGTCTGGGAGAAGTTCGGTGGCAAGTTTCAAGGATGGAATATGACATTGAATCGACAAGACAACTTCAAGTCCATAGACAAGCTAGAAAGGTGTGAAACTAGTAGTTGTTTTCACCGAAGTCCTGTAAGCCCAAAGAGCAGAGAAAAGGATGTGGTGCCAGTTGGATTTATGGTCTCCAACCATCCGATGAAGCATCATTTTCAAAACTTTATCAATGGCTTCTACATGACCATTAGCTTGCGGATAATAGGGCGTAGAGTTTTCATTATGAAAACCTAGCTTGGCACTTAGTTCCTCCATCATTTGGTTATGAGAATGTGATCCATGATCAGTAACTATGGACTGCGAGACTCCAAATATAGCTATCACATGATTGAATAGGAAGAGAGCGATAGTCTTACCGTCCCCTGCATATGTAGGCATCGCCTCAGCCCACTTTGTAAAATAGTCAACGGCTATGATGATGTAACCATGCCCCATGGCTAAGGTAGGATTACAATGCATATAATCAATCCCCCATTTGGAAAACGGGGCAATGGCAATGACGGGGTGTAGCGGAGCAGGATGAGTGCACTTTTTCAGATAAAAAAGTTGACAAGGTGGGAATTTCTTGACAGCATCATGACAATCTTTAAAGACTGAAGGCCAGAAATAACCAGTACGAAGGATTTTATGGGATGTAGCCATCCCAGATAAATGACTGCCACATGCTTCAGATTGGCAATCATTCAAGAATTGTTTAGCTTCCTCATGGGTAAGGCATTTCTGGAGAACATAATCGATACCACATCTATACAAAGTGTCATTCAAGATGGGGTAGTATTTTGCGTGGTGCCGGATATGGCGGTGATCATCACGGGATAGATTTGGCTGAAATATTTGTGTTTGGAGATAAATGAGCAAATATCCATACCATGGGTCAGTAGTTATTATCAGGACCATGAATTCATCCAAAAATGAATCACTAGGCTCAGATTCCATCGAAGCATAGAGAAGATCACACATGATCTTGACAAAGACCAAGGATTTATTTGATGTGACTTTGGCAAATTCCAGATCAAACTCTTGTAGTATGACTATCCATCGCAAGTACTTGCCCTTGAGCACCTAACGAATCAGGATGTAATACAGAGGGTTCTGGTCTACCAATACGGTGGTTGTGCAGAGAAAAATGTAGTGATGAAATTTTTGGACAGTAATGACCATGGACAATGCTAATTTCTCCACATGTGAATATCAGGTTTTGGAATCCATAAGATTCTTACTAGCATAGTAGATCACGTGCTCCTAACCATCGGGATTTTCCTGCACCAAAACCATAGCGATGGTAGTAGTGGAGGCAGCAATATATAAGAGAAAATCCTTTGAATAATCTGGGGGGTGTATCATGGGTGAATGAGTCAAAGCATGTTTGAGATTATCAAAGGCTTGTTGGGCTTGGTCATCCCAATAGAACAGAGTGTCCTTCTTAAGGAGACGCATATAACCGTGTGTTTTCTTTGCGAAATTGCTCACGAAACGACGGAGAAATTTTTTCTTCCCTTGCAAACTTTGGAGTTATAGAAGGTTGGTTGGGGTTGGTAGACTTAAAATAGCGGTAATTTTCAATGGATCTATCCAGATTCCATCCTTAGAAACCAAAAAACCTAACAGGAATCCCATCTCAACGCAGAAAACACATTTATGAGGATTTAGCCATATATTATAATGACGACATCTCAAGAAAATGTCTCTTAGATGACCAGGGTGGTCCTCCCATCACTATGAATGAGCAGGGAGGTCATCAAGGTATGGTTCAACAATATGTTTTATATCGTGAAACGCATAGGACATAGCACGTTGGAAAGTGGCTCCAGTATTTTTTAAGCCAAATGGTAACTTCCTATATGCAAAGGTTATCCATGGGAAAATGAATGTTATTTTGTGCTGATCAGTGGGTAAAATTTTGATCTGATTATAACATGAAAAGCCATTCATAAATGAGAAGATGACACTTCGAGCACAGTTGTCGATAATCTAGTCGATATGCAGAGTGGGAAAGTTGTCTTTGCTACAAGCTTTGTTCAAATCTCTGAAATCGATGCAGACTCTAATGGTGCCCTGCTTTTTATTGATAGGGACGATGTTTGATACCCATTCCGTCAGGGGTATGGGATAAATAAACTCAGCTTTGAGAAGTTTCTCTATTTCAACTTTAATAGCTGCATCCTTCTGTGGATGGAATTGCCTTAGTTTTTTCCTGATAGGTTTAGTAGTGGGATAGGTTTTTATTTCATGGAACACAATGGATGGGTCTATACCCGACATTTCTTCATAAGACCAGGAAAAAATATCATGAAATTCCTTGAAAAGTGCCCTGTATGCTTCAGATTCTTCCACCAAGCAGTTCTACCCAACATGAACATGCTCAATGGTACCAGGCTTGGCTGATATGTCAATTGGATTTGTTTGAGTAATTTTGCATAGGTTTCCTTCAGAATCTGTGTCTTGCAACAATATAGGATTTTGAGGTGTGTTGACAATATTAGTGGAAAACAAGGATGCAAATTCATGGTCTACCAAACCGGTGTTGGGGAGGAATGAGGATCTATGATGGTGATCCTCCAAGATAGGCTCATTCGTACTCATGGTCTCCATAATGGACTCATCAAAAGGAAAATTCTTGGAGAGATAATCCAGAATTGGAAGAGAGGGTTCTAACCAGTGGGGCAAGTGGTAAGGGTCCAAAGCCACCAGATGAAATTCATTAGTGTGGTCATCAGAAACGGTTTGAATGATGTTGTACATTTCTTCATGCAGACTCAACAAGGTGGACTCAACAATTTGTTTTCCCTTTGGATCATAATCAAATGAATAAATCATATTTACTATCAATGTGTTTGTGTTAGGAGGAGTGGACAAAAAAATCCCTATAAGGGACGAATCCTTCAACATGCCTACCCCAATCGACTGGTAAGTAGGAGGGGAATGGCCTAACATAGGGATGTTATTAGCCATAGAGGTAGTAACATCCAACATTCAGAAATCGAGCTGGTCAATGGTGACAATTCTCCCTAGACGTGGAAATTGGACAGTTCAAAATACCGTCGAGGTGACAACAGTCATGGAGTAAAACCAATTTCTTCATAGAAGGATTTTGTAATCTAATGGGGTTTTTACCACTTCTACTTGAATAGAAACAACTTTTCCCCCAAGATCGACTGAAAGGGCTGGTAAGAGACCATGGGGATGGAAACCACATCCATCAAAGGCTTTCAGATTCGTAGGTGATGTTACAAGATTGGGAGAGCCAATAGCTTTCCAATAAGATAGGGACAAAAGTGAAGTTGAAGCTCCTTCATCTAAGATAGTTCTAAAGACATTATTTTCGACTACTGTCATTATGATTTGGAAAGCGAGTTTGTGAGGTAGTCTAGACTTATAGTTCTTGACATTAAAATGAATCAAATTGTCCAGGTCTAAAGCTCTTAATGCCATTAACAAGTTTTTTCATTGTGTAGGACAACTTTGAAGTACTTCCAAGGTAGACATTGCACATGGTGCCTAAGTGAGGTCTTCAACTACATTATAAAATTGAGTAGCTCAGGCATTAGGGTTAAAAACAGCCTTCCTAAGAGTACTCTTGGGAGGACACAAAACCATGTCAAGAGTAGGATTCTCGATGGTTAGGGGAACAATAGATAAGGATTCGGGAGAACCAGTAGAGGGATATTTTCCTGAAGAAGAATTGTATTCTTTCTTGTCTACGAGTTTGTCATAACTCTGACTTCAAGTTTGTAAACTAATAGTATCCAAGGGCATCATGAAAATTTCCTCTGAAGAACAATCCCATCAACAGGGAATTCTACTAGTGGCTTTGCAGGATCGGTGGTTGGGTGAGGAGCTTGAGGGTTCAAGTCATACAAAGTTCCAGACTAAGAATAGACCAAGTCTAGATATTGGGCTCAACTAATGGCTTGATCTTCAGTAACGGCACTGCCCATAGCCACATCTCAGGTAATCAGAGGAAACAAAGATTTAGTAAACCAATCAGCTAGTAAATGATCTGGGAAAGGAGCCTTAATAAGTCTTCTCCTCCTTCTCCACTCATGGATATGATCAGATATGTGGGTGGAGGTGTTCTATCATAGAGAAGTTAAGAGATCATTTCTCATTTCATAATGGATAAGAAGCTGAAAGTGTGTAAGAAATACAGTTGCTAATGAGCCAAAATACACAAATGAATGTTGCGGGAAGTTCAATGTACCATTTCGTGGCTGTACCGGTCAAAGTTCACTGAAAGAGTCTTAAACAAACTGAATCATCCATAAGGGAGTTTGAATAACACCACAAATGGAATGTCATGACATGGTTTTTCGTATCATCTCCCTGCTTCCCATCAAACTTTGGAATGACCGATGGTAACTTTACCAGAATGGGAGGCCACGAGGGGTTATGACGAATGGGATCATTAATCAACTTGGACAAATAAGGAAAGTACAAGGTTGCTAGGAAAGGTAACCGATGATTAAGTTGCACATACTAGTAATATTGATATGGCATATAAGTACTAGTAGGACCGTAAGTAGACTGATAGATAGGTTATGTTGATGAAGAACCACCAAAAGATGCACCCACAAGGGGTTTATTTTCGGCATTAGGACTGTTAGGACCATCAGGGCCTCCTGGAGGAGGACCACCAAGGCCTCCAGGACCACCAAGACCATTCGAACCACCATGACCACCTGGACCACCAGGAGGAGGACCACCAGACCCTCCAAGACCCCTAGGAGGTAAACCTCTAGAGCCTCTAGAACCACTAGGAGGAGTGCCGCCAGACCCTCCGAGACCATTAGGAGGGAAGCCACCAGGCCCGCCAGGACCACTAGGACCATAAAAAGGAAAGCCACCAAGCCCTCCAGGACCATTAGGCCCCCCAAAGGGAGGACCTCCATAAGGTGGTCCTCCGCACCCTCCGCAGTATGTATAGGTACCCCCCCCATAGCTAGCATTTAGGACCAATTAGGTTTCCCCCATGGCGTGAAAGTATTACTAGGATATGGAATTCCAGTGTAAGTTATTCCTGTAGGGTTGGGTGGATAATTAATGTTTCCTACATGTACTTGATTTTCTACATAACCATACCCCCAAGAGGTTTGATTGGTTATAGGTTGTGTCCCTAAGGGATGACCTGAACTAGATGGGGGGTTAACCACATTTGTGTGGGTAGGAGGGACATAAACTATAGATTGATCTATAATAGAGTTCTGTCCATGACCAGGTACAATTCCGGTGACAAATAACGTAGGTCGTGACGGGGGTTTCCCATCAGCACTAGAAGGTATTGATGAAATAGGAATTGAATGTTGAGCCCCAGTTACGAAAGACTCGAGAGGATTCAAAACAAACACAATATGGGAGGTGGTGGGGTTGGAAGTTTGACCTGGTTTATGTGGAGTCACAGTGCAATCTAGAATCGGTTCAATGGGTCTCATAGAATTAGAAAGTGAACGATATCCCATAAGAACAACTACGGAACGCGGTGGTGGTGTGCCCAATATGTTATCTATTTTCTTCTCAATTTCTTGTGCACGGAGAATAGCTGCCTGGTATTGTCTATGTACTTCTTCATTTTGTGAAACTTCTTCAAAATGGTTTAAATGGGTTCCAAATGAGGCAATGGCCTGTCCTATAGGGATATCCCAAAATGAAGCATTGGGACCATAATCTGGACGGGTAGTATCATCAACATGACCTTCTATGGGAGAATGGAATGAAGTATTACCCCAAGGAAGTTGTTGGACCAAGGGAGGCAAGTGCGAAGGATATGAACCTCTGCTTTCTGCAACCACATTTTCTCCCGCTTGGGAGTTTGTAGCAGCTCCTTGGTCGATAGCTTCCATAGGATTTTCTCCTGAAACAGGAATAAAATCAAGAGACAAGCCCCGTACTCTTATGGACTGTCTTAGCTCAGCTAGTTTGTACAGTTCCTATCTAACCTAGGGTCTCAAAACTATAAAACACACCAAAAATTTCCCTACTCAAGCTATAGGCCAAACAAGCAAACTTAAATGACAGGAGGAGTTCAGATAGTTAGGTCTCTCACCAGGATTGTCAAGAAGGTGCCACTCACGATATACCTCAAGGGTATGTGCGTAGTAATATCCCCGAATTTTGTTTTCGGTGTATGGCTCCAAGCAAGATGGCCAAAGGGATTTTCTCAGATAGATAAGGTATCCTAGTGGGGTCTCTCGATATACGTAAGGTACATGGGAGCTCAAATCGGTAGTAGTGTTGTCTAATGCATAACCATTCCCACGGGGCCTTCCTATATACAATCGAGTAGGTGAAGTACCTTTCTATATACCTCAAGGGTACGTGAAAGGCCATTCGATATACCAACGGTACGTTGAAGAACCGCGCGAGTCTCGGGATGTAATGCGGATGAGTAATGAAAAGTCCTACACTTAATGAAGCTCAAACACGTCTCTAGCCTATCACTCAAATTGCTATGTAAATTTTAACTTGTAACTACCATTAATTTTAAAGTGGACGGTTAGGCGAATGCATGGAATTTTGACAGAAAAAGTAAAACCATGCATAGTGTAGATGCAAATATTTCACTTTACCATTCGTGGTATGCCTACCTATGAGAGGTAAAGAGAGTATTTTCCTTTTGTTTTAAAAACCAAAATTCCCAAACAACTATTTTGAACTAATCAAAATCAAAGACAACCAACACATTCCAAACTCATTTTTATTTTTTGAAAGCAATAAAAAAGGGTAAGAGTCTCTTTTCCTAAAAGAAAAACAACAAGCACTCTACATGCATATGCACTCTATTTTTCGATTTTTCTTAAAACATAGATAGATCTAACTTAAAACTACACTATTTTTTTTCTTTTGGTGAGATAGTACTAATGCAAGAGGGACAAAAGAACAAAGAGAACCTGAAAGCTTGTGAGGCTAATCAGAGATCCAATGCCTTATGCTCAGTAATGATAATGACCTAATCTCAGTAAAAAAAAAATCTTTTTTAAAAGCAAAAAGAAGTCCTCTATGAAAAAAAAATGAAATCAAGATGCTAATCAAATGTTTTTTATTTCAGTCTTTATAAAAGAAATGAAAAGAGAACTAACTCAAACCTAAGCTTTCAAAAAATTTCTTTCACAATCACAACCAACAAGCATAGAAGTAAATGAATAATCAACGAGCCTAATCTAGCTTTTGAATTCTTCAATCAAACCAATATTTTACCACAGAGTTTCCAACCATGAGCATTCAGATTCTAACACACAAGCCTGATAGTGCAAGGCTGAAAGCAAACAAACTCAATTTTTAGCAAAAAATGATGAAAAACTAGTTCTGGAACAAGGCCTACTTGGCACCACACTGGAGGGGTCTTGACAGAGTGGTTCTGTATGAGCACCACTTATGGATAATGGGACTCAGGTGATGGCATCGCTTATGGCTAACAAAGTTTAGGCGGTGGCACTGCTTGTTGCCAACATGACATGTGCGGTTCCCTGAATAGATCCAAAACACAAGGAGAATGAAAAATCAAGTCAGAAATTGATCAGATCAAGGCACAAATTGATGAATTGATAGACAAAAAGAGTATATAAATTTGAAATAGTTTAGATCTAAACATATCTGAAAGTTTCAAACCAAAATTCACTAAGTCAGATGGTAGATTTGACTAAAGAGAGTTGGAGATGGAGCCTGGATTCGAACAAGAGTTCAAGGACTGAGGAAGATCAGATCAACTAATATTTGCACTGATCCTCATCAGAGTCACTAGATTTGTTATCATGAATATTGAATTTCTATGGACAGAAGCTGTTCCTCTGGTCTGAATGGTTCAGATCCAGAACAAATGAGTGAACAACAAAGAATGAAGACCTTCCCTAAACACTGTAGACACTTGGAATACTACTTTGATTGTGAACCTGTGTACTTGCAAACATATCAAACATATAAGCACATCAAAGCTACCAGAAAATCATCTACTTATCCATGCTAGTGACTAAGGAATCTAGCAACATGTACATGTGAAATCAAAACAACAGTAGTGTGGGACAAAAATCAGCTTTGCATTAAGAATTTATGGAGAAGCTTACAACCATTGCCTTAGTGTCGATAATCCCCTCCATGAGACAAACACTTCATCACCATAAGCTCCAACTTTACTCTCTATGCTCTCCAATGATTTGGACTAGGTAGTCAATCCAACAACATAACAATACCTCTATAGTTCTCCCCCTCAACTATGGATATGAGCTTGTATTTATAAGGCTCAATGGATAGTAATAGTTTATATAATTGTGGGTGAGGTGGCTCAAAGATCCTACCATGGGGGATCTCGAGCTCAAACTAACCCATAATGATAGGGATAAGGGAGGACACAAGGCTCAAGTTCTAGAAGCCTCGAGAAACTTCTCTTTTTCCCATTTTACCTAGGGTACCGCTTTTGTTCCCTTATGACAGAGCGGTTTAGATGAGAACTGCTTTAAGAACAAAGACCATAGGCAGTGGCACCGCTTTTCTATAATACGATATAGGTAGTGCTGAGCAAGGTACCGCTCATCAGCCACAGGGTAAGTGCAGTTCTAGGTTTTTTAAAGTAGAATTGACAAACAGAGCAAGTTTCCACTCCAAGTGTTGGGATTAAGGGAAAACATGGGAGTCAATGGTCTCATCAGATGATGGTGACAGGATTTAGGTATAACAACATCCTTGAGCTACAACCTAGAGGATTTTCCTGGAGAGCTAACAAATTGGCACCGCTGCCGGGGAAAGGAGATTGAAGCTCAACTTCCCTCGAAGATGACATAGATCCTACTTTGATGATAGACAAAGTATGGACACTATTTTGGTTGTAATCATATACCTGGTGACTCCATTGGAATAAGGTGGATTCAAAAAGACAAAGTATAAGAGAAAACCCTCAAGGGCCACCAGTAACACCTATTTAATATCCATAAGAGATTCTAAGAAGAGCCAGGGATTCACTAAGACAGACCTCCAGAGCTGCAAGGGAAGCTACATCAGGTATTTCAAGAGGTATTTCTACTATTATATAAAATAGACCTCCATTTAAATCTCCTTCTGCTGAAACATATAATTCTCAGGAATTTATAATTGAATCAGAAAATTTTAGGGTTGAGGAATCTTCAAGCACTGCTACTTGTGTAGATCCAATCCTTGGCGACTCCACTGAGATAAATTCACCCTAAATACTCTCTCAGCTACCACTCACACCAGCAGTATCTGCTTCTACCATTTCCATACCCACTTCAAATATGGCTGCCCCTCTGAACAAAATGGAAAGGATCCTCGTTGCCAGATACACCCCTCTGAATTTTCCTAACGGGCCTCTTGGCTATGCCTACTAGAAATTATCTCAAATACATGCCTAATTTTACTGGAGTAGGGGTTTTGTGCAAAGTCTAGATGGCCAGTCTAGGAAATTGTTCAAAGAGTTGCTTGCTGGATCAATAGCAGGCATTGAATCCCTAGATGACATATTTTTGAAGCATTGGGGAGAGAGAAGAGACCACCTTTACTATATCACTGAGTTTAGAAATATGAAGAGAGAGAATGGTGAGTGTGTTTCTAACTTCACCAAAAGATTTAACAACATGTTCAACAATATCTCTACTAAGATCAAGCCAATTGACACTTCAGCCAAAATCACCTATGCCAATGCCTTTGATTCAGAATTCTATCTTCTTCTCAGAGAAAGAAGATCAGCTTCTATGTCACTCATGCAAGATGCTTCCCTTGAATTTGAATCCAATATCATTGCATCTCAGAAGGTTAAAGGAAAAATTGACAAGAAGAAGCAACCCTCAGATCCTTTAGGGGATTCTTCATCAGAGAACAAAATGGAGAAAATGGCCAAAATGTTGGACAGTCTAACAGCTGAAATGTCTAGACTAAAAGACAGAGGGAAAATACCTGTGAGGGGTAAAGGGCCAAATGATTTTGCTAACAGAAACCCTAATTTTGTCCCTTATAGAAGAAACAACCCACCAGCTTAGATCCTTCAAAGGGATAGGAATCAAGTTGAGGATCAAAGAATTAGAGCTCCTTTTTAGAATGTTGTGCTAGAAGAAGAACCATAGTTCACTCAAGAACAAGGAGAGGCAGAATAAAATATCAACTGTATGGAGGATGAAGTAGATCTCTCCTTCCTGACACAAGCAGAGTATGAGGAAGCCCTCATGAATGAGTAGATCATGGAAGAATCTTTGTATCAGGAAGATGATTAAGAAGGTTATAATTTGAGATCTAGAATTGTTGCTCCTATTAAGAAGACTCATGCCCCTACAAAGCAGCTTGCTCCTCAAGCTAGGAATATTTATGCTCATGCAAAGAAGATGATTGTTCCTCCAAAACAACATCGAAGGCCATTACAACCATCAGTTCATGATCCTATTCAGCTCAAAGCCACACCACAAGAGGTAAGAACTTCTGACAAATTGTCCTATGCTTTCAATATTGAGTCAGAAATTTAGAAGTTAAAAATCCCTTTTCCATTGATAGAACTGATGAAGAATGAGGCCTTCAAGGCATCCATACTAAAATGCCTTCAGAAAAGGACTCCCCTAGATGATGAATTTGTGAACTTGCAAGATGATAATCCCATAGTAATCGTACGCCCCTATTATTGAAGAGCTAGATGAGTCTTTCCCACCTTTCTACATATCTCTTAATATCCATGATAAAATCCTTCATAATTGTTTGTTGGACTCAGGAGGTTCCCATAACATAATGCCAAAAGCTGTGATGGATGAGCTGGGCCTCAACATTACAAAACCCTACCATGATCTATTCTCATTTGACTCCAGGAAGGTCAAATGCTTGGGCCTCATCAATGACCTTGTCATAAACCTCTCCTAGCTGCCTTCAAAAAGTATAGTGATGGACATAGTGGTGGCTGATATCTGACCTAAGTTTGGCCTCCTTTTGTCTCTCTCATGGATTAAAAGGATGGGTGGCACCCTTCAAATGGACCTTACATATGCTACAATTCCAATGTTTGGAGGGGAGACCAAGAGAATCTAAAGGGAGAACCAATTCACCTACATCATTATCATTGACAAGAACTCTATAAACCATCCCATATATGTAGTAGACACAAACTCTAGGGCATGCATCCTATAGATAGATGATTCCCAACCAACATCCATATAGCTCACAAAGCCTACCTATCAGCCACCTGAGGAGGTGACCACCTTTGTCTGGAGCATGTTTTTTGATGGGGCCAGTACTCAAGCCTCAACAAGTGAAGGAATAGTCCTGATTTCTCCTTCAAAGGAGACTATAAATTTTTCTTATAAGATGGATTTCAAGACTACTAACAACATAGTAGAATATGAGGCGTTGCTGCTGGGAGTGAAGGCTACTAAAGAAATGGGAATCATGTGCATAAAGATCGTTGGAGATGCAGATCTCATCATACAATAGGTGAACAATACTTTTCAAGAAAATAATGTTAGATTGAAGGCATACAGAGATGAGGTATGGAATCTCAGGGAATCCATGCTTTTTGAACTCTCATATATACCTAGGGCTATGAATCATCTGGCTGATTTCCTTGCTGTCTCTGCAAGTCTGTTTGTTCCCCATTTACCTCCTAAGCTGAGCTATGATATCCAAGTCAAGTACAGGACATCCCTACCTGATAATGTAAAATTTTGGAAGATTTTTGAGAATGATGATGAGCTTAGTAAATTCCTCCAAGTAGTAGATGAATTCTATGATATGCATATTGACCAAGAAAACCTAAATATGGTAGAATCCTAGAAGCTCAAGTTAAAAGATAAAGTAGGTGATCAGAACATTGTTCATTTACTAGAAATTATATATCTTGGGGTCTGGTACCCCTGGAAGAGCTATTTGATCATAATGATGTCCCTTTTAAACCTGCCAAAAATGAGAAAGATCCTATTGTCCAAGAGCAAAGAATAGGTATCCAAAGTCATCCAAAACCCATAAATTTGTCCACTGAATTGACTGCTGATCAGAGGTCAAAATTTTGTAGTCTGATGAAAGAGTTTGCTGATATCTTTGCCTGGGAATACAATGACCTGAAAACCTATGACACTAGTATCATCCAACATAGGATTCCCTTGGAGAAGGACACCGTCACTTTCAAGTAGACGCTCAGATCCATCAGTCCTCTCCTACTGCCTACGATTGAAAAATAAATCCAAAAGCTCCTTAAAACCAAAATCATAATTCCCCTCAGGTATTCCAAATGGATTGAAAATTTAGTGGTGGTAAGGAAGAAGATCGAGGAGATTAGGTTATGTGTGGATTTCAGAAACCTGAAAAAATGCTTCAAGAAAGATAACTATCCACTACCCAAGATGGAACATCTATTGAAAAGAGTCTCAGGGGCTAGTGTCATGTCATTCCTGGATGGTTTCTCTTGATACAACCAAGTTGTTGTGCACCCTGATGACCAAGAAAAAACTACGTTTAACACTCCCTATGGCACCTTCATGTATGCCAAAATGCCATTTGGGTTAATGAATGCTGGGGATAATTTTCAGAGAGCCATGGACATAGATTTTGTGGGATTGGAAGACAAATTTGTTCTCATATAACTTGATGACCTCACTGTTTACTCCAACAGCCATGAAGAACCTTTGCAGCACTTTAGGAAGGTGTTTCTGAAATGTAGAAAATTTGGAATATCACTGAACCCGAAGAACTCTCAATTTGCACTCAGTGAGGGAAAACTCCTAGGTCACATAGTTTCAGCTGAAGGTATGAAGATTGATCCTGTTCGAGTTGAGGCAATCCAAAAGTTGTCCATACATAGGTCAAAAAGGGATATTTATTAATTTCTAGGTAAGATAAATTTTGTCAGGAGGTTTATCCCAAATGTTTATGAGTTGGTAAAGCACATAACCTCTATGTTGAGGAAGGAAGCTGAAATCAAATGGACAGAGCAAGCAAGAAGCTCTTTTGAAGACATCAAGAAGGATATCATGGAAGCTCCCACTCTGATTAGTCCAAAATACACCAAGGTTTCTACATTTTCTCCTTTGCATCCTATGACACAGTGGTAGCAGTGCTATTACAAAAAGATGATGAATGCCTTGATCACCCAATTGCATTTTTCAGCAAGACATTGAGGGATGTTGAACTGAAGTATGATCCTATTGAAAAGCAGGATTATGCTCTCATCAAGTCATTGAAAGCCTTCAAGATTTACATTCTACATGTAAAGGTCCTTGCCTATGTCCCTTCAACTACTGTAAAGGATGTATTGAACTAGCCTGACATTGATGGAATGAGAGCTAAATGGATTGCCAAGATTATTGAGTTTGACATAGAAGTAAAGCCCACCAAGCTAGTGAAAGGCCAAGGTCTAGATAAACTGATGGCTAAAGAAAATTGTGATCTTTTGGGAATGAATTTGATTTGTATAACTTCAGGTAACCTACAGACAGAGATTGTAGTAGAAGTAGCAGCAGAGGTAGTTCAGGAGCAGAATGAAAGTCAACAAGTAGCTGATAATTTTTCCTCATGTGAGTGGTACTTAGGTATTATTCATTTCCTACAAAATTTAGAAGTTCCCCCTGGACTTACTCTAAATCAGGCATGGGATCTTAAGCTTAATTCTGTTAAATTTTGTGTAATTGATAAACTGTTGTATTGGAAGATGTGTGTGGTATTTTGCTGAGTGCTTAGATAAAAAAGAGTCAGTTCAGGTCATGCATTAGTTTCATTCAAGCACATGTGGAGGCCATCATTACTGGAATACCACAGCCCACAAGATTATGAGGGCTGGGTACTATTGGCCTTTTCTTTTCTCTGATGTGTGTACCTTTGTGAGAGCCTGTGACAAGTGACAAAGATTCATAGGAAAGCAGCAGCTCGGATCCTTTCCCCTTGGACCTATTGTAGTGAATGGTCCTTTCCAGCAGTGGGGTCTTTATTTCATAGGTGAAATTAATCCTTCATCAAGTGGTCAACAAAAATGGATCCTAGTAGCCACAAACTATTTCACCAAGTGGATAGAGGTAGTCCCTACAAGGAATGCCACTCACCAAGTCATCATGAGGTTTTTATATGATAACAGCTTTATCAGATTTTGCTTCCCAGTAAGGTTAGTGATTGATAACGCACCATCTTTCAAAGCCAGGGCATTGGTTAACATGTGTGAGTCAATGGCCATTTAGTTGGTGCATTCCACTTCCTATTAGCCTCAAGGAAATGGCCTTGCTAAGTCATCCAATAAAATCCTATTCAGGATCATCAGAAAACTATTGGAGAATAATAAAAAAAGATGGGATTCTAAGATAAAGTTTTCTCTATGGGATAATAGAGTGACTAACAAGAGATCCATAGGGAATTATCCTTTCAAGTTGGTTTATGGTATTGAGGCCATTTTTCCCATTCAATTCATTCTGACAGTTGCAAAATTCTTTCAGGAGGAACAGGATGAACCAAATGACATGGTGAGGAGGATGCTTGATTTGGTGGAGTTGCAGCAAGTCAGGGAACAGATGATGGAAAGGTCATAATCTCATCAAAAGAAGATCAAGATTAATTTTGAAAAAAGGGAAAAGGTGGATAACTTTCAGGTTGGAGATTGGGTCCTCAAATGGGATACTGTCAGGAAAGACAAGGGAAAGCATGGAAATTTTGGCTCTCTATGGATAGGCCCTTTTGTGATAGCTCAGGTGTAGCAGAACAACGCCTTCAAATTGAAAAATCTGGAAGGAGAGGAGGTTTTTGATGGCCCAGTAAATGGGTGATTTCTGAAACTCTATTTCATCTGAGGCTTTAAGGCCTTGTTATTGTAAAATATTAGTTAGTTGATTGTTTTTGCTTACAAAATAAACTCCATTCCCAATGGAACAATAGAAGATAGGTTTAATTCTTATTTTTTCAGGAAAGGCATTTTGTTCTAGGTTTCTTGGGACCTCACAGGGAGGTTCCCATCCCCAAGTAGGAGCCATATGTTATCTCCTAAATAAATTAATTTTCAATAGGTCCAACTCAGACAATTTATTTTTCGTAGTAGTGAAGATTTCAGGGTATATTATGAAATATGTTTGGGTGATTAACAAATATGGAATGCCTAGTGTTCTATTTTTCAAGAAAATTTGAATGTTTAGCTTTCAGTGGCTTGAACTAACTTTTCAACAGTTCATTAGCCACTGAAAATCCTAGCTTTCGGCAGCTAACGATTTGAACTCAAGACTGCGTTAACCATCGAAATTCTGTTGACATCATTTTTATTAAAATTTTGGAAAGGGGTCTTTCAGTGGCTTAGGCGAACTTACCAATAGTTCATTAGCCACCGAAAGGCCCAGGTTTTGGTAGCTTAGCTAGTGGGTCCAAGAAGACATTAACCACCGAAAGCTCATAAAATATGTTTTTTGGAAAGGAAGCTTTCAGTGGCTTGGGAGAACAAGCCAACTGTTCATTAGCCATAAAAAAGACTAGCTTTTGATAGCTTGCAAATTAGGCCCAAGATTCACTTAACCGCCGAAAAGGCCAAAAGAGGAAAAACAATTAGCTTATCCATCGAAATCAAATGATGTCAGCATGAGGCATGTCATGATCTAGCACTTAACCGCTGAAAAGACTGGGGGATTGCAGAAAATCATTAGTTGGTAAATAAAGGGTCATTATTGAACCAAATTAATTGATATAGACCAAAACCCTAAGCCTACCCTCCATCTATGCCACGACTGTAGTTGAACCACCACGAAACATCAGTTTTTAGCTAAAGATGATCGCTGTACCAACTATATTGTGGTTATCACTAAAGTATACCATCATTATACTCAAGTACCAATCGATTGATTGGACCCTCAAAATGAGCACCATATCCTTAGTACACTCCACAGTTATCTACGTGTATCATCACTGCTCCAGACCACCCCTGAAACCATTGCACTAATCCCATTTACAGAATTAAAATTTTGGTTTTTGTAGTACTAGAAGCATAGTCTAGAGATGAAGAAAGGAGGACCTGCCTCAGGCAGGAGTTAGGTGACATTATCTATCTTGAGTCACATCCAGAAGTATGCCAATTCTTCAGAGATGCAGGCTATTACAGGTTGTGTGAGAAAATCTAGGGTTCACACCAGCAAGTTGTAGAAGCATTTGCTCTTTATTTTGATGGCTCTAAGGCGTTGATAGGAAAAGAAGAGTTCCAAGTTGATGAAACCTTAATTGCAAAAGTACTAGAACTCCCAAGAACTGGGGAGAAATGGTTCAAAACCACCATTACTAAGAATGTGGAATTTAGGTCATACTTAAAACCTGAACACAAAGATGTAGTATGGAAGAAGAGCATTCCATCCACCTAGCTAGAGGAGAGGTGGAAGCAATTATTGAAAGCAATCCTGGTTTATATAACCTATGAAGGTAGGTATAATAGGGTGATGATATACTACTTCAAATTGATGAATCATTTTACAAGCAAAAGCACTTTAAACCTACCTTTCTATCTCCAGAAGAGCCTAACCAAGATGGCACACCAGGTCAAGGCCCAGCCCACTAAAATTGTAGGAAGGTTATCTCACCATGGCCTTGTACAACTCATCGTTCAAGAATTGCTGCAAAGGAGAAACATAGCATGGGAATATTTTTTATTCTGGAATGAGTTTGAAACAGGCTTATAGAGAGAAGACAAAGGAAAGTCCCCTTAAAATAAATCCACCAACCCTAGCAGTGGAAAGAGGAAGAGGAGGGATACCTCACTAGTAACTGTGGATCAACCTTCTCCAACTTCTAAAACCAACCAAGCTAAAATAAATATAGACTTTAGTGGAAAGGAGAAGGATGCCCCAGCATAAAGTGGAAATATTCTTAACTTACCCTACTCAGAAGAAGAAGAAGAAAAGGAGCAAGAAGTTGACCTAATAGAGTAGGTGGTAGCAGAATATGAGGAGTTCCCCTCACCAAAACCAAGGGAAGTTCAAGAGGAACCAATGGCAGAGACCTACTCAAGTAATCCTAGGTCTTAGAGAATAAACCAATGGTTAGGGAAAATACATGAAATGGAGGTCTTAGAGAGAGAGATAAAAAGAACTAATGCAATATTAACCAAGAAAAATACTCAATTGCATAATTCTCTAGTAGAAATGAAAGGGATGTATTTCCTACTGCAAAAAAAGTAATCTGAGGTTTATGAAGGACAACACCAGGATTTATAGGATAATCAGACTATTGAGGTTGCAGATGAAGAATTCCAACTCAAACCCTAGCTCTCAAGCTCAAATTGCACTAGAAACCTTAGTAGAGGCAGCAGCAAGCTTTCAAGATCTTGAGGCAGCTCGTGAAGTTGCTGCTCTATCAAACCTTATGCAAACGAAAGAAATACCGGAAGGACAGAGGTAAAAACTGTAAAAGGTTGATTTAAAGGCTAATAAAATTTTGCAGAAAATAGAGCTTTTGGTGGCTTAGGTGAACGTAGCAGCTGTTCATTAGCCATCGAAAGTAGAGCTTTTAGAAGCTAACAAACCCATGATTCTACTTCCTTAACCACTGAAAGAAAAAAAGGGTGTAGAATGATATGTTTACACAAAGAACCTATTTTGTTGGGTACAAACACCTCAGGGGTGAATTATGAAGCTAAAAATTGATGAAAAGCACTAGTGGAGGAGGTCTATTCTAGTTTTCAAAGTGCAATCAAGGAGAAATGGGTCACAAACCATACCCGTTTTTTACAAACCATGGCTTATCTGTCAGATAAGAAGTTATAGCTCTACTTCAATCATCACTACAATTATCAAAGAGTTCAATAAGTGAACAAAGTGTTAGATTTAGATATACTAGCACTTAAATTAGGGGTTTTGACTTAATGTTTTGCAAAACAGTTATGTTATCTATTTTTAGTAAATCAGATCCAACTTTTCAGGATCTAAAGAATTTTGTAAAGGCTATAAATCCTAAGACTTATTTTGAAGCAAGGGTTTGACTTTAGAGACTTTTAGAGCCTTATTTTTATCAATCTTCTCATGTTATTCATCATTTAATATAATCTCTTTTGCTATTATATGTTCAGGTTCCATCTCTTTTCTGTTCTGTACTTGTGCTTGAATGTCTGATTCAAGTTTATTCTTTTTATCTAATGCCAGACAGCTGTCATCCTATCTATGTGTTGATGAGTTGAATTACACGTATTTTTCCTCGTTATGATTAACCATTCATATGTGATTGCTTTATATATGAATCTTCCAGCATAGTAAGTTCTCCATTTATTCACCTTATTATCAAGCCTCTGAACATTGCTGGTTAGAAGCCTTATCTTTTGATTGAGTTTTATGCATGTCTTGAGTGTGTGAGGTCCTCTAGGTCATCTGACTTGATCCATTTAGAAAACCATTAAAAACATTTAAGTTACAAGGAATCCTCGAACTGCAACCTAGAGGAGTTTCCTGGAGAGCTAACAAATTTGCTCCATTTTCGAGGAAAGGAGATTGAAGCTTAGCTTCCCTAGGAGATGACATAGATCCTACTTTGATACTAGACAAAGTCTGGACACTATTTCAGTTGTAATCATCTATTTGGTGACTCCATTGGAATAAGGTGGCTTCAAAAAGACCAAGTACCATAGCAAACCCTCAAGGGCCACCAATAACACACATTTCAGATCCATAAGAGATTCTAAGAAGAGTTAGGGCTTCGCTAAGACAGACCTCCGGAGCTACAAGGGAAGCTACATCAAGTATTTCAAGAGTTATTTCTGCTGTTATATCAAATAGACCTCCATTTAAATCTCCTTCTGCTAAAACATATAATTCTCTGGAATTTATAATTGAATCATAAAATTTTAGGGTTGAGGAATCCTCAAGCACTGCATTCTTGTGTAGATCCAATCCTCGGTGACTCCACTGAGATAAATTCACCCTGAATACTCTCTTAGCTACCACCCACACCAATATTACCTGCTTATGGAATTTCCATACCCACTTCAAATATGGCCGCCCCTCCGACCAAAATGGAAAGGATCCTAGTTGCCAGATACACCCCTCTGAATTTTTCTAACCCCCTCTTGCCTATGCCTACTAGATATTATCTCAATTACATGCCTAAGTTTACTGGGGAGGGAGATTTCACAGCTGAAGAACACCTAGAGGCCTTCTACAGTTATGCTGAGAATATAAACATTAAATAAGAGGATGTGTGGACTAGGGTTTTTATGCAAAGTCTAGATGGTCAAGCTAGGAAATGGTTCAAAGAGTTGCCTGTTGGATCAATAGTAGGCATTGAAGCCCTATATGACATATTTTTGAAGCATTGGGGAGAGAAAAGAGACCACCTTTACTATATCACTGAGTTTAGCAATATGAAGAGAGAGAATGGTGAGTGTGTTTCTAACTTCACCAAAATATTTAACAAGATGTTCAACAAGACCCCTGCTGAGATCAAGCCAACTGACACTTTAGCCAAAATCACCTATACCAATGCCTTTGATTCAGAATTTTGTCTTCTTCTCAGAGAAAGAAGATCATCTTCTCTGTCACTTATGCAAGATGCTTCCCTTGAAGTTGAATCCAATATCATTGCATCTCAGAAGGTTAAAGAAAAATTGACAGGAAGAAGCAATGCTCAGATCATCTAGGGGCTTCTTCATCATAGAACAAAATGGAGAAAATGGCCAAAAAGTTGGATAGTCTGATAGCTGAAATGTCTAGACTAAAAGACTAAGTACAAATACTTGTGAGGGATAAAGGACCAAATGATTTTGCTAACATAAACCCTAATTTTGTCCCTTACAGAAGAAACAACCCACCAACTCAAATACTTCAAAGGGATAGGAATGAAGATGAGGATCAAAGAATCAGAGCTCCTTTTTATAATGTTGTGCTACAAGAAGAACCAGAGTTCACTCAAGAAGAAGGAGAGGCAGAAGATAATATCAACTGTATGGAGGATGAAGTAGATCTCTCCTTCCTGACACAAGAATGCTATGAGGAGCCCTCATGAATGAGCATATCATGGAAGAATATATGTATCTGGCAGATGATCAAGAAGGTTATAATTTTAGATCTAGAATTGTTGCTCCTATTAAGAAGACTCCTGCCCCTATAAAGAAGCCTACTCCTCAAGCAAGGAAGATTACTGCTCCTGCAAAGAATATGACTGTTCCTCCAAAACAACAGCAAATGCCATTACAACCATCAGCTCATGATCCTATTCAGCTCAAAGCCACACCACAAGAGGTAATAAGTTCTGACAAATTGTCCTATGCTTTCAATCTTGAGTTAGAAATTCCAAAGTTAAAAATCCCTTTTCCCTTGATAGAACTGATGAAGAATGAGGCCTTCAAGGCATCCATAGTGAAATACCTTCAGCCAAGGACTCCCCAAGATGATGAATTCATGAACTTGCAAGATGATAAGTCCACAGTAATCCTAGGCCCTATGATTGAAGAGATGGAAGAGTCTTTCCCACCTTTCTACATATCTCTGAATATCCATGATAAAATCCTTCATAACTATTTGCTGGACTCAGGAGCTTCCCATAACCTAATGCCAAAAGCAGTGAAGGATGAGCTCGGCCTTAACATTACAAAACCCTACCATGATCTGTTCTCATTTCACTCCAGGAAGGTCAAATTCCCGGGCCTCATTAAAGACCTTGTCATAAACCTCTCCCAGTTGCCTTTAAAAAGTATAGTGATGGACATAGTGGTGGCTGATATCCCACCTAATTTTGGCCTCCTTTTTTCTCGCTCATGGAGTAAAAGGCTGGGTGGTACCCTTCAGATGGACCTTACATACGCTACAATTCCAATGTTTGGAGGGGAGACGACAAGACTCTATAGGGAGAACTAGTTCACCTACATCATTAGCAATGCCAAAAATCTATAAACCATCCCATATATGTAGTAGACACAAACTTTGGGGCATGCATCTTGCAAATAGATGATTCCCAGCCAACATCCATATAGCTAACAAAGCCTACCTATCAGCCACCGAAGGAGGTGACCACCTCTGTCGGGAGCATGTTTTTTATGGGGCCAGTACTCAAGCCTCAACAGGTGCAGGAATAGTCATGATTTGTCCTTCAAAGGAGACTATACATTTGTCTTATACGCTAGATTTCAAGACTACTAAGAACATAGCAGAATATGAGGCGTTGCTGTTGGGAGTAAAGGATGCTAAAGAAATGGGAATCATGTGCATAAAGATATTTGGAGATGAAGATCTCATCATACAGCAGGTGAACAATACTTTTCAAGAAAAGAATGTCAGATTGAAGGAATACAGAGATAAGGTATGGAATCTCAAGGACTCCTTCATGTTTTTTGAACTCTCATATATACCTAGGGATATGAATCATTTGGTTGATTCCCTTGTTGTCTCTGTAATTCTGTTTGTTCCCCCTTTACCTTCTAAGCTGAGCTATGATATCCAAGTCAAGGACAGGCCATCCCTACCTAATAATGTAAAGTTTTGGAAGGTTTTTGAGAATGATGATGAGATTAGTAAATTCCTCCGGGTAGTACATGAATTCTCTGATATGCATATTGATCAAGAAAACCTAAATATGGAAGAATCCTAGAAGCTCAAGTTAAAAGATAAAGTAGGTGATCATAACATTGTTTAGTTACCTAGCAATTATATGCCTCAGGTTCTGGTACCCATGGAAGAGCTATTTGATCATAATGATGTTCCTTTTAAACCTGCCAAAAAAGAGAAAGATCATGTTGTCCAAGAGCAAAACATAGGTATCCAAAGTCATCCAAAACCCATAAATCTATCCACTGAGTTGACTGTTGATCAAAGGTCAAAATTTTGTAGTCTAATGAAAGAGTTTGCTGATATCTTTGGTTGGGGATACAGTGACCTGAAAACCTATGACACTAGTATCATCCAACACAGGATTCCCTTGAAGAAGGACATGATCCCTTTCAAGCAGAAGATCAGATCCATCAGTCCTCTCCTATTTCCTATGCCTATGATTGATAAAGAAATCCAAAAGCTACTTAAAGCCAAAATCATAATTCCCCTCAGGTATTCCAAATGGATTACAAATTTAGTGTTGGTAATGAAGAAGAACATGGATATTAGGTTATGTGTGGATTTCAAAAACCTGAACAAATTCTCCAAGAAATATAACTATCCACTACCCAACATGGAAGATCTGTTGCAAAGAGTCTTAGGGGCTAGTGTCATGTCATTCCTGGATGGTTTCTCTTGATACGACTAAATTGTTGTGCACCCTGATGACCAAGAAAAAACTGCGTTTACCACTCCGTGGGACACCTTCATGTATGCCAAAATGCCATTTGGGCTGATGAATACTGGGGCCACTTTTCAGACAGCCATAGACATAGATTTTGTGGTATTGAAAGACAAATCTGTTCTCATATACCTTGATGACCTCACTATTTACTCCAACAGCCATGAAGAACATTTGTAGCACTTGAGGAAGGCCATTCATATGTGATTAGATATTAATATGTGATTACCACCATTCATATGTCCATTCATGATGACCTCTTATGATTAGCCATTCATATGTGATTGCTTTATATATGAATCTGCCAGCATAGTAAGTTCTCCATTTATTAACCTTATTATCAACCCTCTGAAGATTGTTAGTTAGAAGCCTTATCTTTTGATTGAGTTTTATGCATGTATTGAGTGTGTGAGGTCCTTTAGGTCATCTAACTTGATCAATTTAGAAAGCCATTAAAAAAATTGAATTTACTAGGCATCCTCGAGCTGCAACCTAAAGGAATTTCCTGGAGAGCTAACAGGTTCCACCACCCTCCTCGGTCATAAGTGTAAATTATTGCAAGTGTTCTAAGCCAAAATGGCACTTCTTCGTCCAAGTGTTGACATTCATCATGTCAATACACAAAAGGAAAATTTCGATTGAAGTGGCCAAAACACTATAGATGTGCATGACCTTTGATGCATTATCTTCAAACCAACCTTATATATTTTAATTCTGATTTTTCTGTTCCATACATGACTATGTGCATTGCAACTCGCGTGTCATATGTGACTATGTGTATTGCAACCTACATATACCTTACATACGCGAGTTTCCTTTGAGAAACCCGCATGTCATGCGTGCATTGCCTATATTAATACGTGTGTATACCTTAATTTGACATTAAAATTTATAAATCAAGATTAGATGAGATTAGTTGGTCGTTAATCTATAACTATCCCAACTATATCAACCATCCTAACCTTCAAAACATGTCTATTTCCCAAAGTATAAATAGAGGCCTTGGGATGGGGCTAATCAATCAATTTTTGGAGAGAAAAGTTATGCTGGTGGTATAACTTCAGAGTCTTGGAGTAGCAGAACTCAGAGTCCTCGGTTGCAGAGGAGTCCTTGTGTCAAAAGTTGGGTTGTATTCTTACCTATTCATTGTTTGTTAATAAAGAGAATTCTTCTTCCAATCTTGTATTGTGCTTATCTCATGTATATTGGTTTAATGAATATGTTCAATTATGTTATTAATATTCTTTTCATTTAACCTCTGATTTGTATATGTATGAGATATTTCTTGAAGAATTAGCTCTTTGCAAGTGAAGAGAAGCATCCCTAGAAGCTTTGGAGAAGATTGGAGCGAGAGAAGACCAAGCTTGGATCAACTGTCATAAACTGGGTAAGCCAAGATATATTCCTATTCTCATTCCAGTTTCTATAAAAGTTGATTGTCTGCAAGTCTAATAGTAAGTTGGTAACCCTAGACCCTAGGTTACAAGGGTGAAATGTCCTATACAACAGAACTGGCGACTCTGCTGGGGAGTCCAGCCTACTGTGGGTTTATCCTGTAGGTTCTTTACTAGTATTTGTTTTGTTTCTATTTCCAAGTGTGGTATTTTTATCTTTCTTTTGATTTATAGTGTAGTGTGCCTAGAAGCCTTTACTATTCCTTTTTCTTTGAAAAATTTTTAGTTGTATACACGGGTTGTTGTTTTACACAGTCACGTATAAGACCTTGTAGACACGGGTTTCTCTATAAGATAGTCGCGTATGGTACGTGGGTTTCTTGCATACACAGTCCCATATATCCTATAGCATCATAAAATTTGGGTAGGGTTTGCTTGTCCCTGTCTTGTTTGGTGTTTTTATTTCTTGGGAATATTTTGTTATTGGCATGACCCTGTGGGTCTAAAGTCTTGCGTGTCACACCTTTCACTTGTCTTCAATCCTTTGAGCTGTCTTTGTTAGAATTTTCTTTCATCTAGTGATTTGAAGTTGGTCCTCCTGCTTGGTTTATAAGTTCGATGTTTTCTGTCTAGGTCAGTGATCAAGGATTTGGATACTTTATACTCTGTACTACATTTTTGTAGTGTCAGTTTGTCACTTGTTCTTTTGTGAATCTAGTGGAATTTTTGGGTGAAGAAAAACATTTTATACTTTTGCATTTAGTTGCATTTAATCATTTTCTTTTCAGTATTTTTCAAATAAAATTTCAAAAATTATAAAAAGAAGTCTTAGTTTTCTCACACTTAGTTACAATTTCATTAGCTTATATTTTCAGAAAGAAAAGAAATTTGGTTTAAGTAGTTGCAATTTACTTTGGAATTTGCTTTATACATCATTTTGCTTTTTCTTATCAAGTCTATAACATCACAGTATTTCACGCCATTTACCTTCTGACTAAAAACAACCCTTAAAATGAACGATATAATTTAAAAATTATTAGCAAGTTTTATTTTACAGGCTCATACACCAACTAGCTTAGGCTAGACTAATGGAATAGAGAGTTTAAACTCTCCACAAGTGTTTAAATTTAGACATAGTTGGCCAATCAATAGGTAAACCCTCTTCTATGTTGATTCTATCTGGGAAGCTCCTCTCAAACAGGAGTTAAGTACAAGGCTGCATGGAGGCTTGGACTAAGGATATAACCCTCTAATTCCTTGTCAAAGCATAGACCAAGGTTTTTGCGCATATGGGGACTTATGTCAGTACCACCCTTTAGGCCCCATGCGGTGCCAATGTTGACAGGGTTTCAGGCTTTGATACCCTACCCATGCATACGAACCAAGCTTGTGACTATCCCCCCAGACTGTCAGTATAGTTGCAGTAGCCTTTATTCTCTTTGACATCCAGGGTTCATACACAGGTACACTGGAAGGCTATTTCTGGTTGATGTTGGATGGACTTGGAAGGTAACCCTGGTGGAAGGTGTGGGACGGTAGTGGGTGATTCCTCTGCTTGTTCCTAAGAACATCTACAAGGACACCAAGTAACTGTCTCTTAGCTTTCTTCTGGAAAGCATATCTTATACCCCTTGTGTCTGTTGTGGCTTTAGGAAATTTTGTAGTGATTGTTGTGTGGTTTGTTTGTCTTTAGCTGACCTTAGGGTTTGTGAAGAGTCAAATTTTAAATCGTGGAGGACCAACCTCTTAAAAGGTCAAGAAAGGTTTCAAAACCTTCCTCTTTTTACTATAGTGGAGCATCCATCGCCCCCTCAAAGGTGGAGATTAGAAACAGACGGTTCTTTTGAACCGGTAGGAATTAGTGAAGTTCCAGGTGAACCAGAACTTAAGACAAACTAGGTTGATACAATCACAATAGAGATAGAATACTTGTAGGCTGATGAGTTTACAGGAAACTTTAATTAACCTCTTACTGACCTAAAAAATCCTGTGATCGTCCAGGTTCATCCTTTCAACTCACCTGTGATTGGTGTTCCTATGAGAAGACTAATGTTTAGTGCAGGAGAAATTCCATCTACCCCCATCTTAACTATTCCAGCTGAAGGAGTGCCACCTCCCTTGGTTGGTACCCCTATAACAAATATACCTGCTACTCCTTTAACTCCAGTTGGTCGAGTGGTTCAACCATCGGCTTCCACAAATGTAGTAGGAACTTCTGGTAGGGTGGTAACTAGGATTCCCATTGTTCCTTCTGCTTCACCCTCTTTTGCACACACTTCTCAAAATGGTCCTATTGGATCCTCTTCATTTGTTCAGGGTTTTCCTTGGAATGGGGGAAACATTCCCCCATCCACTCCATATGTAGGCCCCACACCTGCATATGTAGGGTTGCAGTTTGGAAACACTAACCCTTATGGTCAAGGTTTTCAAACATCGATTTTGGCTCCTTTCACGAGCTCTCATTTATCTCTTTTTAGTGGAGGGATACCTACTCCTATTTTCCAAACTCCAATTTCAACTGGAGAAGCTCAAACCACATACACTGCACCACATATGAATAATACACTAGTTTATGGGTGGAATCCTTTTCAAATTAGTTTGACTACTTCACAATCGATAGTTGGGGAAAACCCCACTTTTACATTTGGGAACCAGGGGCAAGTCCTTCTACTTCCCAAGCTCGTACTTTTCAGGATCTGGTTAGGCCCAAGCTTCCTTTCCTAGCAAATTTGAACTTGCCATATTTGTCCAAGTTAATGAATGAACTAGTGAAACATGATGCTACCTAGCCACCTGTCCCTACCAAATTACCCTCAGATATTCCAAAATTCGAAGGCAAAGTTGGTGAGGACCCAGGAGCTCATATCACCACCTTTCATTTGTGTTTCTCTTCCAACTCGCTAAATGATGACACTATTCAGTTGATATTGTTCCAAATAACTTTGACTAATGCCGCATAAAAGTGGTACATTGAACTGCCCTTTGCTATGTTTGATAGTTTTTGGGACTTAGATAATTTGTTCCTTAACTATTTCCAACTTCCTTTCCGGTGTGATGCCGGCACAGACTTATTTTCCACCTTTTGGCAAGACAAAGCCACTCATATTTTGGATCATATCCAAGAGTGGCGAAGGCGAAAGAGGCTCATCAAGGCCACTATCCCTCCCGAGTTTTTGTTAGAATGGTCCTTAAGTCCTTATTGCCGTATATATCCAACGATGTATCCACTTTGGGAGTAACTAATGAGAAAGAGGCTATCCTCAAGGCATAGCATTTATATTTGATATATTCTCAGTCTGGTATTCTATATGAAATTATCCCTGATACACAACATCCAACACATAGTGTCGAGAAACCTAAGCCTAGACCCCATGCGATGGTGTGGTTGGTTCATTTAAATCTCCCACTATAGAATATTTGGAAAAATAACTCTATGAGTTTTCTATTAAACAATATACATCAGAGTCAGCAAAGGTTTCCCCCTGATCCCAAAATGCAAATGTTTTTTCTCAATCCTCCCAAAAGGGCAATCAGCAACCCGGTGGGAAAAAGAAAAAGGGGAAGAAAGGTGAGGGAAACCAAAACAAGCCAAAACCCACAAATAATTCTGATGGGGGGAAAAAAGAGAAGAAGAAGGTGAAATTTCCATGTACGTTTTCCCAGGAAGATCACTTGACCCATCAATGCCCTCTTATGGATCAAGCTCAGAAGCTACTAAAAATTCAACAACCGGTTGTTCTAAAGGATCCATTTCCCCAAGGACAAAATGCAACTTCAGTTTCTACCATAGCAGAGGGCACTTCTAATGCCCATAAACAAAACTATATCAACATGGTTAGATCCCAGAACTTGCTGCATACTAGAAACAAGAACTATGAGACGGAAGCTCCTGAGAAGGGTAAGTCTATAGGTGAAACTTCGAACCCTCTCACAATTGAAAAACTTGTTGAAACTATGCCTAAGATACCAAAAGGTGTCTTCAAGAAAGCATTGCACCATACTAATGCTAGGGCTGCATCCAATTACTCTGTAGTTGAAGATTTACCCAAAACCCCTTGTGCGATATCAGCTTTGGAGGTGCTATAGATTTGTCCTGCTTAGAGAGATGCACTCTTAGCGGCCATAGGTAGTATGGATTCATCGAGCCTCATGGCGAAGTTTAATTTGTATGATGTCAAAATTCGCCTACCGTATCATGTGGCCTTGTCAATAGATGTCATCCATGGTAGAAAAGCCATTGGAAGGTCAGTTGTTGACGAGGGTGCTTCCACATGTGTCATGTCCTTGTATTACTGGAAGGCTCTTGGGTCTCCAGAGCTAGTTCCATCAAACACCCTACTTACTGCTTTTGATGGAAGGTTATTTCATCCACATGTTATCCTACCGGATTTTGAGATAACGTTGGCAGGGAAGGCAGTGTCTATTGAAGTAGAGGTAATAGATGCACCATTGGATTACAACTTGCTTCTGGGGAGAAGTTGGACTTATGCCATGTATGCAATTGCATCAGGCATTCTTCGAGTGGTAGTGTTTCTGCATAAAGGGAAGTTGGTTACAATAGACCAACTCAGTTTCACTCGAAAGGGCCACATGGAAACTAATGAGTCCACCATGCCATTGGATGATCAGGTCAAACTTGCTTCAAAGAGCTTAGGGGATGGAATGTATTCATCATTAATGGGATCATTCGATATCCTAGCCCCAATTAATTACTTAGGGTCTACTAGTGTAGGGAAGTCTATTGCAACGGTTGGTGATAGAATGGATCCTTGGGTTCTTCCTTCCCATCATGAACCTGAAGTACCCTTATCGGTAGTGGAATTAGCTTATCAAGCTATCGTTAACACCATTGTTGATCCTATTTCAGTTTCTCTTATAGTCTTAGAGGAGCTGGAAGAAGCCTATCTGCCTGCTTGGGGAGAGAACTCTTTGTATACTGACAATTTCTTAGACATGATTTTTCCTTCAGACGAAGCCATCTTGAAAGCCATGAGCAGGTGAGATAAGATCTGCAAATATCTTCATCATAGACCCTACTTTGTTCCAGAGTTAAGCAGGATTGAAAATCAAGAGTTCCATGTGAGACCGGGAGATGATGCTGATATACCAATCAATCCCTTACCAAGGGAGGGAATCTTTGCGAAGGGGAATATGGAAAAAAAATTCATTACTATTCCTATCAACATATCTATGAACCCCAACGTTGTGGAAAATGTATATATTGGTGCAAAATGCTCTCTGGAGGAGATTGCTATATATATGGCCTTGTTTAAGGAGTTTCGTGACATGTTTTCTTGGTCATATGAGGAGATTCTAGGCATAGATCCATCGATAGTCGAACATGAAATCTGAACCTATCCTGATGCCAAACGAGTTCAATAAAAACTTAGACCTATAAATCCGTGTAAAGTGGCAGTTGTTAAGGCTGAAGTTGAAAAGCTGCTAAAAGCTAGTTTTATTTACTCGATAGCTTTGACAGAATGGGTATCTAACCCTATTCCTATCGATAATAAGAAAGGGATGATATGTGTTTGTACTGACTTTCATGATTTAAAAAAAGCTTGTCCTAAGGACAACTACCCCACACCATTCATAGATCAAACCATTGATGCTTGTGTGGGGAGTGAGGTCTTTTCATTCATGGATGGTTTCTCCGAGTATAATCATATTCAAATCAAGCCGGAAGACCAACATAAAATGGATTTCATCTGTCCTTGGGGTACATTTGAATACAAGAAAATGCCTTTTGGATTGAAAAATGTAGGGGATAACTTTCAGCGGGCAATGAATTTTTCCTTTCATGACATTAAGTCTATTGTCAAACCCTACCTAGATGATCTGCCAACACATTCTCATAAGAGGATCGATCACCCAGATCACTTGCATTTCATTTTTGAATGATGCAGGCATTGCAAAATACGCTTGAATCCCCATAAGTGTGTTTTCTGTGTCGATTCAGGAAGGCTTCTTGGGTTCATTGTTTCTAACAAAGGTATTCAGGTGGATCCTTTGAAAGTTGAGGCCATTGTAAATCTTCCTCCTCCTCCTTCCATCAGGAAATTTCAGATCCCACAAGGAAAGTCTAACTTTATTCGACATTTTATCATGAATTATGCCAAAATAACCAAAGGTTTCATGAGCCTGTTGAAGTAGGACACCCCATTTGTATGGGATGAGACCGCACAACTCAAGTTCGAGGCATTAAATAAATATTTGTTGTCAGCACCTTTATTGGATCTGCCAGATTACTCTCATGATTTTATATTGTATCTGGCCGCATCTGAGTCGACCATTGGGGTAGTGATAGTACAAGAAGATGATAAGCTCTGAGAGCATGTCATATATTAAATTAGTTGTTCTTTATCTGGCCCTGAACTTAGGTACTCCCACGTCGAAAAGTTGGCCTTAGCAGTTGTGTATGTTGTTCAGAGGTTACGTCAATATATCTTACTAAGGACTACAGTAGTAGTGGTAGATGTCAATCCTTTCCAATATGCCTTGTCCCGACACATAGTTAGAGGCAAATTTAACAAATGGATAGTCATTCTCCAGGAGTTTGACTTGGATTTTCAATCCGCCAAATCCAAAAAATCCTTAGTTTTTGCAAAGCTCATTGTAGAATTTCCAGTTGAAGAAGATATAACAATTGAAGAAGACTCATTCCTAGATGAGCACATTTTCTTTATTTCCACCTCTGACCCTTGGTATGGAGATATACTTATCTATCTCCACACTCTGAAGTGTCCTACAAGTTTTTCATGGGAAGAGCGACACAAATTATGCACACATGTGAAAAAATACCTCCTCATCGGAGATACTTTGTACCGAACAAGGGTGGACTCTGTTTTGTGTCGGTGCCTCGCCCAAGAAGAGGCTGATATTGTCCTAAATGATGCCCATAGTGGAGCATGTGGAGGTCATTTATCTGGGTTAGCAATGACCCAGAATATTTTATGTGCCGGTTATATCTCGCCCACGATATTTAAAGATTGTGTGGAAGCCATGAAGCATTTTCATCCTTGTCAGCTTTACACCAGAAAGATGCAGTCACATCCTGCTCCATTATTTCCTATCATTACAGTGGGCCCCTTCACCAAGTGGGGGATATATTACGTGATGTGCAACCCATTTTCTACTGGGGGGCACAAATACATCATTGTCGTTGTAGATTACTTCACAAAGTGGGCAGAGGAAATGCCCACCTATAAGGCTGATGGGGAAGCTGCAGCTTTTTTCATTTTAAACTAAATTATCACGCATTTTGGTATTCCTAAAGAGATTGTCACTGATAATGGTATTCACTTCCAAAATAGCATGATAACCGAATTGGTTACTAATCTAGGGTTTAAACAAGAACATTCGTCTTCTTTCTACCCACAAGCGAATGGTCAAGTCGAGGCAGTCAATAAGACCTTGAAGACTATTCTCAAGCGTACAATTAACAGAGACCGGTCGAATTGGAACATCATGATGTATATTTCACTTTGGGATTATCGAACCAATGTGAAAAATGTCATGGGGTTCTCACCTTTTCAGCTCGTTCATGGAGTGGAAGCAGTAACCCCGGTCGAATGCGAAATACCGTCTTTAAAAATTTCCATTCATGTGTTACCTAATACAATTGAGCTAGAATATCATTTCATACATTTATAACATCTAGATGAATTGTGTAGAGATGTGCTGACTACAAATGAGGCTCACAAGAATAGGGTGAAAAATGAATATGATAAATCAGTCAAACCTAGGATTTTTTCTGAAGGTGAGCTTGTCTTGCTCTGGGACCAGGACAAAGAACCCCTGGGGGTAGGGAAATTTAGGTCTATGTGGTTAGGACCATATGTTGTGTTGAAAGTTATGAAGAAAGGGGCATATGAATTAACTGCTTTCGAAGGGAATAAGCTTCCCAAGCCTAGAAATGGGCTCTACTTGAAGAAGTACTATTCTTAGGCTTAGCACTTTTTCTTGTAATTTTATTGTATGTAAATTTATGTACAATAGCTAGCCAGTTCATGTTCTTATATCATCTGTTGCTTTCTACAGATGTCTTCCAAGTGGTTTGTAGGCTTTGCAGATGGCGCTAGTCATCACACTTCCAATCTAGCTTCAGCTGCATGGGTTATTTATTCACCCTCAGGACAACTAGTTGCCTCCGGAGGTGCTTGCCTAGGTCTTGCTACCAATAATGTGGCTAAATATAGGGTTGTCATTGATATTTTATGGGTTGTCGTGTCACGTGGAATCACCTAGTTGGAAGTTAGAATTGACTCTCAACTGGTGCTTTCCCAGCTCAATCGAACTTATCATGTGCAAAACCCTATTTTATTACGTCAGTTTTTGCAAGTTAGGTTATTGGAAATAAATTTTGATTTTATTACATTCAATCATATTCCAAGAAATCAAAATTCATTAACTGATGCATATGAGAATTATATCTTAGATTGGCACTTAACACACATTCCATAAAAATATACAATAGATACATTGCAAAACACATGTAAATAAACTGGAAATATATATGTGTGTGTGTGTGTCTGTGTGTGAATATATTTCCATATAGATAGGTCGAGTTCTTGATCCTCAGATCTATTCATAGCTGTATAAATATACAAAAATGTACAAAATTTGGATCGTAATCCATAAAATGCTCCTAGGTCTAATCTTGACCACCTTGGCTACCCTCCTCATAAGGCATATCGAGGTAGGTGGAATACCAGCTACTAGTTTCTACATAATGGTAGGGATCTGCTCAATGCATAAAGTAGGGACTCTTTGGGTAAGCATGGCCAAATTTCGCTCAAGAACCCTGATCAAACCCTAATCCTCTCCTACGACTGGTTGTACATACATATGAGGATGTTCGTCAGGGAGGACTCATCCAATATCTGCATTTTAAACATCAAAAGGATTAAAAACTCTTATACATATGTATATATCTTTATGATTAAAAATTCATAAAAAATTAAAAATTTGAAAAAACCAAAATACCCGATGCTCCCCATGCTCCCCCAGGAGGGAGGAAAAGATCATTGTCACCTTAGAAATCCATCCCAGCATTTGGAAATTGCTCCAGTGTTGGTATCTGCCGTCCCCACCATAAGTAAAAGTCATCGTCATAGACACTTTGAATCGAGCCATCGCCACCCTGGTGAAGGAAAATGTCTCCCCACCTACTCAATCTAGGCTGATGGGGAGAGAATGTCGGCAGAGCTACTGCAGGGATGATGGCTGGAACTCTCTCAAAGAAGAAGGCCACCAATACACTAGAATAGAAAAATTTCTTTCGTCGGCCTCTCTTGCAGTCTAAGAGTTGCTTCTTCATTATCGGGATTACTCCTAAGCATCGGTCAAATACAGCTCCCTGTAGGCACTCTATAATGATTCTCATCTGGTTTCAAGTTGCAAGATGGAGTGATGAAGATCCTGCAACCCTCAATATGGTGCTTACCAACACCTGTAATGTAAAGTTACTTATACGTGCAATAGGGATGCAAGTTCCCCTTTTCTGACTATGGGTCGTGCAGTAAGTGTTCATATAGTCCTAACACTTAGAAGGTCACTGCCTCTGCCAGTACCCGCCAGGTTGACAGGTGTTCCCAGTTGTGACAAACCTGTAATGAAATAGATGTCTTCTAGTGCAATTTCCAAAATCTCACCTTGTAAGTAAAAGGAACCTAAGTCATGATCCCAATAAATATTTAAAAACTCTAGTAAGCGGAAATTGGCCCGCATAGGTGAGGTGCAAAAGAACTTTAACAACCCACTTTGCCACAACTCTTGCACCATGGGGGCACTGTGAAGTGCATCTTGGTCCATATTTTCATGTTCCCTCTCCCTCCACTCCAGTACCATGTTTTAGCCTTCCCATAAACCCACCATCAAACATTAAAATTCATTAAAAAACTTTGATTTTGGCCCTAGGTATACTTTTTCTATGTCACGCAGTATATGCCACTGTCTTTTAGACATGTCACGTATCATACACGGGTTGCCTTTGGGAAAGTCGCATATAAAATGTGTGTATGCGACTATGTAATTCGCATACCCACATATATAGCGCGACCTCCTTAAAATTGGCTTAAAACATCAAAATTTTGCATAACATTGAAAATTTGAATGGATGAAATGGAAGAGTATGAAGAGCTGACTTAGCTTGCACTTGTGGATTTGAAAATCATCCACTAGTTTGTCCACACCGATCGATTGAAGTCAGAGGTAAAAATTGCCTATATTGGGTAAAAATATGAAATGGTGATTTTGATTTCTATTTTTTGAACTATTTATAGAAATAATTTCAAAATGTGGGTTTTTTAGCCTATAGTTTTAATTTCTATCAAAAATCAAACTAATTCCATGTCATGATTGCCTAATGCAACAGGCCTAATGTTACTTAATGTTGTTATTCACTCATACATGATAAGATTTTGGTCATTTGTATGCAATTTTGCATTTATACCTAATCTGACTTAACCCTAGGATCACTACTTTAACCACAGACTATGGTGTTTAACCATTATTACCTTGTCTATACCATTGTTCTTCCGTGGATAGGGATTTCCTTCCATGAGTACCCTAGTTTAGAACATATGATTGTTTTTTGGTACTCATGTTGCATTTGTCGTAGGTTTAGGGGAGCCTTCTTAGCTATTTTTCACACCACATTGAGCCTCATTTTGGTCTCTTTTTACAAGCTATCCCATTTATAAGGTTCCCTACATTTATGGAGTTTATTTAGGCCCAAGTCTAACTCCTCAAAATAGACTTGACTGTCGAGTAAACTTGTCCATTCAAGATCGTTAAGAATATGTGAATGGGCATCGACATTGGTGGTAGGTTATCACTTTCTTGGACCATGTGGAATAACACAAGAAAGGATCACTCTCTTTTCTACAAAATTGAGAAGAGTATTCTCAGGCATAGATTTATCACTTTTTTGGACTTGAGGGACTAAACTTATGGAAAAGGAGTGCCTGGTATGAGCTTAGTTTTCTCCTTTTCGTCCTCTGGACCTAAACATGAAAAATATTCTGAGTGTACTTTATTTCTTTGTCATGCTCATTAAACACTAAGAACATAGCATCGAGTTTACTATTGTAAGCCCCATTCCTCGTAACCAAATGGATCTTTCTGAGTGATCTTTCTTTCCTTCACACTCATAAAACTCAAGCTATAAGTTTCTCTTGAAGGAGCGTTGGGTAGGTGGTAATTTAAACTTTTTTGGACCTCCCTGACTAAGTACAAAAAATGTATGCCTTACTTCTTCGGAAGCTGAGAGAGTTCTTCTGTGGTATGTTTTATACTTTTCTGGCCTCAGGAGACTAAATTGGATGAAAAAGGAACCCCCTGGAGTCTTCTTTGAACTTTTCAGACTCTCTAAATATGAAAACACCAACGATCATGTACTAGTTCGGGCTCGTAAAATCCACAAATCAATTACATTATCAAGCATTATTCTCTCTCCTCTTCAAGCTTGCCAAAAATGAAGAGAGACTTGAGTTGACTTTCCTGGACTTGTTAAAATTTAACGGGAAAGATAAGGAAGAAGTATTGTTTTTGGGTTACAGATGGTGATAACATGTCCTCCTTGAACAAAGCACTCTTTGAAATTTCCGATGTTCATGTCTCAGTGTACATTTTCAGCTCAGCTATCACTTCGAGTTTCTTACTCCTCCACTTTTTTTTTATACATGGGGAATCCTATCATGTCTCCTACATGACAGAAAATTCTAGTTGTCCTATATACAAAGTTAAAAGCTTCCTTGGGTCATCTCTGTGTCATACTCACTGTTCAAGGATTTACCCCTACATCTAATTATTATCTTGATTCCATACTTATCCTATCTGAATATTACTTGTGTCTACCTTTCCTTATCCAGTTCCTAGTCACTCTTGTGATCCATTGGAGGATCTATTTCCTTCCCATCACAACATGGTTTCTCATCAGCACTTCCTGAAGACGAAGACCTAGAGTTTTGATGATAGTACCTTAGGATTCACTATCATCATTGGTGAACTCCTTTCCTTCAGTTGTCAATTTCACCTATTGATTGACAATTTGTTGAATCCTTTCCATGTTCGACTTCAACACATCTATTCACATGGCATGAATTTTATCGGTTCCTTTGGATTTTGACGAAGACCTTAGGTTCACATATATAACCTAAGTTGCACAATATTGTGTTTTGTTCACCTACACAGGTTCCAGATTTTGAAGACTCATCATTGTATATTGTGTCTTTGATCCACCTTTGTAATACACATGGTCTTGTACCCGTATCATAAGATGTAATCAAATATTGTAAAGGAGCTAGTGTTCCAATATATTGAACATGGAATCCTGATATATTATTTTGTATATGACATTGATATGTATTTGTTTCAGGTACTTCCTATGTTGTCTTGGACTTCTGAGTTCTCCAAAACTAATATTGTAATGTATTTTGGCCATCTCTTCCCTCTGACCTCACACATTAGGGGGCATCTGTTATCAGCCAAAATGGTACTTATCCATTCGAGTGCTGACATTCATCATGTCGGTACACAAAAGGAAAATTTGGATTGAAGTGGCCAAAACACTATAGATGTGCATGACCTTTGATGCATTATATTCAAACCATCCTTATATATTTTTATTTTGAGTTTTGGGTTGCATACGTGACTATGTACATTGCAACTCGCGTGTCAAATGCGACTATGTGCATTGCCACCCGCGTATACCTTGTATACGTGAGTTTCCTTTGAGCAACCTGTGTGTCATATGCTCCTTGCCTATATTAATACTCTTGTATACCTTAATTCAACACTAAAAAATATAAATCAAGATTAGATGAGATTAGTTGGGCCCTAATCCATAACTATCCCAACTGTCTCAACCATCCTAACCTTCGAAACCTTTCTATTTCCCAAAGTATAAATAGAGGCCTTGGGATGGGGATAATCGATAAATTTTCAGAGAGCAAAGTTATGCTGGTGTTATACCTTCAGAGTCTTGGAGCAGTATAACTTAGAGTCCTCAGTTGTAGAGGAGTCCTTGTGTCAGAAGCTGGGTTGTATTCTTACCTATTCACTGTTTGTTAATAAAGAGAATTCTTCTTCCAATCTTGTATTGTGCTTATCTCATGTATATTGGTTTAATGAATATGTTCAATTATGTTATTAATATGATTTTCATTTAACCTCTAATTTGTATATGTATGAGATATTGCTTGAATAATTGGCTCTTTGCATGTGAAGAGAAGCATCCCTAAAATCTTTGGAGAAGATTGGAGCAAGAGAATACCAAGCTTGGATCAAGCATCATAAACTAGGTAAGCCAATATATCTTCCTATTCTCATTCCAATTTCTATAAAATTTGATTGTCTGCAAGTCTAATAGTAAGATGGTAACCCGAGACCCTAGGTTACAAGGGTGAAATGTCATGTACAATAGCAAGGGAGAGGGGAAATGGCATAAGCTGTCATGCTGGAAAGTTTGAATTGTTGCACTGCCTTAGTGTTGGGATTGGGGTTAAGTTGAGAAAGAAATTGAGGACGAAGTGGTGCACCCATTGGTGTAGATTTATTTGAGAGTAGTAGCTAATGTTGTTGATACTGCGAATAGGATGGATTATTATGACAAAATGGGTTCCCTAGATAAGGATTTCCCCATCCCAGAGACCAAGGAGCTTGTTGGTTTGGATGCGGTGCTCATGAATTCCAAGGGTTCAGATATTGTGTTGTAGGTTGCAAAGGTTGGTGCCACTGTGTGTTGGGATATGAGTATGGTGGAGGAAATTGATTATTAACATTATTCCAAGAATTGAAAGGGGTTGAATCAAATTGCATACCTGGAACCCGAGGTTGCCATGGTTTCTTCTGTGTAATAAAACAGGCATTTTCCTTGTCTACAGTGGATGCTTGAAAGACTGATTTGGATTTTGGAATTGAGGGACAACCTTTGGTTTCATGATACAATTTTCACAGACCACACACCTCCACCTTATCAAGTGGACATTCTTGCAGCAGGTGCTTCTTCATGCACTTAGGGAAGAACACCCCAAGTACTAGATCTTCAGCCACTTGTTTTTGTTTTTCTCTCATGAGATCCAGTTGTGAAGAGATGGAAATCCTAATATCATATTTAAAATTCTCGAGGATATTTTTAATATATTCTCAAGTATCTCCTCTGACAGCTGACTTATGTTCCCGTGAGAAAACATCTCAGCCCCTTATACTGGTTCTGGAATACCCCCTGGAGTATTGTCGACATAAATCCACAATATGATCAAATGATTCCTTGGATATGTCTCCCTTCCCTAACATATTAATCATGTCTAGAAATTCTTCTCTTATTCCTCGCAGCAGAATGATCTTGAGAACATCCCTTCCGATAGTGGTTTGTCCTGCCTCTACACATTATACAAAAGTATGTCCACAAAATCCTCTAAACTCTCATCATCTTTTTGCACCATCTTAAATAACTATTCTCTCTTATCCTTCATCCTACAATATTCTTGATACTTGTCACGTCCCCTCCCCTCATCCCGACGGAAAGGACGTGACCATAACTAACCAAGGAAATCTATCCCCATTAACATTATAATAAAATGAATTGAAATAAAAATATTGACAAATGCATAAATATTTAGCAGGTAGAGAAAGAAAAATCCATTCATTCAACATGTTCATCATTCATAATTAAGCAATAAATACCATTTTCGATATAAAATAGACAAGAGATACTTATCTTTTAAGAAGTATGTGTTAGTTTTTCAACATTTAAGCTAGCATTATGATAAGATCTTTTCACTGAGAGAATAACAAGCACAGCAATCACATAAGCACATCACAAGAGACAAGAGACACAAATATTTTAGGAGGGGAAACCATAAATGGAGAAAACCCCTCAACTTCCTCTAAGATAGTATCACGACAAGATGTGAACCCAAAACAGTAAGATGACCTCCCTTCTCAACAACAGCCTTCTGTCTTCTGTCAAGCCCAAGAATTTCCTTCTCCAAAGGTGCACCACACTTGAGAGAGCAAGTGATGTAATTCACAAGTGATAAATAGAGAGGCTCACCCTCTCTATTTATATTAGTCCGTTCACTTGAATTACCATTTCACACGTAGGCTCGACCTAATAATTACTACTCGAGCCTACACCTTAATTAGTGTATAATAACTCAAGTGCCCCTAAACTGTGGGGACTTACCTAATGACTTGGTATGACTTGTTTACATTATAATCCTCCCGATCGGAACATCGGGGCATGACCACATGACTCAAATACATAATAGAAACATCTCGGAATAAACATCGGGTTACAATATATAAAGTACATATAAGAATACATTCCAAAGTTACATATACATCAACAGTATGTCCCCCAACAAGCTACATCATTGCAACGTTCCACCCAACCATAGGCCAGTGCGCTCATCAATATCTCAGTAGCACTTCAACCCCCGAGTTGGGAATGATTCCCACAAGGAATAAGGGAACACTAGCAGGCTCACACGTAGCCAAGGGTGCACAAAACTCAGCCAAGACAACACTGTTGGGTTTATGAGGATATACAGGAGCTGGAAAGGCTGACTGCTAAGCTAGTGAGTTTAATCCAAGAGCTATGGAAACCTGCACTAGAACTATCCTGACTTTTAAGACATACACACACCCAACACAAGGAAGCATCCCCTTCTTTGCTACACAGTCCCTCGGTCCATGCCTTCCCTTCTAGTGTTATTCAAGGGGTGCAGAGAACAAAGTCAGCCCTCTAGCTCTGTCTGTGAGGCTCCTACACACTAGGTTTATTAAGAAAAATCAGAACCATTTCCACTCTAAAAACAGTCCAAAGACCAAACAACTAGTTACACACAACAATCTTAGTTTTGGGAGTGAAGGAAAACACACCACAAAGGCCAAATCGGGTATAGAAATTGGACAATGCGGCTTAGGCTATGCCAGTCGAATTCCAGAGTCGTTTATGGACCTAACGTGGCCAAAACGACTCACAACACCCAAAATTCATGGAAAACACAACAACAATTTCCCAATCTATGTAGAATGATGAGAATGACCACAACATGAAGGTAAATCACACACCAGACCAAATCGTAAAGGGAAAATCAGAACGCAACTTCCTGAGGCCAAGCTTTCCCTGCGTGAGGAAGACAAAGAGCTGTGTGAGAGTGGAATGAGGTTCTCTCTGCCCACATGAGGAATGGAATGCCCTCTGCCTCTGGGCATGCATCTAGTCAAAGGACTAACAGTCTTGCCACACTCACAGCTACCCATGAATACATCCCTCATGGAAATAACTGCCCAACCAACTCCTGGGAATTAAATCAGTTGGTGGATGAGACAAGGAAAGGATGAGTAAGATGAAAAAGGTGGTTGGAAGCTAGATGGGTTCATCTTTTCACACATGGTTTTTCTCCAATGGACCCAAAGGTGAAGCATCCCCCCCTTATCCTTAGGAAATCATGCCCCTTCTCATTATTGTTGCTTTGACAAAGTTGGTTGTGAGTTTTTAATTAATTGCATATTTTACGTGATGATTTAAAAATCATAATGGGCCTATCTAGAAAAAAATACCATTGGAACCTGTTACCACCTTTCACACACCTGGGTCACGTGGTAGAAATATTCAAGCCACTCGGTGTGTCCTTGGGGGCAAGTCTCGAGTCAAGGCTGTCACCTTATTCTTGACTCCTCCGTTTAGGCTCAACTCCTAACGAAGCCAAGGGGGGTAGACCCTATTAAGTTACTAAGGCTAATTACTTAGTATGGTGATGTTAAACTGAATGAATTACTTAGGAGTTTGAAAATTAACCATAAACAACCATAGATGACAAGATACAAAATGAGCGCACGAAAGCACAATACTGAGACACAATATATATATATATATAGCAAGAAAATAACCAGTTCCTTAAAATGGAGTCAAAAGAAAATCAATGTACTTGCATGTGCTTGGAGTGAATGTTTTGCAATTGCCTCTTGGTACATTTTAAGTTAAATTGAAAATATGAGTTGATTGAAATTAGGCGAAGGGGTGGACTCCTAAAATACCCAAGAGTACTTGGAGTATGTCCAAAACTAAACCTTCATGGCTACCCGCAAGGAATATGTGGGCTGAATGGAGTCTTTAAGGCTATTGTTCATAACGCACCCGTTAGGGTGTGACAGAGATCAGCGCCATGAGGTCACTTTTCAAAAGTTCTCGCTTCCTTTGGGTATTTTGCCACCGTAATGGTTTGATCTAGGTGTTGGATTTTCACCTGATGGTTTGTCAATTTGGGAGAGTGAATCCTAATTATACTAGTCACTCAAATTCTTTTGATATAGCTTGACTGATCGAATGAACCACAGCCAAGTGCAGAGCATACACACTGGAGTCTTGTCAATTTTAGTAAATTTTGAGATGGATGTTCTTGTTAAAAAAGAAAACCCTCTAGGAACCTCTTTCGGTCCAAGTGAACCTCAATCAGGGAATCAAGGAGGGGTTGATTTTATCATGGCTACTAAAACAAAAGATGATAGAAAATGAAACATAAAAATATGAGCAAACCACAATTTTCTAATTAGACTACCACGAACCTTTCTTCACCTTTCGGCTCAAAAGGAGGCCCGTGGGGTAAGTATTAAAGTTACTTTGAAACCAATATAAATGGAGTATTGAATTGATTTTAAATCAAAGTATACTACCTTGCATATTAATACTACACTAGATTGAAAAAAGATGAACGAAAGCAAAAAAATGACACGAACGCAAATCCCCCCAGGGGGGATGGGGAATGGGCTCGAAAGAGCCTATTCCAAAATTATTTTTACTACCAGCGGTTAAAATATCAGAAAAGTGATATGATGCCTCTTGATTCTTATATATAATGATATCAAGAGCTTACAAAGTGCAAAAATTAAAGATTTCAGTCAAAAAGGGAGACCCTTGGGGGGATTCCCAAAAGTCACTTTCGAGCGGTAGATCCTCCTTTTTTATGTTATACCTACTAAAAACCAGCAAGCTTATTAGACTTAAATATTCCCAAAAGCACTCTGAAAGTACCTTTGGGTCAACGTACTTTTAACCAAAAAATGCTAAGTAAAAACTAGTTGAAAAAAGGTAAAAAGGAACCAAGGAAAGCAAGCTTTCCTTGGGATCTTGGCTTGCCTTTTAGGAAGCCAATATGATGTGCACTAATTGCTATATTTATCTTTTATAATAAAAAACAGAAATCTAATGCATGCAAGCTACAAATTTTCTTTAAAATTCCATGCAAAAAGGACGATTTCCCTAAAGCTAGATCTAGAATGCTTATGAAACCTTTTAAGAGCAAGATCTAGATTATGGGATTTGAGAAGATATATCTATGTTAAATTTACTTTTAAGATGATAGATATAAACAATATCAAATCTATGAACAAAGTAACTGGGTAAAAGAGTTGATTTTGAGGGAGGAAGAGGAGGAGAGAAATGCTGGTAGCCTTGAAGATCCACAGTGGAGCTTTCAGGTGGAATGTCGAGGGACTATTCCTTTGGAAGGTTTTGGAGAGAGTGAAGAAGAAAACTAGATCAGGATCCTCTCCAATCTAGGAACCTGCAGCTCAGCTAAAATAAAAAAACTTGCCGAAAAACTTGTGAGATCCGATTAGTACGAACATAGAGATTCAGAATAACATGCATATAAGCTTATAGAACATGCTGAATCTAGATCTCTAAACATGCATCAAAGGAAAGAGATGCCCAATAAACTTATTGAAAAGCACCTTTCCTATCAAGATTATAATAAGCTTATTATCAATATTAGCAATGAATCCACAAGCAATCAACAAATTATGAACACAGATACAGGTTACCTCAGTAAAAAATGGAAATGATCATCCACACATACAATGGCACAACACCGTCTTGCCTCCAAAGCTTCTCTTTATTTCAAATGAACAATAACAATAGTACAATAGCAGTAGAACCTCAATCCTAGTTCTAACTCGCTTGGAAGAGGCTACTTGTGCTTCATTTATAAAATAATCAGGAGATCTAGCCCAAGGGGGCACAAATCCCAAGGAGATAGACAAAATCAGCTGATGGAGAGTCAATCAATGCATATCTGAAGCTGAACTGAGCTAGATATGAGTCTCACTAGGTGCAATTGTCAATCGGAGAGCTGATCTGACTGACACCTCAACCTGTTGACTGAAGCATCCACCAAAACTCATCCAGATGAGCCAAAACGTGTGGAGGAGAGAGGGAGGGCGAAATTCCCCATCAAGGATGTTGAAGATCAACTCTAGATCTGATTTGATCAGCTCCTTCAGTCAAGTATTTGTCAGATCCAGTCAATTTGGTTCAGATCTGACTGATTTCAATCAAATCGGCTGAGAATCCACTGATCTATGATTCTGGATTTGCTCCATTATTCACCAATTTATTAATTAAAATAATCAATAATTGATTTTTGGGGCTTTCTAACATGAGTGATGGAAAATCACTCAAAACTAGGAAATAGTGGGTCCATGGGTTTACATGGTGCTCTTAGCTTGAAAATGAGCACCTACATGACTGAAACTGATTATTTAGCCCACTTTTATTACAAAATCAATTTTTCTAATTAAACTATTAAAAAATAGCCTAAGTTTTGGAAAAATTAAATTTTAATAAAAAACACTGAAAAAATTAAAAAAATAAAAAAGTTGAAAAACCCTAGGGGGACTTAGACATGTTCATATGACTCGACCATGATGCCTAGCATGCTTATACATTGACACATAGACTCTAATAACCTCAATAGGCCTAAATGCCAATCCGGCCACCCCAACTTTGGAGGTATTGAGTGAAAAAATCAGAAATTATCAGTCGTTTATTCAACAACCAATAATAGCCAAGGGAAAAAACACCCTGGGCTGATCGAATTGACAAATAAAGTCTAAGAGACCGAGTCTTTTATAGACACTATCATGCTAGAACATTTATTATAACTCCCACAAGGGGGTATGAACATGTGATATAGTACAACAAGCACTTCCCAGAAGCACTTTTGAAGGTCTTTTGAAGTCCGAACAAAAAATATTTGTCCGGTTCACCAGGACCACTTCATAAAAAACCAGTAAGTACAACTTAGGTGGTAACAGAACCAATTTAATCACTGAAAAATACAATGATAATCCATGGTGGGGCTTTCTCCTGTAGCTCCACACCACGATTAATTACAATATATACATCATATACATTTAATGCAAACGGGGTCAAAACCAGGGTGTTACAGTACTTCCCCAGAAACACTTGTTTCATCTACTCCCAAGTTACAATAGTTTTGCCACCCAAACTCATAAACTAGCGTAAGGCATTATCCTTCAAGGTAGCATGAAATAGTTTCATCTTTTTCTCACCAGAGGTGTAGTCATAACTTTGACAGAGAATGTCGAACTCAAAGAGGAGTTCATCTGGATCTTCTTGTGGAGTTCCCATGAAAGTGACGTAAAACTGAGGGTGAAATATTATTCATGGGGGCATGTCCAGATGGTTGTTGAATAGGGAAATGGAGTGTGGAAATTGTCTCCTCATGCTGGAGGTCGCCATTATCATTATGATTTTCCCCTACCTCTTCTTCACAATCGTCATGGTGGTGCTCGTTATTCATGATTTCCTCTTCCTCTAGATTTTCTTGATTCTTATGATCTTCAAACTCCTATCGAAACTGCAACCACTCCTCTTTTGTAACTTCCTCTACGTTGATCCGATAGACCTCCTTTGGTCCACCTAATCCCATAGAACTACCCTTATCCCTTGGAGTTCCTTCCACATGGACACCAGATGGTGTCGCGGCTCCTATTGTTCTCTCCATAGTTGAAACCAATACTTCCAGCCTAGTAGAAACATGGCTTCTTCTCATAGATGATGGTCCTTGATTTCTAGTCCCAATATAAGAATTAACCCTAGCAACTAATTCATCAACGAATGTCTTTCTCCCTAAGCATAGGATACAGTCACCGCCTCTTCCACCCACCAAGTTAGTATTTTGGGGGGTTCTGGGAATATTTCGTTGAGTTCTTCTTGTATTCATGCAAACCTATAAATCATGCAAGATTAAGAATCACACCTGATCCCTAGGTAAGGAACCCGTTCATCCTATTGAATTATGTGTAGCTCTTCACTACGTCTTATCACTCCTATGCCTAAGAACCAGGACTACTAAAAAAAATGAACCAATCCAACTACTAACTATTCCTATCAATTACCTTCCCCGACAATGGTGCGAAAATGTTGGGAACTCTATATACTCATTAATTACTTAACAAGAAGAGTGTTCAATATTTAATTGTCAACCCAGGGAAGTCCATTATTTCAAAGGAAATTAGCGAAGTATATGCATAAACAATTTTAGTAGTTGATAAGTAAAATGAAAATCACTCAAATCTAATTACTGCTCAGCCGACTCAACTCCCTATAAGAAATCAATGTAACATTACTGTAGTATAGATTTCTCCCTTGCTACAGAGCAGGAATGACTACCTTCCATCTATAGGACGGAAGGATAGGGTTCCTGGTGGTGGTGCAAGAAAAATAGACAGAAAATAAAATGGAACCCTACAAACAAGGTTAGGGTTAGGCTCCAAGACCTTGCATACAATTGTTAGAAAACCAAAATGCCTGGAAGCAATCAATGAAAACCTGCAATAACATGTTAAGCAATAAACCTGCAAATGAATACTGTTAGAAAACAACAATCTACCAACGCAAACATGCAAAAGAAAAACAAATATACCTTCTAGCTGAAATGGGCCACCATGCCCTAGCTTGGGAGAGCACCTCTCTTAGGAATGGGGAGCTATGGCTCAATGGGAGGATGGATGAGAGGGAGGTTGAATGGGTTGAGAGGAAAATGATGTCAAGGCACTCACTCAAGCAGCATAACAATATGGAAAGAATGAATGATTTGAGAGTGACCCCCACCCCTCTATTTATACTTTTTCTCAAGACTTTTAGGGTTTTAAGCCCCTGGTTGGGGCTTTAGCCCCTTTTTTGTGCTTTTAGCCCCTTTCTCTCAATATTTAGCTCTTTTAAGGGTCTTAAGCTCCTTTGAGGGGTTCTATCCCCTTTTTGGAGGCTTTAGCCCCTATGAGAGCTATTTTGGCTCTTTTTAGGGGTTTTTAAGCCCTTTTTCATATTTTTAAGCCTTCTTGAGGGTATGGGGGTCAAATGGGATAAAATGAGGGTCATACGTAGATTTGTTTAGGTGGTGTAGGTCATGTAGAGCTCATTTTGGGATATTTTGGGTTAACAGATTGCCCCTTGATGTGTGAGGGCATGAGCTCATCGTATGGCCGATGGACATCATAGGATTTTCTTGGGGAGAGGTGGTGCTTCCTGGGCTAGGGAATGGTGGCTTTTTGTTTTTGTATTAATATGGCTCCCATCAATGGGTGAGATACAAATAATGTGTGACATGTATATGGATGAGGTGGGTACCCCCATGCTCATAACGATGTCAAAATAATAATGTGATCTAAGCTCTATAATACAAGAGCCGATCATGTACAACTATTGTTACAATAGTGGTTGCCTCAATGAAAGACTAGATACAATATTGATCTGAAGAACTACTACATTGGACCCATGGCATTCTCATGGAATGCTATATCTTCATGACTGATGGTCTACTGGATCTGGAATGGTACATAGTTTTAGGGACTCACTAACGAAGAGCTAGAGTCTCTGTGGTACAAATATGCTGCATCAATCATAAATCTATATAGAAGCACTGCTGGAGCTTCTGAACACGGTCTCCAACGCAACCCAGAAATCATAAGGGACATGAACCTGTTTAGGTCCCTTGAATAGACCCATCAATATGCTAGAGTTAGGTGACATCCAGGGTCTTTGACCAAATACTACACAGACCAATACCCTATACGAATCTTAACGGTGCGATGATGTAGCTGGAGTCGAGCGCGTGAGAAACAACCATCCCGAGAGGCACTAGGGACTCCTCTCAAGTGGTCCAAGGAACTCATTAATGAGGTTAATGAAACCAGGATACAAGGACCTCTGGGTCTATCCTCTAGAATACATGTGTTGTCATCGACAGACGGAGACCTACCCCTGGTCAAGGAAATGGTGTTTCGTTGACCAGAAGCACGAGGGAGATAACCAAAAGATGTGAGACAATCTGAGGACTGATCCATTGGATCGAGGGGGGGGGGATAAAAGGAGTTTAACAGGGGAAGAGGGAGTGTAGTAGACTCAAACTTCCTTTGTTCAGAGTATGACAGTAGGGTAGACCAGGAAGCAAATGAAATTGACTCATGGGAAAGGGATCATAGCTATAATACTGGGAATGTCACTACAGATGGGAAATACTTGGGGGAGGTAAACAATTTTGATATTGATGGGATCCAAGGAATACATATTGCAGAGTACCCTGAACAAAGGCTACCCAAAGTGGGGTTGCTTCTAAACTGTTATCTGTGGGGTGATGTCTAAATTGTGGTATGATCTCGTGGATTTTTTGTGAGCCCGAGAAAGTAAATGCTCGATGGTGCTTTCAATTTTAGAGAGTCTGAAAGCATGAAGAAGACTCCAGTAGGGGCTCTTTTTCATTGGTAGTCTCATGTGCCCAAAAAAGGATAAAAGTATACACATGAGAGCTCGCCCATCCTTTAGGGAATGAGAGACTTCTTTACTATTGGTAGTCCAGTCAGGCCGGGAAAGGTTAAACCTATACTGATTGGATGGTCATTCAGATACTTTTACGAGCATGAATAAAACCAAGTTTGCTTGGAAATATTTTCTTGATGAGAAGGCTGGAAAAGATCTTAACAACAACCCATGGTGATATTTTTCATAAAGTTCAGCCCCTCTGCCTGAGAAAGCATAAAAGGATGCAGAGGGGAACGGTCTTGGCTTGAATATGCCAAGGTGGCCCTTTTCATGTGGTAGTCTACATGGTTCACAAAAGGAGATAAACGAGATGATGTAGATGTCCTTTCCTATACTTTAACGAGCAGGAAAGGAAGCATCTATGCTCAGCCATCTTTTCATTCTTTTAGGAGTCAAAAAAGAGCTTAAAATAAACTCTAGTATGGTCAACCGATTGCAGTGGCACAGGCGGTGTCCCATGTCGAGAAAGTCAATAGTGGTCCAAAGGTCATCCGTGTAGTATGGATGGAGCAAGTGGCTCTTAAACATACCAATACATGCATGGGATAGATCACGACAGAGGCACGCGAGTCGATGTGGTAGAGGCACGCAAACCTAGGTGGCTCTCAGACAGAGGTCAAGAGAGCTATGTGTGAGTTGTGGTGGATGGAATTGACTACATGTAGTGTAAGTGCAAGTCCGAAGGTAGTTATATTCCAAATGCATGCAAAATAAATGATCTGTCCTCTGGGAAGTGGATTGGGGACCCGCATAAGGTGTGGTGGATGGATTAGACAACTATATGCTAAAATAAAATGATGCACCTTACGGGCAGTGGCCCGAGAACCTGTATGAGTGGCAGAAGGAAAGTGTGATGCAAGTACAGGTCTGAAGACACTTGCATCATCATGACGTGGCTCGTAAATCGAGGTAACTTTCAGGAAGCAGTTCCAAAAATTACTTGTTAAACATGAGGTAATGGTCTCATAAGGATATGGAAATTTGGGTCCAGAGGTGTGAGAGGTGTCTCGAATAGGTTCCGGGTAACTTTGGATTAGCATCTAATGGTGCTGCCTTGACTTGTGGAAAAAATGTTGAAAAAAAAGGGAGAAAACTATGCTATAAGGGACTCATAGTGGTGGTATCAGGCATAGACTCTCTTGAGGCAGAGCCCGTTACGTAGTTTCTTCAAGAGTCGACCGTCTAAGTCAGTGAAGAGGTATGCCCCCTTGCTGACACAAAGGTCATTGGAAAGGTGGGGTGACGAAATCTGGTATTTTATGGGAAGAACCAATTCCACACTATGGATTAAAGGAAATGGGATAAAACCAGAGGTGGTCTTATATATTTCTCCACCATCGCTTAAGTGGTGTCGAGATAGATTAGCTGGATCTTCAACGGTCGATGAGACAGAAATAAAATTGGTGCTAGCGATCATGTAAATGGTATTGGTTGTGGTTTTGGTGGCCTTTCCCCCAGTCTCTGTTGGAGGAAGAGGGGAAAGCATAGATATGGGAGGAGTCTTTGATGGACCTGGAGGTAGGTACAACATCATCTCAATTGGATGGATAGGAGTCAACACATTCTAGGGCCTCAGAGGTAGCATAGGTGGTTCAAGGTACCACACAGGAACTCCCAATGTGAAATCCTGTAAATTGCGGGTTTCCAAGACAAAATTACTCATGATCCTGGATGGTAGGAAAAGGAAAAGGAAAAGGATCATGTTGAGTGGGAATGAACCCCACTGTTTCCCTGGTAACTGAGGTTGAGGTTGCAGATGGGGCTACGGTTGCAGATGGAGTTGTGGCTGAGGATGGAGTTGTGACTATGGTTGGTGCATGTCGTCCCAATGGTACTCCAGAGCGGTTAATCCTTCAATTATATCCTCATCATTGTGGAAGCAATGAAGGGACAGGTCTCGTGGGCCGTCAGTACTGGTGGAGACAAGAGGGTCTATAGAACTAGACATCATGTAAATGGACATGGTGTCTAAAGAAGGAGGTGGGGGATGGACTTCTTTGATCATAGTGATCTCCGATTCAAGGGAATGTTGTCAAATGTTGGCTAGATCCATTTGGAACTTGGACAAGTCTTGGAAGTGGTGAGAATAGTGTCCATACAAATTGTAGAGAGCGCAAGTATGGTTTGTTCTCAATGGCTTGTTTATCACTATTGGCCTACTTGGGATTTCAACTACGGGGAGGTTTTTCGTTGTATCCATGGAACCCAAATGCACATGGATTATGGGAATATTAGGGAAGTTTTGAGTTGGATGACCCTATTCTTCATAGATGGTGCAAGGTGGGATCTGTCAAGGTTCGATGGTAGATTTTGCATTTTTTCCCCTGGCCCTTTTTGGGTGGGGCGGTGCGGGTGAGGTGGTTGGTTTTTGCGGGTTGGGTGGAGGATGAGATTCAACCACAATGGTTTGCATGGGGGTTAAGACTACCTAGGGTATTGGTGGTTGGGCCAGTGGATCAAGGTACCACACAAGAATTCCCAATGTAAAATTGGGTAATTTTAAGGTAGCCATTACTGACTTGCTCATGACACTAGGCGGGGAAAGAGGAAGGGAATTGTGTGGACTAAGGAGGAGCCCAGATAAATCCGTGATGGTTGCATGTGGGGATGAGGTTGTGGTGGTGGCTGTGCATAATGATGCGACTGCTAATGAAGTTGCGGCTGCTGATGGTGTTGCAGGTGTAGATGGTGTTGTGGTTGCGGTTGGGGCTGTGGCTGCGGTTGATGTTTGGGAGTAGCAGTGCTAGATGAGAGCATGCACAAATCCACTGTCTCATTTAATGTCAGTAGTGGCGAAACTAAGGGGAAAGAATCCATCATGGTGGTATCGAAAAACAACCTAGGGCCCACATTCAACAATGACGAGGCTGGTATGTTGTCAACCATGGTGTTGACCATAGGGATAACATTGGTGGGTGCGATTGGCCCTTGTGGATCAATGGTGTTGATCATAGGGATAACGTTGGATAGTACCATTATCCCTTGTGGATCATGATAAGTCAGTTGGTCAACCGTCACAATTTTCCCTTCATGGGGGAGCATCATGAGACATAAAACAGTTGATGCTACGGCTCTCATGGCATACATATAACTTCTTCTGAGGAGAAGGTTATAGTTTAACTGAGCATTGACAACCTCTATGTCAATCAGTACTATTTTCCTAGCTAATGTGATGGGGACATGAGGGAGGATACCTTGGTATTTAGTGGGATGGCCATCATAAGCCCGTAGAGTAGTAGAGGATGGTTGCAGAATTGGGGATCCAAAGTTCTGCCAGACTAGGGTAGATATAACGCACATGGATGCCGCCTCATCCACTATTCCCCGGTGCACGACCAAATTATGGATAGACACCAGGATTTGGAAGGAAATGGTTGATGGCATCCGCAGTTCACTATTCTCTATGTCGAATGTGATCAACTTGGATTCAAAGGGGTCTACAGCACCAAGGGCAGCTAGTAAGGATTTTCACTACATTGGGAAAGTTTTGAGTATCTCAAGAGTGGACATGGAGGTAGGTGTTTGGGCCAAATCATCCACGATGTTGTAGGTAACAGTAGCTCTAGCTGTGGAATTATTGGCAACCTATCGTATGGGGGCGTGTGGAGGGAAAGGGGGTAACTTAAGAGGTGTATTGGATATTTTGGACATAGATTCCACTGATGTGTTAGTGGGTTTGGTGTTGGTTCTGTACTGGTTTCGTTTGGTCTGTAAATTGACCTCTTCAGTTGTCATAGCTAGTAGGTGGTGAACACCTATTTCTGCCATTGGAGGTGCCTCCGGGGCATTGGGATTGGGTTGCAGAGGAGGTGCAGTTGCCACCAGTCCTTGGACTGGCAATGGGTTTTGGAGTACCATAGGAGGAGGTTCTGGGGGTGTCAGGTTGGGTTGGGCTTGGTTTGTTGCATTGGTGGTATGTTGAAACTCATTCCTAATGCCTGCTTAGCATGACCCATGAAGGGACACTTGTATGTGTAGTTCTCATAGACCTCGTATGGTGTGAATGGTTGGTTTGTATGCCACAGAGTGTTGCATCTTGGTGCATTTGGTTGTTGATGATTTTGGGCTGGCCGGTTCGCCACGACATTGTTGGGAGGATTTGGTTGTTGACCACCTCCCTACGGTTGATTGTTGCCTTAGTTCTAGGGTCAGTTATTCTTGGCTTTCCCTTGTTGGTTATTGGGGGCTGGCTGGTTGGGATGGTTTTGCTATGCAAACACCTGTCCCAATGGAGCAGGTGGAGCAGGGGAGGGGGGTTGAACAGTTTGTACCAGTGGTGCATAGTATACTTGGGTGGGTGCCAGTGCCACAAATGTGGTCATTTGTCCTGCGTATTGTTGTGTTGGCCAAGCTAATGCCTGGGCCTACTACGGTGGAACAGGTCGTGCATAAGAAGTTGTGGCTCTGGACTGGGACATCATTCTTGCATAGTCCAGAGTTTTGTTTTGGTAGGAAACACTAAGGATGTTGCTTGGTTGTGGTGGTATTGCAAGTGGTGTTGGATGGTGCTGTAGTTGGTGGGAGATAGAACCTATGATGCCATCTACGACATGGGATGCCCCAGTGCATCCTGATAGGAAGTGCCTGCATGAGGAGCATCTGGAATGATAGGGTAAAGGTATCTAGACTGTGCATAGATCAGATCAAACTGCTGTGCTTTCAAGATGGTGTCCTCTTCGGATTGGGGACGTTCAGATGTGATGTCCTTTTCTATAGGTTGTAGCAAGGTTTTTAGGAACCAATCCAGGAAGATCTTGTCATCAAGTTGGATATTTCACAAACTACGGCATCGCTGCCACTCATGGAAGTGTTCGGCTATGTGGGTCGCAGTATTTTGGTGGCAAGATAACAAGATCTCCACCCCTTCATCATATCTAACAAGGAGTTGGAAATATTACAGGAACATGAAAGCCAAGGAGTTGAAATTTGGGTACTTGGCTTGTGGTAGCTTTATGTACCACTTGGCTGCAGCACCTGTGAGGGTGCGTTGGAACAATCAAATCCTGATCGAATCATCTATAATGCTATTTGATGAGTACCATAGGTGAAACATCATGATGTGGTTTTGGTGGCACTCCCCTGCCTTCCCTTCAAACTTGGGAATGTCTGAGGGAAGTTTGGTTGGCATGGGAGGCCAAAATTTTTGATGGCAGATAGGGTCATTTGTTAACTGAGCCAAGTCATCAAAGTTGAGATGTTCCATGAAAGGAAGGTTTGACCCAAGGTTGATGTGAGATGGAGCAGCAATGGTGGTGGGGTTTGCAATGACATGATGCACCTGCATAACTGGGGGTACTTGTGGCACTATTATGGATGGACCACTGGCCCCAAGTGTGGTAAAAGGAACTGTGTGAGTGGAAGGGCCGCTGCCCCCATGTGTGACAGGAGGGACAATGTAGGTGGAAGGGCCAATGCCCCCATGTATGCCAAGTGGGACAGTGTGGGTGGAAGGCACATTGCCCCCATGTGTTACAGGTGGGACAACTTGACTGGTCAATATGGGTGGTGGTAGCTAGCTTATGATGGTTTGCTTGACCATGCTGGGGCCACCAGTAGAGTTGTTGGTGGTGGTGGGGTGTGGACATGGGTCCACTATCAATCACTAAGCCAAAAAATGGATCTGGGTTTGCACCAGCCATGGGGCTAGATGGTGCAATATCTAGGTCTGGCTCATTTTGGTATGATTATGATTCTGAATCAGAGGCTTTGTGGCCCTATGATGGTGTAGAGGGTCATCAATAATGGTCTCTATGGTGTTGGTTCAAGGACCTAAACTGTGGTGGATCGCCTCGCAGGCGTGAGGAAGAATGTAGGGGATCAATTACGTCTGATTTGTATGTCAAGTGGTGAAATACGGTGATGATTTTTGGACCCTAGTTTTAATGGAGTCATATTGGCTTCAGGTGCTCACTTAGCCACCAAGACTTCTAGAAGGCAGTGCTTGGATTTTTCCTCACAGGAGTGCTAGTCAATCGATGGGGGTCATTTCCCGTTTTGCTTGGCAATTCCTCTCAGCGGTCAACTACTTTGGGGTTCCCGTGGTACTCCTCATAATGAGTTTTTGGGCTGAGCCCAAGTACTTCCCATGGTTAAGGAAATTAGGGACTTATGTCCTCAAAGATTGCAGATGTTTGACTTAGTGTAAATTATAGATTTTAATGGATTGCTCAGCGTCATGAACTAAGTTTGGTTGTTTTTTATGGTATGGTTTGTGTGCATGTCCTTTTGTATTTCTGTTGTATTTAGTGGCTGCTTGAATGGTTTATGAATATTCCGCAGAGTTCAGAACATTGTTGATGAAAGCAGTAAATGATAAACAAAAATTCAAGCATTTACCATATCTGAATCTGAACTATGATAGCCTGACTAGGTGATTGCCTTACACCTGCATTTCTCTTCAACTAGGAAAGGGTGTTGGGCTCTCAACACAATGGGACTAATCCCATCCATAGATCCTCAAGTCACCCTCCAGATGCAAGTTTGATCAACAGGGAGGACACTGAGCACCGTAAGGCTCCCTGGGCCTACTACCCCCTCTACCTTCCAAGTCACCCATTTTTAGTGGTTTTGAAAAATAACAAGTGAAGTGCCTATTACTATACGAGATTCACCCTTCGTCTTATCCCAGAATACCTCGAAGGGTGATGACTAGGTAGAGGAGGAAGGGCTAGGCAAGATATTAATTTGAACTAAAAAAATTGAAACCTACAGTAATTTTTTGATTGAATCTTCAAACAGATTCATTAATCAATTAGCCATTCAATTTAACAATGATTTACACATGTTGTAATAAAAGAAACGGATGCTGAAAGGAAATAGACACAGGTTTGATGGATAGAGGTGGCTGAGCCACATTGATAGTCCCTAATCTTTAAAAATATGCATATGAGAGACAGATCGCTCTTTTTGGGGCAAATGTGGTGAGAGGGTCACCAAATTTTCCCCAAAACAGGCAAGGGGGTCGCTCAGAAACTACAGATAGAAGCGATCTGACTTTTGGGATGAAGTTGCATCTTTCGGGCCTGAATGAGTGACCTGGTTGCACCTTTCGGCCCGATACGTGCGACTTGGTCCAAATAATTTTTTTTTTTTTTTTGCAAGTCGCGCTTTTTAGGCCTAAATAGGTGACTGGGTCGCTCTTTTTGGCCCGATATGAGCAATCTGACCTAGAAACTGGAAAAAATTAAACCATAAGCTAGGAAGGGTCGACAGTAACTTGCACTGTGGCCGAACGGGCTCAGTTTGTCCTTAAGGAGGCTTGGCTATGAATTAAAATGCATAAAAAGATAGATCTAAACTAGATTTAACAGAAATTTAAACTATGGCAAATAAAACTGAAACAAAAAACTAAAACTTTGAAAAGAAAATCTAGGGATCCTATGGGATCGACCTAGTATGGTCGCCAGATTTGTAGTAGGGATTTCTCCCTTGCTACAGAGCAAGAACGGATACCTTCCATCTATAGGATGGAAGGATAGGGTTCTTCATGGTGGTGCAAGAAAAATAGATAGAAAATAAAACAGAACCCTCCAAACAAGGTTAGGGTTAGGCTCCAATACCCTGCATACAACTGTTAGAAAACCAAAATTCCTATAAGCAATCAATGAAAACCCGCAAGAACATATTAAGCAATAACGCTGTGAACAAATACTGTTAGGAAACAACAATCTACCAAAGCAAACATGAAAAGGAAAAACAAATATACCTTTTAGCTGAAATGGGCCACCATGCCCTAGCTAGGGAGAGCACCTCTCTTAGGAATGGGGAGCTATGGCTCAATGGGAGGATGGATGAGAGGGAGGGTGAATGGCTTGAGAGGCAAATGGTCTCAAGGCACTCACTCGAGCGGTATAAAAATATGGAAAGAAGGAATGATTTGAGAGTGACCCCCACCCCTCTATTTATACTTTTTCTCAAGACTTTTAGGGTTTTAAGCCCTTGGTTGGGGCTTTAGCCCCTTTTTTTGGGATTTTAGCCCCTTTCTCTCAATATTTAGTTCTTTTGGGGGTCTTAAGCTCCTTTGAGGGGTTTTAGCCCATTTTTGGAGGCTTCAGCCCCTATGAGAGCTATTCTGGCTCTTTTTAGGGGGTTTTAAGCCCTTTTTCATATTTTTAAGCCTTCTTGAGCATGTGGGGGTCAAATGGGGTCAAATGAGGGTCGTATGTAGATGTCTTTAGGTGGTGTAGGTCATGTAGAGCTCATTGTGGGATTTTTTGGGTTAACAATTACCCATCTAGAAATTGAAAAGAACTTCTATTTCCTATCATACTAGTCTTGAGGTTTATGATCTAAAGAGAAATACACCTAGAATTACTTTGACAGAAAATGGAAGTCTAAATTACCAAATAAGAAAGATCTCTAATCATTAATCAAGTAGAAAATTCATCAAAGAAAATGAATTATCTAATTAGGAAAACTCTAGAAAGATAAATAACACACACAACACATGAGCTGAGAGAATCTGTAACAACTACTAACACACTTACGCATAAAAGGAACGATTAACTACATAGTCAAATGTCACACCACACCACCTACAACAAGCCAAAGGAAAACCAAATAATGCAATCACTGAATTAATGCAATTACAACTAACCATATAGATATATGAAACTAAAATTCCACACTAGACAGAAATAAAATAAAATAAAGCATCTAAACTACCAGCAACTCTGTTAGAAGGTAGGACCTGGACTTCAAACAGAGATGTTGTTGAAATCTCACAAAGTATACAACATAGAAATGCTGAGAATTGTCACTCCTTTATTAATTTTATAAAGTTGCAGGTACAGTTACACTCAATCTGCTATATCTCTTACAATTTGCGAACCCTTAGCTCTCCCTGCCTGCGTATACTTATACAAGAGTAAAGCTATTTTGTTACATAATTTTTTGTCAACCATGAAGATCTTTGATCTTCAGGCTGCTGAATCATTAATACATTTACAACTATCAATCCCTTGCATAAAATAAACTCAGGAATAAATAGGATTTTACTTCGATTTGTTACACGAACTGACATGCCCAGCAAAATGTGGAAGATTCTCAGGGAGTTTTAGTTGTAGGCATGAAGGAGTAACCGAGATTCCTTCATCATTAATGTTGAACAAGTCATTGAGCAGGTAGTTGATTTCAAGCAGGACTAAATTTCTAATATGACAAGTTGTTGCAATTGCGCCACCTAGTGATTCTGAATCCTTCTTTCAAATCATTAACGGATCACCACAGATGAAAGGTAAAAATCATAATTATAAGTAAAACCAAGCATAAAATGAAAAATATGAATAGTGATTTATACCTAAGACTTTCATTCTTGTTTGTATGAGAAAGATAAGGATTCAGCTGCAAAATGGGTACAAAATTAGGGAGAAAGGATGAAATGGAGTAGCATAAAAATGGGTAAATTCAAGACCAAACATCTCCCCCCAGCTATCTGATTGCATGTACTCATGCAACAATCTGAACTAGTCTGAGTCTGAATTGGACTCAAGACTCTTCCTATGAAACATTGTGAGGTTAAATTAAGATTCGGGTACCTCCTTTGGTTGCAAAAACCCATTACTCATGATCAAAGCACCCCAACAGTCTCTTTCTGTTAGGATTTATAATCCCCCCTTGACCAAACTTTATATTAGATTATTTTATCCTAACTTAGGAGTCTTTTGTTAATTATTTGGTTGACTAGTACCATTGGGTCCACTTAGCCTAATGGGGCCACATGTACCAATTACTAGAGTGTGGGGAACACCGATAGAGGCTAACTGCCACTGACTGCACTTGCATGCATCAATTTAGGCACCTCCTAGGCCAATCCCTATATTTTAGGAGCCACTGGGAGTCCTGACACCGACCTCCTTCAGTCAATTGGATTTGGAACTAGTTAAGCTTAGTTATTTTCCAGTTACTTGTAGTTAGTTCACTTTCATCTCAATTATCGCCAGTTATGCATGGTTGCATGTGTATAAGGTGCATTTTCTCACCTACCACTTCAGTTAGACTGAGTTAACTGATTATAACTGATTGTGTGACTTGATTAGACATCTAGAGTTAACCATTTGGACTCTGATAGTGATTTAGACATATTTAGTTAGCCATGCAGTCAGATACAGTCACATCGAGTTGGTAGATTTGAATTCATCCCTAGTGATTTGAATGATTTTCTATGTAACACTATTGTAACACCGGATTATGTAATGAAGATAAAATTATAATTCCCTGAGAAATACTTGTATGCTTTCTATGAGATTTGATTTACTCAGTTTGTATAATTCATTCATATTCACTGCATTAATAATTTGGAATCTTTGCTTGATGATCTAAATTTCAAATCAATTATAGCATGGTATCAGAGCCATTTCAAGCAATCTTCATGTCTGTATACTCTCTAGAGTCCATTAAACTGCCATAAGCAACTGGGTTTCCACATAAGTCATGCTGAGTTCCTTGATTCCTTTGAAGTTATTCGGAGTGGTGGTGCAGGCATGACAGAACCTGATAAAGTGTTCATGTCAAGATGGAAGGCATGATTCTAACATAGTTTTAATGTTTTAGTGTTTTGCAGTGGAATTATACAGGTGCTACGTAGCTTGTGTGAAGATATTGTCTTTTCCAGTCGGAGAATTATGGATTCTCAATCTCCTACACTTCGTATCCTAACACCCTTCAATTATGTTGATTGGAGGGAAGATATGCAGTTGGCCTTGTGCAAGCATGGCTACTTCAGGATAATACTAGGTAGGCAGGTCGAGCCCCATCATCCAGTTGAGAGAAACAAGTTTCTGAACCACTTAGATGAAGCTTTTGGTTATATATTTACTCACATATCTAGAGATCTGCTCTTTCACCTTGAAGGTTTGAGGAATCCTAGGGAAGCTTGGAAGAAGATTGAAAACTTGTTTGGAAAGCAAGATGAGCTTCAGGGACACATTCTGGAGAATGCATTGGTAGCCATACATCCTAGCAGTTTTGAGATGATGCAACAATTGTTTACTAAATTCAAGTTTTTCACACTTTAATGTAGATAGTGTGGAATAGAAAGAAAGGATGAGCAACATTTTTTCTCCATACTCAGCAAACTAGGCCTTGAGTATTCTATATTTGTCTCAATATTCCATTCTGGCAGAGCTTCCGTTCCTAATTGGAAGATTCCCTAAATTGATTCCTTTGTCAAGTCGTTAATACAGAAGCAAGAGAAGTTGATCCAGATGGACTTATCAATACTTCCAAATATCGAGCTCTACTAGTGACATACTCTACCAAAGCGCAAGCTAAAGGGAGATCTAAAGGGAAGGAGCATAAAAAAACCGATTCAAAGCCTAAAGAGAATCAAAATACTTCTAAAGAAGCATTCATGTGATGTCCCTGAACATTGAGATAAGTCCAAAGGTGTTGAATTGAGACTAACTAAGGCTTAAGAACAATGGATATAGATAAATTACTATAGATCTAACTGACCATTCACCCAAATAAATTAAATTCTAGATATTTGAATATAACTAAAGTTTGCGACACTTAATTAATAATTTCCAAAGTGCAAGATAAAGGTCATAATTGAAACAAGAAAATGAATAATACATGCTAAACATCATATTTGTTGTGAATAGATAATTTATGTATTTTGGGTTTGTTTGATAGCATGGTTTATAAATAACCAAGTATTGATGTCATTGATTATTTACAAATTAATATACTTTTTTGCTGTTATTATGTGTGTGTTTTTAGTGACCATATAAATTAAGGAAAACCACATTTCATGGAGCATACATAGGCTGCAATCTACAGCCATACCGAAACCATAGCAAACAAGAACATCAGCTGCAACTATAGCCCTCAAAATCAACTCCCGATAACTGTCCCCTGTAGACATCTCTCACTAATAAACATCAGATCGTATGGCTGCCATCCTCCAGCCATTGATTACTTTTACATATAGAATACATATCTAATCCTCATATCTGCAACTAAGAACAATTATGCAACCAAATGATTTACAATAAAATGACAGGTGCGCTCATCTTGGCATCGAAAAGCTATCGGACCAAAACAAACATATCTTAGTCATCGGGAAATATTTTTCAATGAAACGAAAGATATTATTCACTGGAAACAATGCTCTGGGCGTAATGGAATAGGTCTCAAACATATAAATGAGAATATATGGTCGAACCATATCATATGGTTTCTCGCCTCTCAATAAAATAGAACCAAAATTACAATTTCTGGTTATGAAGAAGAAGAATAGAAATAAGGTAATGATAATAGAAACTAAATTCCATACTATATGAGATTCATCCTTCCTCCATGCAAATCCTGAAATTCAATACATGAACACTCAAACAATCAATCAGCCATCATTGCACATATACCAAATAAAATAATGTAATGAAAAGACAACATAAGAGAAATACTTATCTCGAAATATAAGCAACTGGCTACAGCAGGACATCTTTCCTCCCATTCGTAGAAACCGTCAAGCCTTCCTCGCTTGAACAGGCCACCCCTAATATAATACCATGGATCCATAGGTAGGGTTTATCTTACTCTCACTACTATCGAAACTACCTCTTTCGAGAGACACAATGCTTCCCACTACTACTTTCATGTCTGTCTCCACTTCCCATGGGATGTGACCTAGCTCACCATTCCCATTTCCTATCTTTCTGTGTGAGAACTTGGACTAGTAGAACAATATAATGGAATCAAATGGAACAAATAGACTCACTCTAAGTCTCAACACACTCTCAATAATATCAACATTCCCAACACGGCTAGATAGCATAAATCACATGGTCTAAAGCTCAAGATTAACTTCAACAAGGAGATGACATATGGATTTATAGCATAAGGAGGACCACTCTAACCCAAATGGATCAACCCAAATTAGATATAGGTAAGGTTTAAGCTTCATCATGGAGAATTAACTTGAATTAGTGGAGTGGTGGCTTAGTGAAAAGATTCCCTTTCCCGAATTAGCACCATGAGGAGGATTTGCCCAAAAACTAAGGAGTGGAGCCAAGAAGAGCACATGGAGGCACGCTAATTCATAAAGGGGGTTACAAAACATAAAAGAGGTCAAAATAGGTGAGAGAGAGAATCCAAAGGGATCATAAATATCATGGAAGCACAAAAATAGGATCATCATGAATGCACGGTGTAAGAGTGGAAGCTCGAAAATAGCTTACAACCCTAAGAACTAGGAAAAGGGCTCACAAATGACCATAAACACATAAATTTGAGGGAATATTTTCCCAAGGATGGTTCCCTAGGAAATATGGGCCCACTAATGTGTGCACAATATGCAAAAATATCTCCATAGTCCATAATTATTGAGAATAGGGTTCGTTGTACAAGGTTTGTGTGACAAACATTATTAATCTCTCCAAGGTGCAATATGAATTAGGATAGACAAAGTTAAGTCAACAATAAGTTATAAGGTGCTATGGATGTCCCCATTCCCCCTCACTTTGTGGAATCCATGGTCCCCCATACTCTTTTATTTTCCTTTGCTGAGCCAGTTGTTTATTTAATCAATCATTAACAACATTCAAAGATAGCAAAGATTCTAGTAATAACATTAACATTAATAATAGCGCCAAAGTACAAAGTCATGTTATCAAACATTAATAATAAGTCCTTAATTAAATTAATCATGAAAAGGAGAAAAAT
>LPNX011124118.1:117167-147476 GCA_001517045.1 Pseudotsuga menziesii
TGTGTGTGTGTGTGTGTATCAATAAAGAAAATAAAATCACTCTAATTACCTGGATCACATTCCAATCAATTACACGGTTATTATCAGGTATATACGTTTTCAATAAAGACACATAAAACACATTATGTACTCTAATGCAAGCGGGTAGGGCCAAATCATAAGCAACATGTCCTATCTTAGCTAAGACCTCAAAAGGTCCACAATATATGACAGCTAGCTTGGAGCAATTTCCCAAGTTTAAGGAACACTTCTTGGGTCTAACTTTCAAACACAAATGATCCCCAACTTGAAACTGTCTCGCGGTCCTATTCTGATCTACATAAAAAAATTTCCTATATTGAGATACCTTTAGATTTTGCTTTATATTAACCATTTAATCCTCCATATCCTTTAATAATTCTTGTCCAACAGTGAATATATTCATTGGGTTATCCCAACTGATGGGAGTATTACACTTACTTCCATACATGGCCTCGAAAGGACTCATCCTCAAAGAGGAATGATATCCATTATTATAAGAAAATTCCACCAAGTGTAAATAATATTCCCACTTAAATGGCTGATCCATCACATAAATCCTTAACATATCTTCAATTACTTGGTTAACTCTTTCTGTTTGTCCATCTATCTGAGGGTGGTATGATGTACTCATGTTTAGACTTGTACCAAACCCTTTTAACAATCCTTTCAAAAATTTAGAAGTAAATTTTGGATCTCTATCTGATACTATAGCCTTCAAAATACCATGCAATTTGGCTACTTCTTTCATGTAAATATTTGCAATGTTAGCTGCTTTGTGAGTTGTCTTTGCTGGTATGAAGTGTGTTTCCTTAGTCATTTTATTTACCACAACCATGATTGCATCATTTTGAAATCTCATCTTAGGTAACTTGGTGATGAAATCCATCGTCACTACATCCCATTTCCATTCTAGTATAGGAAAGGGTTGCAACAATCCTTCTAGATATTGATGCTCAACTTTAAATTTTTGACATTCCATGCACCTAGCTATATATTGTCACGTCCCCACCCCTCATACTGACAATGGAGAGGACGTGACCAACAAACTACTGTTGTTAGACTAGGAAATGTAGCCCCATGATCATAAACATAAAACTAAAATGCATTAATATAAAAACACACACAGATGCATAATGAAATCTATAGCAGAAGAAAACACATTTATTTCATTCATGCATTCATCATGTTCATTTTAATTCATAACAATTCATTGAAGAGATTAAATACAAAATAATACTTATTTGGAAAAGAAGTTGGTCCGCAACTAGCTACGTTGCTACAACATTCCACCCAACCATAGGCCAGTGTGCTCCTTAATCTTTCAGCATCACTGCCACCCCTGAGCTGGGCATCATTCCACAAGGCACTAGGGAACAACAACAAAAGGATCACCCATAGCCCAACTCATATATCCACAGTCAATCCAACGCCCCTGTTGGGTTTTCACAGATTGCTAGGGAAGCAACCAATAGGATAGGATTCCTTGGGCTTACCCAGCCCGACCATCACAAAGATTCCCACAACAAAAAAATACACTTCCATACTCAAGAAAGCCAAAACTACATTTGGGTTTCACAGGCTGCAAGGAGATAGAAAGGATGACTGCTAAGCTAGTGAGCTCAACCACAAAACTATGGACACCTACACTAGATCTATCCTGAATTCTAAAACATTTGCACATCCAACAACAAGAAACATCCCCTTCTCTGCTACCCAGTCCCTTGGGCTATTCCTTCCCTTTTGTTGATGTAATTATAACTTAGGAATGTATTCACTTGTATATCTTATGTATTGTACCCCAATGTTTATTCCGGGAAGTGTTTGTAATGTAATTGAGTCATGTCATGCCCCGATGTTCTAATCGGGAGTTTCTATAATGTAAACAAGTCATGTCAAGTCATTATGGGTAACCCTCCTATTGATCAAGGGTTAAAGTCCTCTCAGTTGTGGGGCCCTAGGGTTATTAGACTCTCCTAGTGAAGTCGGCCCTAGTGAGTTATCGCCAAGTCAGGAATTAGTATAAATAGAGTGTGAGCCTCTCTATTTATCACACACTCACTCACACTCAGTTGTAGTGCATAGCTGAGGGAGAAGAAGTTGTTGGGGCTAGAAAGAAAGAGACTACTGCTATCGGGAGATCATATTACTGTTTTGAGATTTTACTTTTGGTGCTGATTCTATCTCTGAGGAAGTTGCAAATTTTTCTCCATTTATGCTTTCCTCGAGGAAAAACATTTGTGTTCATTGTCTCTTTTGTTTGATTGTTGTGTTTGTTATTCTCTCAGTTAAAGATCCTAATATAATTATAGCTTGAATGATAAAAATTTAACATGGTATCAGAGCTAACCTGAGAAGAAGACACTGTGCAGCTGCGAAAACTAGGGCTTCCTACTTTTTGGATCTATCTCCATGGATTTTCAGCAAAAGAAGGTTGGGATGACTCTCTAGGGCGCATCTTTTGTCGAAGAAAAATCTAATTCTAAGCATTTTCAGTTTTAGACCTATTGCTGCCTTTCACACACCTAGTTTATGTGGCAGAAATATTCAAGCCACTCAGTGTGTCCTTGGGGGCAAGTATTGAGTCAAGGTTGTCACCTTGTTCTTCACTCCTCCGTTTAGGCTAACCCCAACGAAGCCAAGGGGTGTAGACCCTATTAAATTACTAAGTCTAATTACTTAGTGTGATGGTGTTATAATGATTAATTTGTTTAGGAGTTTTGAAGTTAACCAGTGAGAGCAAAAGATAACAAGATGTAAGATTTAAAGCATATAAGCACAGTAATGACACTCAATATAGATATATAATTGAAAGAAATGATCAAATAAATAACCAGTGCCTTAAATGGAGTCAACAGAGAAAATAATGTGCTTTCATGTGCTTGAATGAATGTTTTGAAAATGTCTCTTGGTAGATTTTAAATTAATGTGGAATGTGAATGAATTAAATTAGGCGAAAAGGGGACTTCAGATATACTCGAGGGGTACTTGGAGTATGTCCAAAAGTGAACTTTCACGGCTACCCACAAGGTGTTTGTGGGCCGGAATGCAGTCTCGGAGACTATTGTTCATAACGCACCCATCAGGGTGTGATAGAGATTGGCGCCTCGAGGTCACTTTCCAATTGTTCCCACTCCTTTGGGTATTTTGGCACCGCTTACAGTTTGTTCAAGGCATTGGATTTTCGCCTGATGGTTTGTGAATTTGGGAGGTGAAGACTAATTAATCTTGTCACTCAAGTGATTTTGATGCATCTTGACTGATCAGATGAACCGCATCCAAGTACAGAGCATACACACTGGAGTCTTTGTTATTTTTAGTAATTTTTAAAAGCAGCGTTCTTATTAAAAAGAAAACCCTCCATGAACCTCTTTCGGTCCAAGTGGACCTCAATCAGGGAATCAAGGAGGAGTTTATTTTATTATGATTATTAAAACAATCAATGAAAATGGACTCAGAGATACACAACACCTGTTTTCTGATTAGTCCTACCACGCATCTCTTTCCCCTTGCGGGTCAATCGGGAAGTCATGGGGTAAGTAGTATGATTACTTTTGAATTGAAAATATGGAATAATGTAAAATGTTATCAAAGTATACAATACTACATGTCAATACTAAACTAGAACATAAATAAGGTGAAACAATGTAAAAAAAAAACACGAACGCGAATCCCCTTAGGGGGGATGGTGAATAGGCTCAAAAGAGCCTATTCGAAAAGTTTTTTTATTTTTATTAGCATAAATTACAATATTATCAAACTGAAATTAATCCAATTGGTCCTTATATGGAATGAGACCAAAGGTTTACAAATTGCAAAAAATTGAAATTTTGGGAAGCCGGAGACCCCCTGGGGGGTTTCGAATGGTCCAAAAATGATTTCTGGACAGCACCTCCTCCTATTTTCTGTTACACTTGCTAAAAAACAAAAATTTTATCACAGTTAAATATGCCCAAAATTACTTTGAAATTACTTTTGGATGAACAAACTTTTTACCCAAAAATTCTAAGTTAAAACTAGTTTTTAAAGAAGTGGAAAAGGAACCAAGGAAAGAAAGATTTCCTTGGGATCTTGGCCTACTTTTGGGGAAGAAAATATGAAGCACTTAAATTGGTGAATATAAATTTTTATATTCTAAGGAAACAACCATGCATTCAACAAGCTTTAGATCTACTTTCACAGCCTTGAAAAATGACAATTTTCCCTAAAACTAGATCTAGAATGCTTGTAAATTTTATTTTAGGAATGAGATCTAATTTATGAGCTTTAAGGCAGCAATATATATGTAAAATAAACTCTGAAATTCATATATCTGAACAATTTTAAAGCTGCAGACAATTAACCGGACTGATTTTAGAAAAAAATGGAGGAAAAAGAAAATAAGAGCATTTGTTGCTGGAAGCCTTGAGGATCAACCGTGGAGCTTTTTGGTGGAATGTCAAGGGACTATTGCTTTGAATGGTTTTGGAGAGATTGAAGAAGAAAACTAGATCAGCATCCTCTCCAAGCTAGGAACCTGCAACTGAATCCAAAGTCTTTCCAAAATACTTGTGAGATCCAGTTAATACATCCATAGAGATTTTAGAATAACATGCATATAAACTTATAAAACATGTTGAATCTAGATCTCTAAACATGCATCAAAAAGGAAAGAGATGGCCAGTAAAATTATTAACAAACTCCTTTCCTATTAAGATTATAATAAACTTATTATCAATCTTAGCAATGAATCCACAAACAATCAATAAATTATGAACATAGATATAGGTTACCTCAGTAAAACATGGCAATGCTCATCCACACATACAATGACATGACACCATCTTGCCTCCAAAGATTCACTTTATTCCAATAGAAAAATATATTGCACAATATTACAACAACAATATCTCCTCAATCCAACTCGTACTAGCTTGGAAGAGGCAGCTTGAGCTTTATTTATACAAAAAATAGGAGATCCAGCCCAGGGGGCGCAAATCTCAAGGAGATAGACCACTACAGTTGAAGGAGATTCCATCAATGCCTGATCTGAAGCTGAACTGAGCTTCTACTAAGTCTAAATGTCAATCGGGGGGCTGATTGAGCTGACACATCGACCTGCTGAGTGAATCATCAACCATAGAGCTCCCAAAAGAGCCCACATGTGTGGAGGAGAGATATAGGGCACAATTACCCATAAAGGAGGTTGAATTTCAACTCTGGATCTGCCCTGGTCACCTCCTTCAGTCAAGGATTTGTCAGAACCAGTCAATATGGTGCCGATGAGACTGATTTCAATCAAATTGACTGAGAATCCATTGATCTAGGATTTTGGATCTGCTCCATTATTCATCAATTTATTAATTAAAATAATCAATAATTGATTTTTTGGGGCTTTCTGACCTGAGTGATAGAAAATCACTCAAAACTAGGAAATAGTGGGTCTACAGGTTTACTAGGTGCTCTTAGCTTGAAAATGAGCACCTACATGACTGAATCTAACTTTCAAGCCCACTTTTATTATGGAACCAATTTTTCCAATTAAACTATTAAAAAATAGCCTAAGTTTTGGAAAAATTAAATTTTAATAAAAAACACTGAAAAAATTAAAAAAATTAAAAAATTAAAGAACCTAGGGGGACTTAGACATGTTCATATGACTCGACCATGATGCCTAGCATGTTTATACATTGACACATAGACTCTAATAACCTCAATAGGACTAAATGACAAGCCGACCACCCAAAATTTGGAGGTGTTGAGTGAAAAACTCGGAAATTATTAGTCATTTATTCAACAACCAATAATAAACAAGGGAAAAAACACCTTGGGCTGATTGGATTGACAAATAAAGTCTAAGCGACCGAGTCTTTTATAGACACTATCATTCTAGAACATCTATTACAATTCCCTCATGGGGTATGAACATGTGATATAGTACAACAAGCACTTTCGAAGGTCTTCTGAATTCCAAACAAAAAATCTGTGTCTGGCTCACTAGGATCACTTGATTAAAAACCACTAAGTACAACTTAGATGGTAACAAGACCCGACACTTCTGCCGAAAATTAGGGATTTCCACAGAAGTGGAATTTTTGAGTGAGCACAAGCCTAGATTGATCTCCTCCTCAAAATCAAATTTTAGAGATCAAGATCAAATTTTTTCATTGGACAGAACTCTTGGAAATTCAAACCCTAATCTGCTCCTGAACCAACACTATAGAAATTCAGCTCCAGATCCAGATCTAACATATTGACCTTGTAAGATCTAAATATTTTGTATTTCCATTTGAGGTTCTTAGTTAAGATGTCTCATCATACCAATCTTGATGAAAATATTGAGGAAACTAATAACTTCTGATCCTGGAAGTATAGGATCTTCCTGGTCCTGGAAGCAAATGAGTTGGACTCCTACATCAATGAGGAGGTTCTAGTTCTAGAGGAAGATGACGCTAAGGCCTTACACAAGAATAAATTGGTCATGGCTAAGAGGATTATTGCTGATTCAATCAAGGATCATCTCATACCACAGGTGTCCTCCCTCAAGACACCTAAAGCTATGTTTGATGCCCTAACCAAATTGTTTGAAGGGAAGTGTTTGTGCCAGAAATTGTTTCCAGACTACAAAGAAACAAGCCAACACAATCTCAAATATTGAATCAAACAAAACTAGGTTTTTAGGGTTTTTGAAAGGTTTTTCTGGTTGTGAAGTTTTGGTGACAAAAGGGAATACATTCATAATCCAAATAGGAACTAAATCACAAGTAAAGAAGAACAGCGATGCATAATATAATAACCATGTATCAACAGAACATAACTTTGAAGTTCATCCACAACTGATAAGAATTAAAAGCATAAATATTGTAAACCAGCAATGAAGTTATCAATTATGTAGCTAAAAAATTCAGAAATGAAGCCAAAACATAGACTGAAGGGTAAAATGGATCATATATTTCATAATTCTGTTCATCAAATACACATGAGAGTCAAGTACTTAGCTTATCAACAAGTCAGGAGACCTCCTCTAGTCAGCCAAAAAGTAGAACCCCTCTTCTGTACCCCTGTCCCTCTTTTATAATTACAAAGAAGTAGTTCTATCTTCTCTTCATTAGGTCGAAGTTGAAATTACCCAGCAGTTACATTAACTAACTTCAACTAATTAACTAAAAATAGCAAAATCGGATTCTTGGTAAATATGGCGAATTTCTGAAAAATAGGTGTCAAAGAAGATTCCATATCTCTCAATCCCTGACACTTGTGTAAAAAATGAGAGAGGTTTTTGTGAATGGTTCCATAATGGGAAAAAACCTCTCTTTGTTTTTAAACATTCATCTCCAATCAATCAGAATCTTCCCCTCAAGATGAACACTAAAACAGGAAAATATTAAATATTTAAAAACCCTGAAAAATAGGCTGCAAAGATTAAACTGAATTTTTCAAACCTTGAAAGATGTTGTAAACCTGAGAGAGGTTTTTGTAAATGGTTATTTTATGAACAAAAACATCTTTTTTTTTTCTAAAATTACTCTCCATCGGCTCGTGGTATTCATTCAATTGCAGTAACCCAAAACAGGAAAAACAGAGCAGAAATCTCAATAATTTGTTGCATCTGTTTCTGAAAACATAACCAGTGAAATCTAATACACAGGAAATATACCTCAGCAGCCAATATTTTAGAGCTGCAACAACCATTTGACCACCTGATTCAACTTTAAGACTTAGCTGAAGAACAGTCTTTTCATACTCTGATGCCAAACGAAAACCATCAACAGAACCAATTCTTCTGGGACTTTCCAAATCATTTCTTATAAGAATTAAAGAACATTTAAACAGCAAATAGATGGCACGACTCTGCAGATGACTTTTGCAGGTCACAGAGTTTTTGTTGCAATGATGTAAAGAAGTCCAAAATAGAGATCCCACCAAAGAGATCTCGTGGATTTCTCTGTCAGGTAATGAGTAACCAAGGAAATCTGCAGCATGTTTCTAAAGCAAGTCCAACCATAGGATGAAAGTACAAGGCTTCTGTAGGAAGCAATCACTAATTCTGATCATTAACATCAAAAGCTTATGGCGCAGGAAATCTGAAATGCAATCATGGCATGAGTGACTATGTGGAGCAAGAACGTGAATTGAAAATGCTGGAATCAGTTCATTAACTTTTGCTACCATAGGCCATTGATTTAAAAGATTCCCTCCTTCCACTTCGCCATTCTTTGAAACAATAACATGGACCAAGGAGCAAAGAATCTGAGGTAAAGACCCTAAAACAAGTTCCATTTCCACATAATGAGGAGCTTTGTTTCTTAGAGACAGTGGATCATTCTCACTATGTATCTTAAGTCCCTTCTCAATCTTAGAGAGTTTTCTTGTATTTCCATAGATATCTGTTTCCTTCAAACAACCCTTTAATTGAAGGTTTTGATGAAATATTTGACAAATTAGAATCTGAATTTTTGGCCATTCTACTCTTTTTTCTTTCAGCATCATTCTTCACTTTCTTGGCTATATCAACTTGAAAATCAGAATATAGCTCTTTCTTGGATTCCATAATTTTATTGCTTGTATATTTCCTTAGCATTTGCCCTTCCATGTCATTCCTAAACTCAGAACCACATCTATTTATAATTGGGTCTTCTTTCAGCATTGTTTTCTCTATCCTGTTTGTACTGCCATTTCTATATGGTTCATTCTTTTGTGCCAATAATTCCAAAACACTTTTTGGAAGAGGTGAAAGAATAGAACCACCAGGTACTTGATATGACATCATAATCTCAACTATAGAAAAAGACTCAAATCAGGTAGGTTCTCTACTTCAGTCAAATCCATCTGACTTTTATTTGGGCTACTTTCAAGTGATAGGGAAGTAGAAGGCTGAAGGCCTAAGTCAGAGTAAATTGCAGTATTTTTGTGAACAGAAATAGAATCAGAATTCACTTTAACACAAACTCTTAATTTCTGCTTTTCTTCATCGGTCAAATTACTAAGTATTGGCCCTTGTTTTACTGAAAGTGCTTCATCAGCCTTCACACCATTCACAGTCATCAAACTTATATTTGCAAAATCAGCTACTCTCACTTCTTTTGCTCCTATTCTGGATGAATTTCCCTTTGCACTTCGAACATAACTTTGGAGGCAGATCAGCATTTGCTAGTTTGGCGATCTCTATAGACTCATCATTTGTAGGCTTTTGTAAGCTGTAGTTTTGTACTGGCATCCAAGGTTTTTGTTGTGGCAATCTTGAAGGAGAGTTCTCTACCGCTAGTAAAAATGAGCCATGATCTCCAAGATTAAAGTTGTGGGACTCCTGACAAACTTCATAGTAGGGAACCCTAGTGTAACAGTTGAATCAAATCCCTCAAAATCCTTTCAAAAATGTCTGAGTAAATTCTGGAGATTGTGGTTCTGCAACTGAGCCAACCCAACTAGTAGGAAAGACTCTTTTATAGCACGCAATACATATATCCATGCTTTTCTGTCTTCTCTTGTCTCTGCACGAAGATGCAGTATTTTTTATTCCTGTAAAGATGTAAAACCTCTTTTCATCAGACTTACTTGCCTTGATGGAAGAAATCTGGATGATTTGGATCTTGTTTTGCAATTTTCTTCTGTTAAAGCAGCTACACACTTACTAGTTTCATATCTACAATTTTCCAGCAATAACCTAGAGTCCAACGTTTGATGTATATCCCGGGCTAACGCTACTCCAATCTTCTCACCAACACTTCAAGGGTTAACCTCACTCCAAGCTTGCTGCAGGTGTTAAAAATTGATTCTTGGACTGGATGAATGTCAAATTTAAAACTCTAGGTGTCTTTGAGTCATCAGCTCACCTCCAACCGTCATGCTACAAAGCCCTAATTTCCTTCTTCAACTGCCAATTCCGATTATTTAGCAATGTGTCTTCATTCCAGCGTCTCCACCAGCTTTGTAATGTTTAGTTTAGAACCTCTTTCCCGTCAATCTCGCCTCATTCCACTGTCTATCATGATTTTGCCATAAATTACAGTTGCCAGAATCTCCCTCACATGAGACCAGACACCTGTTTCACTGATAAACTTGGAAAAACATGTATTAAATGTGATAAATGATGTAGTTAACACCTTACGGATGAAACCCCCCAAAAAAAATCGGACTAAAAAATGACTATTTTGGCAAAAACGATTTTCTTGTAGTGCCCTAGTGTAACTTTTTAGCCGTTGTGCTACAAGAAAGTTTTAAACTCAAATTTGGTGCTTTTTGATCCTTAATTCAATTTTAAATGAGGTTTATATGGTAAACCTTGATCTTAGTGTTTATTTGTGAAACCTTTAATCAACATATGTCCTATAGAACCCTTCAGAATCATAAGAAAAACAAAAATGAAAACCTAAAGGCAAAAAACAAAATTTCACTTTAAACCAAAATTTCCTAAAAGTAAGCAAATGAGCAAGCTTAAAACAAAAAATCACAAGCAAAATATAAGACTGAAGAAAACAAATTCATGACTTAACAGGAAGAACATAAAACGGAAGATGACTTTGAGGAACCAGTTGAAGAATGTAAAGATCCAGAATGAGGAGACCATACAGTCATACCTTACAAGGGCCTCCCAGATCAAAGAACAACTTGAAGCAGTGGATGAAGAAGTGGAGAATGCAGAAATTGTGATGACAAACTTGAATGGTCTCCCTAGATCATGGGATTCTTTCATCCAATGAATCTGTGCTAGAAAGAAGCTAATGAAGTTCAGTAGACTGTGGAAAGAATGCTCACAAGAAGAAGCTCGAATAGTAGCTCGAGAAGAAATGATGGGAAATGAAGATCAAGCTCTCATAGTACACTCTAAGAAAGGCAGAAGGGAAAATCATCGTCATCAAGGTAAGCATTCTCATCAGAAAGATAATTTTGTAAAAACAAACAAGGATCTATCCAAACTTAGATTCTATACATGTGATGAAAGAGGACACTTTGCTAGAAATTGTCCCAGGAATAAGAATGGATCTAAGAAGAAGAAGAACTCCAAAATAAGACATCATGCTCACAGTGCTGAGGATGATGATCCTCCCAAAAAAAGATTAAAACAAGAAAGTGAAGACTCTTCAAGTGATGAAGAATATGTTCTGATCTCTGCTCTCACGGGAACTATCACACATGGAAGCAAAGATTGGCTTATTGACAGTGAAGCTTCCAAACACATGACAGGATTCAAGGAATCCTTTGAGAAACTATCCAAACATAATTCACCACATAAGGTGAAACTTGGGGATGACTACCAATATCCCATAAAAGGTGGTGGTGAATCCTCCTACAAGCTAGACTCTAGAAAGTCTATGAAAATGAAGGATGTCTTGTTTGTACTAGGACTAAAGAAGAATCTTCTCTCCATATCAGCAATGGATGCAAAAGGCATGAGGGTTGCATTTGTAGATGGCCAAGTTCTCATGTGGCCAAGAGGAAAGACTATTGACGATGCAATAGTAATTGGAGAACAAGAAGGAGGATTATACAAATTGAAGGGCCAACTAGAATAAGCTTTGGTTCATGACTCGGTAGAGCCAAATGAACTTTGGCATAGAAGGCTTGCACATGTACACTAAAAAGCACTACCCCTTGCAAGAAAAGTTCTTGAAGGACTTCCAGAAATGCAGTCAAAACATGAAGGAGTCTGCAAAGGATGTGCAAAAGCAAAGAACACAAAGAATACATTTCCAAGTAGAAAAAGCAAAGCAAAAGGAATCTTGGAAATCATTCACTCTGACGTATGCGGTCCAATGTCATCTAGTTCTTTAAGCGAGTATCTATACTATGTTTATTTTATTGATGATTTTTCTAGGAATACATGGATATACTTTATGAAGAAGAAAGATGAATTATTTAGCAAATTCAAGGAATTCAAAGCCTTGATCGAGAACCACACTGAAAAGAAGATCAATACCTTTCGATCAGATAATGGCAGACAATTCACATCAAATGAATTCAAAGAGTTATGCAAAGATTCAGGATTAAGAGGGAGTTATCCACTCCATATAATCCACAACATAATGGGGTTATATAAAGGAAGAATAGAACAATCATGGAAGCTGCAAGAGCAATGCTTCATGATCAAGATCTTCCCATGCATCTATGGGAAAAAGCTGCCAGAACATAGGTGTATGTACAGAACTGTACTCCACAAAAAGTACTTGAGAACAAGACACCTAAAGAAGTCTTTTCCAGAAAGAAACTAGAAGTTATCCATCTCAGAATATTCAGTTGTCCAGTGTACATACACGTTCCAAAAGAAAAGAGGACAAAGTTATATCCTTCAGGAAATAAGGGTGTATTTGTGGGATACTCTGAAAGCTTGAAGGCTTACATAATATACTTCCCAGGATCCAAGAAGATCGACATAAGTAGGGATGTAACATTTGAAAAAGACTTAGCTCACAACAAATCTAGAAAGAGACCTACTGAAGATCCTGAAGAAATAGAAGCACCCAGAATTCATAACACAACCATGAACGAAGAAATTCAAGAAGAAGATCGAGAATTAGAAGAACCTCAAGAACATGTAGATCCACCTCAGGAGAAGAATCCTCACAAGAGGAAACCTACTTGGGTACGAGAAGCTTTCCAAGGTGCAGAAAGATATTGGGCTCTAGAAGAGAATCATAGAGAAAGAAAGAGGACTAGGTCCTGCTCTGGGTATGTAGCTTTATTATCTGAATTCATTGATAAAGAACCTTCCAACTATGAAGAAGCGACAGAAAGGAAATAATGGAAGGATGATATGATCGAAGAGTATCAATCGATCATGAAGAATGATGTTTGGGATGTTGTCCCAAGACCAGAAGGGAAGTCTGTTGTAACTTCCAAATGGATCTACAACATCAAGCATGCTACAGATAATAGCATAGAGAAATATAAAGCAATATTCATGGCTTGTGGCTTCTCACAGAAAGAAGGAATAGATTATGAAGAAACTTTTGCACCTGTATCCAGATAAACTTCTATCAAATTAGTACGTGCTTTGCTTGTAGTGATGAAATGGAAGATACACCAAATGGATGTCAAGATTGCTTTCTTGAATGGTGTAGTGGAAGAGGAAGTATATGTAGAGAAGCCACTCAGTTTGGAGACACATGACAGGGAGTCTCATGTGTGTAGATTGAAGAAAGCCTTGTACGGTTTGAAACAGGCACCCAAGACATGGTACGACATAATTGATGGATTTCTATCTAGTTTAGGCTTTACCAAAAGTAAAGAAAATTCCAACCTTTACTACAAGGTTGAATATGGTAACCTAGTGATACTCCTACTGTATGTAGATGATCTATCTGTAACAGGTATGGATGGGTTGATTGGTGATACGAAGAGGAATCTTGCTACCGAGTTCGAAATGAAGGACTTGGGTATGATGCACTATTTTCTAGGCATGGAGGTGTGGTAGGATGCGGATGGAATCTTCCTCGAACAAGGGAAGTATGCAGTAGAGATCCTGAAAAGGTTTGGGATGATGTATTTCAAGGCCATGACCACGCCTATGGCATCAGACCTGAAGCTATTGAGTGATGATTCATTAGAAGTGGTTGATGCTACAATTTATCTTCAGATGATTGGGTCCTTGATGTAGTTGAAGAACATGAGACTAGATATTTTCTTTGTTGTGAACACCTTGAGCCAGTTCCTGAAAGATCTAAGACATGTTCACTTGATTGCTGTAAAGCATATTCTAAGGTACCTGAGGGGTGCAGTTGATTATGGGCTCAAGTATGAGGTGGATCAGAAGATTAACCTAGAGGGTTATGTTGATTCAGATTGGGCAGGTAGTGCCATCAATAGGAAGAGCACTTCAGGTTGTTACTTCATATGGGATCAGGTGTGATCCCTTGGTTTAGCAGGAAGCAATCCTCTGTGGCACTGAGTATAACTGAAGCAGAGTATGTCATAACTTGTTCATCTATTTGTGAGGCAATATGGCTAAGGAAGCTACTGTCTGATTTATTTGATCTCTAGTTAGATGCTACTTGTATATATTGCGGCAACTAGAGTTGTGTGAAGTTGTCGGAGAACCAGGTGTTCCATGACAAGTCGAAGCATATCAAGATCAAGTATCACTATATCAGGGATATGGTGTAAAAAGGAGCACTGAAGCTCTAGTATGTTGTTATGGAAGAACAGATAGCTGATGTGCTGACGAAGCCATTGGCCATAGTGAAGTTTAAGTACTTCAGGGAGAAGCTTGGTGTTCTCCAGATCGAGGTTCCCTCTGTTAACACCCTTACCTAGCAGAGGCTCGAAGAGACCATGGTGAAGAGGAAATAATGGTTGCTTGTAAGACCTTGGTTAAATATTATGGTATAAAAGTATGACAAAAGGCGAGTAAGCGATGAATTGTCACGAGATCCAACGGTGCAAAGCGAGGGAATGAATATCTACGGCTTCTAATGATTCCACTTTGTGAAGATGCGAGAAGGATAAAGAGATGCATGGTGTTTGATGAGACGTGAAGATCAATGGTCACAGATCTAGATCAATGAAATCAACAGTCATTGTGAGCTCCGCCCTGTAGACTTGCACGTTTGATAAAATGAAGGAGCTCGATGGAATAGGGTACGTGTCGCTTCATCCGACGGCTGGGAAATAAAGGTAAAATACATCGATGGTCATTGATGGATCCGGAACGAGAAGTTGCGCGGTGGTTGGAGACAAAAGGAGGTAGCGGAATGCAAACCATGATACACGTGGTGGATTGTGGTGCATTCCGCGGGCGAAAGTGGTTTGGAGGAAACCATTGAAGGGGGCCTTCGGAGTGGGGTCCTATATAAGTGAAGTTGACTTGTTGAAGAACTATTTTTTTATTCGCGCCGAATGAATGAAAAGGACGTACGTGCTCGCCACCCTCTGACAGTCAATCTCGGATATATGCGGCCACAGTAACTGGTAAGTCTCGAGCACCTGAAATTCATTCACTGAGTTACCATTATTTTCTGAATTATGGAAAAAGGAAAATATTTGCAAGGGTTTAGTCGTATTTTAGATGATAGAGAAGAATACCTGGTTGATAGGGACAAAGGAGTATGTGACCCTTTCTTGTCTATGGGAAGTGTATCAGTTAGCAAAGAGAGGTTATGGCAATACAATTCGCAGGGTAATGATATCCTAAATGCTTGTAAATCGTTTTTATATCATTTTGCTGTTGAGCAAACCCTGCATTTTCCCGAGTTCGCAAAGTGGTGCACAGTTAACTATTCTTCTTCTTAGAGAGTTATTGTAAGTCATTCTACATCTAGGATACTGTGTAAGATTGATGCCAAGGTCATCCGTGAAAACCTAAATTTGCCCGATAACTACCCTGATAGTCGTGAGCCTATAAATGAGTCCATTCTAGATGAAGTGTATAAAAATTGCGGAACTGAGGTTCGCTGCAAATTCTTGTCCAACATCTTGAATGAGGGTCAGTCACTAGATGGTATTTTCCCGCCATACCATGTTCATATTTTCAGAGATGAAGTTCAATTAGTCGTGTCCTTAGTCTGTCAAGTTTTGGGTCTAGATGACGATTGTCATGTAAATGAAGTCATCCTAGGTTTTCTATTAAAAATAAGTTCATTGAGTTCTGAATCTCAGTTAGTTCATGTATTCAGTTTAGATGAGTACTTAGCAGAAGCTATACATCTTCAATTGAGTGAGTTTCTCAAAGTCAGGTTCTTCAAGTTTCAAACTTATTTGCTGAACATGTTGCTATGTTCGAACGTCACCGAATTGCAGTTTTTAAATACCATATTCTCTTCATATTTGCCCAAGCAAATCAACATGTTTGAATTTGCAAATTCTATCATGTCGGAAATATACAAAATGATGTTTGATGAAATGTTACCCCGGGTATTGGAAGAGATGAAAAGCATGATGCAATCCTCACCTGAAGACAGAGTCGGAGATTGGTTTCTGTATAAGGATTTCACTGTTTTAAGAATATATGGGTTTACTGGAGAACCTTATAGGTTACCTGCTTTCCTTACTCCCATAATTTTTGCATTGGAGTTTATGAGACAAATATTGCATTTAGAAGAAGAACACTTTGGAACTTTTAATAAATCTTCAAATATTAAGTTCCCTCTCAAAGTTGGTTCTTTTATTTTCAAAAATAAAGGTGCTCTGGTGTTTATAGAAAAATTGTTGGGAAGCATGGAATTTCAAAAGGAGCAAAGGGTAAATTACGATCCCCATCATATGATTTCCTTGAGAAAGCAGGCGAATAAAAACAATCCATTTGACCACCAAGTTGTTGAAGGTCTGAACGAGACAGCCAATTTGTTTCATTTTATGGAAATTCCAGGAGCTAATGAAAATACAAGCAGTAGACCGGTTGCAGTATCTCAAGTGACAGATGGTCCTAATATTTTAGTTAAAAGAATTATTTATGAATTTGAAAGCATGGAAGTGGATGAGGATGATTCAAGTAAAAAATCCAAATTGTTTCAAGATGATAAAGTTTTGAGTGAAGTTATTTCAGATGATTTAAAAAGAATTGCTTTGGTTCCTACAAAATCTATATAGGTGAGTGAATTTTCTTTTGAAGGTGTAGAAAATTCAGAATTAGGTCCAGTTTTCGAGTCCAAAGAGGAGCTCATGACTAGTTATGTGGAGAAAAGAAAGCAGTCCCTAGAAGAAACAAGGAATCTACCCCCGCAGGTGAGAAGGTTAAATAATCCAAAAACCTCCTTGATTTCTACCAGGGACATAGAAAGAAATACTTTTAAATTGGCCATGGTAAGTGATAAGAAGATGTCAAAAATGGAAGTAATATTAGACAAGATTAGTGTACCAAACAAAATACAGTTACATAAGCAAATGGGAGACATTATTTATTCAGATTTATTGCATGCTGTGATGAGAGTTAATAAGTTGCAAATTCCGGTAGACAAGCTGGAAGTTCAGTTAAAACATGAGAAGGTTGAAAATAAGGCTAATGCTACCCAAATGAAAAAGTTGCAAGAAGACATCATAAGCTCAGGAAATGAAAGAGATAACACCCAGGAAGTCAAGAGACTTCTAGAAGAAAAGGACAACGCCCTCCAGGTTTTAAAGAAAAGGTTGAAGATCCCAAGTACAGAACACGTTCAATCATCCAAATTATTAGCATTACAAGAGGAGAAGGACATGATTTATTAAGACATGATGGAGTATAAAGGTAAGGCCATCAAATTGCAAGAAGAAAGAGACAGATGGGAAACAGAGCGGAATGAGCTGATAGCACAAATCTCCCTGCTGAAAAAGGACCAAAGCAATGAAAAAAAAATCATGGAGGAATTAATGAGTCAAAATCCTATGGATGAAGACCTGTCTATTGTGAATATTGAAAAACCATTGAATAATTTTTCTGCAGATGACTTTCTAGTGCCCATGTCCTAGGTTATCCTGAAAGATGAAGAAATACGAGAATTAAAGGTGGAAAATGAAAAATTCAAATCCAAGCTAGCCAAAGTGACTGAAAGTAAAAATAAAATATTGTAGGATAGAAATTAGCTATAGAAGAAATTTAATGAATTGAAAGAAAGAAACATAGGAAAGGGCCCTCTCCAGGGATCAAAGCACATAATTTGGGATACATTATCCATAGAAATTACTAAATTCAGGAATTATTTGAACTTCATTGATGATCAAATAATATTGATCAATTTGACCAATCAAAGACTAAAGTTAGTAAATAAAACTATGGAGAGGAAACCCCTTGCCACAGCCTAGAATGCGTTAAATTTTTTAAATTCACTAACATACCAAAAACTGCATGATATAGGAGTAAAGGACAGAATAGAAATGGTACTATGGGCCAAAAAGTGTATCCATAAGCATCATCTAATGAAGACAATCCAGGACAAAGCTGATGAAATGGTCTCACAGGTTAATGACTTCAAACAGGCTTTCAAAGAACTATTTGAAGACGACCTTCCTTCCTTTTGGGACGAAGAGGGACGGATGTTTTCTCAAGAGCATTATCATAGCCTGTTGGTACAAATTCACATGGATCATTCTAAATTTGACGATTTGGAAAAAGGGCTGACAGGCAAAGTCATCATGGATAAGCAGACGGAAGATTTTGAAATATTATAGAAATTCCTAATCATCAAGGGAGGGTTTCCTAAAGTGTCTTATGAAGCCTACATGGAGCTGGAGGTGTCCATTCGGGAGATGATTGAGTATGATATTCCAAGCGCAAAGCAATGGAGAGCCATAGAAAGATTCGGAAAAACAAAGTACATCCTTCATTCATGAAGACAGGTGTTGCGCGCTGAGGAGCTGCTTGGATGGGCCTTGTTACCAAGTTGATGTTAACTTAATAATCTGTTAGGATCGAAGCAAGTAGTTTATTCCTAGGAGTTAGGAATATAGTTACAAGACTTTGATTAAGCCGGTTATTCAGTTATAAATCTTCTTGGAAGATGAAAATCATTTTATGTATATAAGTGCATTTATTTTATGTGATGGGGGTTGGAACCCATCCTGTTGTTGAATGTTTCTTTTGAAGACATATATTTTTAAATAACAAAGCGAATGCATAAGAGTTTTCAAAGATTCCTGCGTCATTTACATTACAGTCCGTATTTCTCCTATTCTGTAATTGTCTTTTCCAGTGTAACACTTCATTCTGTTTTTCTTCATATCTGAAACACAGTGTTGAATGGTTAGAATTCATATTGTTTATGCTCTAATCATCATTTCAGATATTTTATAAACGTTTCCACTAAAGTTAATATAGAACTCATCTTTGATGCTCTATATTAATGGGTTGTTCATTATCTCTTCTATCTCACCCGAACTAAATGAATGACTGTGATGGAATGGTTATCTTGCCTTTGATAAAATCTCGTGCATATGTCTTTGTGATATATTTATGTATATGTGACTCCATTACCCAATGTTTATGTGTATTGTTTCAACCATCTATACAATCTTTGAGTGTTAATTTATATCTGGCCTTGTTAAATCTATTTTTGAGAGATCCCTCTCTGGAAAGAAAAGCCAGTTTCTTTCTAAAAGTGGTTTTGCTATTACCTTTGGGATTTACCTTTGCAACCTGGGTACATTCTGAGTGCTAACACCCTCCAAGGGTAAATGATGAGTCCATGATCCAATTTGATGAGGTGAGAGGATTGGTTCCTTCCATGGTCAGATGTAAGGGCTGAGCCATTCTGTCATGGTGAAAGGCTTGGTTCCTTCCATGTCAGATATGAGTGTTGATCCATTCTAATGTGACTGTAGGATTGGTTCCTACATGATCAAATATAAGTGTTGAATGCCATTCTTTGAATGGAGGAACTTGGTCAGTTATCAGGAATACCCAGTCTAGGACTGAGGCCCATTCTAATGTGACTATGGGATTGGTTCCTACATGATCAGTAATAAGTGCAGGGTGATTCTGATGTGACTATGGGATTGGTTCCTACATGATCAAATATAAGTGCAAAGCCATTCTGATGTGACTGTGGGATCGGTTCCTACATGATCAGATGTAAGTATAGGGCCCTTTCAACATGTAGGTTGGATTGGTTCCTCACATGGTTGAATGTAAATGTAGAGCCTTTCTGACATAGATGACTGGATTGGTTCCTCTCATGGTCAAATGTGAGTACTAGGCCTTTCTGACATAAATGGCTGGATTGGTTCCTATCATGGTCAGATGTGAGTGTCGGCGTGCCTTTCTGACATGGTGTTGGATGTGTTCCTCTCATGGTCAGATGTAAGTACTGGGCAGGCCATTTTGACTTAGTGTCAGATATAAGTGCTGAAGAAGACCTACATGGAGACTAGGCCTACAACCAACATGAAAAAGGGCTAGATATATAGAAATTCCTGTGATGAGAAGAATCAAGAGATGGCACTTATGATGATGATTCTAGTAGATATGTTCTACAACCATAAATGATCCAAATCTAGTGATGATGTAGATCCAGTGATGAAGATGAATTGAATATGAATATCACGAGAACTTGACAATGATTCAGATGATATAAAGAAGAAGACTTGTGCTGATAAATTGTGTCAAGAGAGTACCTTCCTAGTTAAGAGGGAGTGTTGATGTAATTGTAACTTCAGAATGTATTCACTTGCATATCTTATGTATTGTACCCTGATGTTTATTCCAGGAATTTTTTTGTAATGTAATTGAGTCATGTCATGCCCCGATGTTCCGATTGGGAATTTCTATAATGTAAACAAGTAATGTCAAGTCATTGTGGGTAACCCTCCTATTGATCAAGGGTCAATGTCCCTGCAGTTGTGGGGCCCTAGGGTTATTAGACTCTCCTAGTCAAGTCGGCCCTAGTGAGTTATTGTCAAGTTGGGAATTAGTATAAATAGAGAGTGAGCCTCTCTATTTATCACACACTCTCTCACACTAAGTTTTAGCACATAGCTGAGGGAGAAGAAGTTGATGGGGCTAGAAATAAAGAGACTACTACTATCGGGAGATCATCTTATTGTTTTGAGGTTTTACTTTTGGTGCTAATTCTATCTCTGAGGAAGTTGTGGGGTTTTCTCCATTTATGGTTTCCCTGAGGAAAAAAATTGTGTTCATTGTCTCTTGTGTTTGATTGTTGTGCTTGTTATTCTCTTAGTTAAATATCCTAATATAATGCTAGCTTTAATGATAAAAATCTAACACCTTTCTGGTGCTATTCACGGTGTGCAAAGAAGAAAACTATCCCCCTAGATCTGTCTATGAGATTCCTTCACACACTAGTTTTATCAAGCTAGTCAAAACCTATTTCCCACTCCCAATATAGTGCAGAAAAAAGCATGGATACACACATAACAAAATACACAAATCTGGGTTAAGGAAAACAGTTCGGTAGCAAAACGAATTACCCAAGTGGGTGAAAACAACCCCTTGACAGCAACTCGATTTCCATGGATGTTTGGCACTAACGTGGCCAAAACAAACTCAACAACACCCAATACACCGTGGGCATGTGGAACGGCACCAAAACACCCAGCAGAGATCCCAACCATTAGAAGTTAACAAAACACTTCACAACCATGGTAAAAACACATGAAACCACAGAAAACATGACTGGGGAAAACACACCGCAGTTCCAAGGATGTAAGGAAGAGAAGAGTGTGGATGCTTGAAGGCATCACACACTCACAACAACCAAAATGTGAGTGGTAAGAACCCTGTGAGCTTCCCATTGCGCGAGGTAAAACCCCTTACGTGAGTGAAAGACTGCCCACCTCCCTGCCTGAGGAATTCGACTGGCTTCCATCCCATGCAGAAAGAAATGGGTGAATCCTTCTTAGGATGCATGAGGGAGACCCACATGCATGAGGGATGGGTACTGAATATCTGGCATGGGCTCTTACTTTCCCAAGAAGACAAGAAAACATTTTTGGATGACTGGGAAGAAAAGACAAAAAAGGTAGATGAACCATTTTATGGGTTTCCCCTTTAGACATGGCTTTTCCCATAGGATCAAGGGTTTAATTATTCCCCCCCCTCCCAATTCTTTGTGAAACCATGGCCCCATCTCTTTAATGTTTCAGTGCATAGCTAGTCAAGGCATTATATTAATTAGCATTTTACATGATGTCTCAACATATCATGCCCGGCTAGCACAAAAAACCATTGGCATTAATTTTAATCACCGAAACATAAAATACTAAATCCATGGTGGGGCCTTTGCCTTGAGCTCCACACCACGATTTAATACAATATTTACATCACATGAAATTTATAACCTGAATGTCTGACATAAGGGACATCATGTGTTTCCTTCATAACCATATTCCTTATATCTCCAACATCAAGCACATAAACTCTATCTTTGTGCATGAGTATCCCATTTTATTTAAACTTATACTTATCGAATTTCTATGGAATTTTTTTTTGTTTCAACCCTTCTTTCACCTACTGATAAAGTTCATCTGTAACACTGGCTTCAATGATCTTATCCTTCAAATCTGATGTGCTAGTGCTGATAGCTGCTACATGCATCACATGCATCTTCCTACTAAGTGCATCAGCTACTTTATTTTCCTTACCTTTGATATGCTTGATTTCAAAGTCATATTCACATAATAACTCCATCCACCTCCTTTGTCTTGCATTCAAATTAGGCTGATCAAACAAGTATTTAACCCATCATGGTCAGTTCTCAACTCAAAATTTTTACCCATTAGATAATGTCTCCACATATCCAAAGCATGAATGATAGCTACAAGCTCTAAGTCATGGGTGGCATAGTTCTTCTCATGTTCCTTCAACTTTCTAGATTCATAATTGATCACATGTCCATCCTGCATTAATACTCCACCAATTCCTTTCTTGCATGTGTCCATGCATACAACAAAGTTTCCTTCAGGGTCCGCAATTTTTAGCACTAGAGAAATGGTAAGCATTTCTTTAAGTTTTTTAAAATTATCTTCACACTTAGAAGTTTGATCAAACTTCACACCTTTCTTTTGCAAAGATGTGATAGGATGAGCCAACTTAGAGAATCCTTCGATGAACCTTTAGTAGTATCCACCTAACCCCATGAAGTATTTTACTTCTAATACATTCTTAGGTGTTGACCATTCCATAATGGCTCTTATCTTCTTAGGATCTACTTCAACACCTTCTTCAGATATGATATTCCCTAGGTAGTGGATTCTTCCTTGATAAAATGAACACTTGTTTAATTTGGCATACAACTGATGTTCTCTAAGCACTTGCATTACTAGTCTTAGATGTTCTTCATGCTATTCCTTTGTCTTGTAATAGATAAGGATGTCATCCAAGAATACAATCACAAACATATCTAAGTACTTTCTGAAGACTCCATTCATTAAACACATGAATACTGCAAGTGGATTTGTTAAACCAAAAGGTACTACTATGAACTCATAGTGTCCATACCTTGTTTTGAATGTTTTCTTACTGATATCTTCATTCTTAATTCTAATTTTGTGGTATCTCAACCTCAAATCTATTTTTGAAAACACCTTGGCGCCTCTCAATTGATCAAACAAGTCATCAACTCTTGGTAAGGGGTACTTATTTTTAACCATTGCATTGTTCAATTGTGTATAATATATGTAAAATTTTGTAGTATTGGATAATACTGCAACTTTGGCTCTTTTCCTTCTTTTGACTCTTCCACATGAATTTCATATAATTTTCATCCATTTCTAAGATATTTCTTCAATTGTAGAGTTGTGATCTGCCTAAGGGATATGGGTCTATGTATTCCTTTTATTGTCACTTGGTTCCCTTATTCATCCAAACAAGTATATGTTTTATTATGAAAATCCAAAACTGCATGGTGTGCATCCAACCAATCCATGCCAATCCATACATCATATGACCCCAAGGGTATGATGTTTAAGTCTTCAAAGTTTTTCATTCCATTCACTTCTAAAGGACACACTTTTACAAATTCAATGATTTTCCTCTGGGCTCCTGTAGTTAGTTGTACTAGACTTGATGTTTTAAGTTTACTTTTCTTTAAATGACATTTCTCAACAAGATTAGGTGAAATGTGACTATTTCTAGCTCCTTAATCAATCAAAACAGTTATGGTTTTATTAGCAATCTTACATGCTACTTCAATCATTTGGGATTGGTGGTCAACTTGCCTCCCATCTAGGGCTGGATAGATCCTTTGAACACTTCCACCTACATCTCCAACATTTGAATCCTCTTGAATGTTGTGAAGGTTATTTTTCTTACACGGGCACTGATTGGAAAAGTGATTTTCCTTGCATATCCAACATTCCACAGGTGGTATTTTCCCTGAAGGATATTCCTTTGATATTCCTTGTTTGTAAGAATTATTGATTCTAAACTTTGAAGGCTAGAAAAATTTCTTTCTATGCTCCTGTTTGTTATTCTTAATATCCTTTCAATTCTTCTAATATGGGGCCTTGCTCTTATTTTGTTCATATAAGTGTTTTTCCTTCCAGATGGCATCCTTAAGGTTCTTTGGTCTATCATACTGGATTTTATCTCTATAAGATTTAGGAAGGCCACTTAGGAACCTTTGAATATTTACCTTCTCATCTTTGATGAAGTCTGCATAGTTCAAAAGTTCTAGAAACTTTTTCTCATAGGCCTCCATAGTCATGCTTCCCAACTCAACCTCAAAGAATTCCTCCATATTCTTGTCATAGTAGTTCTCAGAGAGGTATTCTTTCTGAAATTATTTCTTAAACTTCCTCCAAGATATTTTTTCTTCATCGATGTCTTTCAACTTAACCAGTTGATCCCACCATATAGATGCTTTACCTTGCAGATGGTATATGGCTACTCTTTCCTCCATATTAGGTGTATACTGATGCAACTAGAAGAATTTCCTAAGTCCTATCAACCATGCTTCGACATCTTCTCCTTGCTTTACTTCTCCATCAAAAGTTGGGGGCTTGATTCTTCTCAACTCTCCTACTAGTTCATCTCGGGTAAACCTCCTCTTCTTGTATCTCACTGGAGATCTTTCAGGACTTCTCTCTGTACTTATTAATGCATACCCCTTCTTTCTTTCTGAGCGATAAGGTATCCTTGAAGATGATATAGACCTCACTTAACCTCTTTTATGACTCTTTTCAACGGATATTTGGATGGTATTCAATGATTTTAGATCATTCATAATCTACTCTTGGATATGAATTATTCTTTCATTATCCTATGTACACTTCCTCACTGAATCCTCCAAGATGAGCGGTTCACTACTCATGTTATGTCTGGTTGACCTTATTCCCTCAACAAACTCCTCTTCTGGACTATATTGTCTTCATCCTTCCTCAATATCCATCCCCAATCTCTGACTTCCTACTATTGAACTTTTACTTGTTGAATACTTAGTCTTCATAGGTTTGATTAAAATATCAGTTGTAGTAGTAACACTGCTTGCTCAATCAATCTCTGGGAACTGCAATGTGTTCATCATAACATTCTTTTAGTAGAATACACATTAGTATAAATTCATTATCATTAAAAAAAACACTTTTCTTCTTCTTTATAAAGTAACTAGCCAACATTTCTAAGTTACAACTTTACCTAGTTGGACAAGGCGCAGGGTAGAAATCCTTCCAAGATTTATCCTTACTGGATGAACTTCAGGTCCATACCCATCCCAATATAGTAGTTTAATTAACTAATTCACATGTGAAATTATATTAAGGTGCATGAATCCAATCTATCTAATGCAAGTGTATGCTTACAAGGTGACTTGAAACTTCGCAAAAGGCCCAACAACCACAGTGTTGAAACCTTAAGCTCTAATACCACTAGTGATGTCCCCAAACCTTGAGATAAGGACAAAGGTGATAAATTGAGACTAACTAAGGTTTAAGAACAATGGATATAGATAAATTACTATTCATATGACTGACCATTCACCCAAATAAATTAAATTCTAGATATTCGAATATAACTAAAGTTTGTGACACTTAATTATTTAATTACGCCACTTAATTAAATAATTAATTGTGACACTCAATTAATAATTTCCAAAGTGCAAGCAAAAGGTCATAATGGAAACAAGAACATCAATAACACATGATAAACATCATATTCATTGTGAATAGATAATTTATGTATTTTGGGTTTGTTTGATAGCATGGTTTATAAATAACCAAGTATTGATGTCATTGATTATTTGCAAATTAATCTAATTTTTTGTTGTTATTATGCGTGTGTTTTAGTGAGCATAAAAATTAAGGAAAACCACATTTCATGGAGCATACATAGGCTGCAATATATAGCCATACCAAAACCATAGCAAACAAGAACACCGGCTGCAACTATAGCCTCAAAATTGGCTCCCAATGACTGTCCCCTACAGTCATCTCTCACTAATAAAGATCATATCGTATGGCTACGACCCTCTAGCCATCGATTAATTTTACATATAGAACATATGTCTCATCCTCATATCTACAACTAAGAGCAATTATGAAACCAAATGATTTACAATAAAATGACAGGTGCTCTCATCTTGGCACTGGAAAGCTACCGAACAAAAACAAACATATATTGTTCATCTGGAAATATTTTTCAATGAAACAAAAAGTGTTGTTCACTGGAAATGTTGTTATAGGTGCAATGGAATAGGTCTCACAACACAAAAGTGAACATATATTTTCGAACCAAATCATATGTTTGTGCCCCTCTCAATAAAATAGAGCCAAAATTACAATTTATGGTTATGAAGAAGAAGAATAGAACGAAGGTAATGAGAATAGAAACTAAATTCCATAATATATGAGATTCATCCTTCCTTCATGCAGATCCTGACATTCAATACATGAAAACTCAAACAACCAATCATCCATCATTACACATATACCAAATAAAATAATGTAATGAAAACACAACATAATAGAAATACTTATCTCAAAATATAAGCAATTGGCCGCAGCAGGACAACTTTCCTCCCAGCCGTAGACACTGTCAAGCCTTCCTCGCTTGAACATGTTACCCCCCAGCTGAGACCATGGATCCATGGGTAGGGTCTCACTTAGTATCACTACTCTCGAAACTTCCTCTTTTGAGAGACACAATTCTTCTCACTACTACTTTATTGTCCGTCTCCACTGCCTATGGGATGTGACCTAGCTCTCCATTCCCATTTTCTAGCTTTCTGTGTGAGAACCTGGAATAGTAGAGTGATATAATGGAAGCAAAGGTAACAAATAGACTCACTCTAAGTCTCAAAAAAATCTCAATAATATCAACATTCCCAACATGATTAGATAACATAAATCACATGGTCTAAAGTGCAAGATTAACTTCAACAAGGAGATGGCATATGGATTTATAGCATAAGGAGGACCACTCTAACCCAAATGGATCAACCCAAATTAAAGAGAGGTAAGTTTTAAGCTTCATCATGGATAATTAACTTGAATTAGTGGAGTGGTGTCTTAGTGAAAATATTCCCTTTCCTGAATTAGCACCATGAGGACAAGTTACCCAAAAACTAAGGAGTGGATCCATGAAGAGCACATGGAGGCACACTAATGCAGAAAGGGGGCTACAAAACATAAAGGAGGTCAAAATAGGTGAGAGAGGGAATCCAAAGGGGTAATAAATATCATGGAATCACAAAAATAGTGTGGAAATTGAACCCAGTGATAGATTAATTTTACTCACAACAATTATCAATTGAACATGCAAAATCACTCACAAAAGAGACTGAATAATGAGCTGAACACTAAACTGTATTGAATAAGTGTACAATAGCCAACCCTGTAACATAATAGGTTGCTTCATTAAATAATTACATAATGGATTTGAATGCATGAGGAGCAATTCGAATCTAGCATAAAGTAGGCTTACTAAAATTAAGCAAATCCCCCATAGGTGCAAAAAGTTGATCCCAAACCAGTCATGGAGCTCACGAATTGGAAAAAGCGCTTAGGTAAGCTAAAGAGTGATGGAGTGAAAACTCATACATGCTTTTACAAGGAGAAAAGAGTGGAGGATGAAGAGGACAAAAAACTAGTTCACCTCACCTAGTCAAACTTTTCCTATTGCCTTAAAGCACTGAAAAAGCAGGCAATAAAGCAGAAAAAGCAGAAGGGTGCCTAGGAGACCAGGAATAAATAAGAATTGATTCCTTGAGGTTTCCCAAGTGCTATATGGGTCAAATTATTCAAGTTGGACCACTATGGATAGGTAATTGACAACTTGCATAAGGTGGGACACATGAACTAGGCAAATAAGACAAAAATAATTAAATTAATGTCTAAGGTAGCTAACTATGGGTTGATTATTCTAACACCCCCCATTAAGCCTGACTTATGAGTAATATATCAGAAAAATATAGGGCCTAGCAATAAGGCTTAGTCACCCTTTACATACTGCATGTCCATACAACCAAGGAAAGAGGCAAAAACCACATGGGAAAATCCTCCCTTAAACATGGACTGTAAAGCAAAATTTGGAAATCTTGTCTTCACTCATGCTTCACATCATGATTAGAAATCCCCAGCAGTGATTTGAGATTTCTGAAGGTCTTCTCACAAAATTCTTTGGTGAAGATATCAACTACTTGTTCTGAAGATGAACAGAAGAGTAGGTGAATGGTCCCATCATGCACAAGCTCTTTGATGTAGTGCATATGGATCTCAATGTGTTTGGTTCTCTGCTTCTGAACTGGATATTTGTAGATTCGAATGGTACTCTGGTTATCATAGTATATGGTAGTTGAGTACTCTGATTCAAAGCCACACTCTCCAAGTAATCCCTGCAACCATAAACATTGAGTTGCTACATTAACAACTCCTTTGTACTCTGCTTCTGTAGATGAGAGTGCAATGGCACTCTGTTTCTTGCTTGAGCAGCTGATTGGTCCTTCTGCAAGCATGAACACATCTTGATGTGGACTTTCTATCTGTGCTATCACCTACCCAATCACTGTCAGTAAATCCAATCAAATCAAGATCAGATTTTGCTTTGTAGAAGATCCCATGTGTCCTTGTTCCCTGAACAAATTTAAGGATCCTTTTGGCTGCTTTCCAATGGATCTCATGAGGCTGATCCATGTATCTAGAAGACACACTTACTGCATAAGAAATATCAGGTCTAGTATGTGTCAGATACAACAAACATCCAATCAATTTCCTATACAGTGTATTGTTTACCATAGGTGAAGAATCAGCTTCTTCCAACTTCACCCCTGAAAGGAAAGGAGTTTTGCTTGCTTTGCAATCCTTCATTCTGAATTTGTTCAGCAAATCCAAGGCATACTTGGACTGGTGCACCTTGATTCTAGATTTGGTTTGAGCAATCTCAAGCCCCAAAACTTGGCTTAAGAGCCCCAAATCTGTCATGGAGAAGGCTTGGTTCATTGCTCCCTTCAAGGAAGCAATCTCATCCTTTGAGCTTCCTGTAATGAGGAGGTCATAAACATATAACACAATGATCATTAATGAACCATTGATTAACTTCAAATAGACATTTTGATCTGATTTGCACCGAACAAAATTCAGTGATAGCAAGAAGCTATCAATCTTGGCATACCAAGCCCTGGGGGCTTGCTTTAGCCCATACAATGACTTTCTCAACCTGCACACAAGAGAAGGGTTAGTAACAAAACCTTGATGTTGCTGCATATATATCTCTTCAGTGAGATCTCCATTCAGGAAGGCACATTTCACATCCATGTGATGTACCTCCCATTGCCTTGAGGCTGCAATAGCTAGGGCTAGCCTGATGGAATCCATCTTTGCCACTGGGGAAAAGGTCTCATTGTAATCTATCCCATGAACCTGTGAGTAGCCCTTGGCTACCAATATGGCATTGTACTTCAGTGGTGAACCATCAACAGAAAATTTGGTCTTGTAGACCCACTTACACTGAACTAACTTCCTCCCTAGGGGAAGATCCACTAGCTCCCATGTGTTGCTCTTCTGGAGTGAGCTGAACTCTTCCTTGATGGCAGCTTGCCATATTGGATCTACTACTGCTTCTTCATATGTTTTAGGATCATATTCCACCAACAAGTATCATTTCTCAGCAAACATAGGATCCTTCATGAACAGACCACTCTCAAATTGAGATCTAGTCCTCCTTGGGTCATTGGGATCCCCAGCTAGCTCTCCTACTGCATGTAGTTTCTTGGCTGCCCATTTTGGCCTTGTAGGGATATTAGGGTCTACAATAAAATTATCTCCATCAGAAAAATCATAATCAGCATGTTCAACAAACTCTTCACTTACTTTCAGAGGTTCAGGTGGTGAAGAGGCTTCTCCAACTTCCACTGCTGCAAGGGGTTCTTCTTGAAATTGAACACACCTTTCGATGAAGGATTTGTTTGTGCTCAAATTTATCATTTTGTACCCTTTTGAATCTCCAGAGTATCCAACAAATAGACACTCTTGGCTTTGGGGCTGCAAGTCCTTTCTCTTTTCTGTTGGAATTCTAGCCCAAGCCCTTGAGCCAAAAATCCTGAAATGGGTCACATCTGGCTTGTGCCCACTCCATGTTTCGAAAGGAGTCATACCTTCAAGCTGTTTATGAGGCACCCTATTCTGGATATAGGCTGCACAGTTGATAGCTTCGGCCCAGTACTTTGGTGGAAAAGTTTTAGCCTCCATCATGCATGTTGCCATCTCCTTCACTGATCTGTTCTTCCTCTCAGCAACACCATTTTGCTGTGGTGTGTAAGGGATAGAATGCTGCATCTGAATACATGCATCTGCACAATAATTAATAAACTTAGACTTGACATACTCACCACCATTGTCAGATCTGAGGACCTTGAGTTTTCTCCCAGACTGGTTTTCAACCAAAGCCTTAAAAACTTTGAAGAGGCCAAAAACTTCAGACTTGTGTTTCAGGAAGTAAACCCAGCAATACCTGGAAAAGTC
>LPNX011124118.1:156877-169930 GCA_001517045.1 Pseudotsuga menziesii
CCTCATTCTGAGAGAAACCTCTGGCCACAAATCTCGCTTTATACTTCTCGATACTTCCATCAGCTGCATGCTTGATTTTGAATATCCATTTGGAGGATACTATACTTTTTCCTTCTAGCTTGAGAACTATATCCCATACATCATTCTTCATAATTGACTGGTATTGTTCAGTCATTGCTTCTACCCATTCTTTCTTCTGTACTGCTTCTTCATAGTTTGTAGGTTATTTTTCTACTAGGTCACACATCAAGGCTACATAGTTGGAAAAAGTATTAGGTTTCTTTCTTTCCCTTGTAGAGCCTTCAGGAGCTCCATATCTTTCTGCCTCTCATAGAATTTCTCTTGTCCAAGCAGGCTTTCTTTTTCTTGAAATCTCCATCATGGTAGGTTCTTGTGGTTCTGCCATGTCATGATCTTCAGGAGCCTCATCTTCAGGGAGACACGAAGTTTCTTTACTTCTGGGTGGTGTTTCTTTTTCATATACTTCTTCAAGTTGGCACTTCCTGGATCTTTTGAGAGCTGTCTCTTCATCAAATGTCACATCTCGACTGATTTCTATGTGGCAGAATCCAGGAATGTAGATTCTAAATGCTTTGGATACTTCACAATATCCAACAAATATCCCCTTCTTTCCGGCAGGGTCTAATTTGGTTCTTTTCTCTTTTGGTATATGGATATATATTGGACAACCAAATATCTTGAGGTGACTTACCTCAGGCTTCTTTCCTGTGAATATCTCTTCTATAGTTTTGAACCCAAGAGCACTGTGAGATATTCTATTTTGTACATATACAGTAGTTCTTGCCGCTTCTGCCCATAGGTGCATTGGAAGATCTTGATCATATAACATTGTCTTCACTTCCTCCATGATGGTTCTATTCTTTCTTTCTGCTACCCCATTCTGTTGAGGATTGTAAGGAGTAGTTAGCTCCCTTTTTATTCCTGCATCTTTGCAAAAAGCCTCAAACTCTTTTGAGGTGTATTCTCCTCCATTGTTTGATCGAAGAATCTTGATTTTCATGTCAGAAAGATTCTCTATCAAGGCTTTGAACTCCTTGAATTTCTCAAACACTTCACCCTTTGCCTTCAAGAAGTATATCCAAGTCTTTCTTGAAAAATCGTCAATAAATGTGATATAGTATTCAAAGCCACTTAGGGATGTGTAAGACATTGGACCACATACATCTGAATGAATCAATTCCAACGTACCTTTTGATTTTGTTTCACTCTTTGGGAATGGATTCTTGATGTTCTTTCCCTTTGCACATCCTTTGCAAATGCCTTCATGCTGGATCTTCATATCTAGTAATCTCGTCACTACCTTGTTCACATGAGGTAGAGCCTTGTAATTGATGTGGGCAAGCCTTCTATGCCAAATTTCACTAGGGTCAGTGGACTCATGCACAAAGGCTGTTTCTGAGTGCCCCTTGAGTTTATACAAGCCCCCTTCTTCTTCACCGATGATGATTGAGTCTTCAATATTCTTTCCTTTGGGCCACATAAGTACTTGACCATCTATGAAGGCAACTCTGAATCCTTTCTTATCTAAAGCTGAGATAGAAAGTAAATTTTTCTTTAGACCAGGTATATATAATACATCTTTCATTTTTAAGGGATTACCTGATTCAAGTTTGTAGCTTGCTTCACCAACTCCTTTGATCGGATATTGATAGTCATCTCCTAGGGATACTTTATGAGGAGAGCTCTTTTCTTCAAGTTTGGACAAAGTTTTCTTTTGACCTGTCATGTGCTTTGAAGCACCACTATCTATAAGCCAAGTGTCTTCTCCAGGAGTCATAGATCCAGAGAGGGCAGAAAACAGTACATATTCTTCTGCATCTTCTTCTCTTGCTTGCTTTCTCGAAGGTTCTTCATCTTCTTCTTCTTCATCCTCATCTTCAGCTAGATGAGCTTGATGTCTTTTGTTGTTGTTGATCCTCTGTCGATATTCTTGCTTCTTTACAGGACAGTTCTGGCAATGTGTCCTATCTTGTCACAGTGGAAGCATTGAAAACCGGAGTAGTCCTTACTTGATATGATTTCTTTTGATCTTTGGAATCTTCTGGGATGATGATGCTCTTTGTGATTTCCTTTCTTGAAGATGGGTTGATTCCTTCTTCTTTTTCTGGTATGAGTGGCTAGAGCTTGATCATCCTCTTTGAGTAATGCTTCTCTATTGGCCACTCTAGTCTCTTCTTGAATGCAATCTTCCCATACCACATCGAACAGCATGCTTTCCTTCCTGGCACACATCATTTGGATGAATGATTCCCATGTTCTAGTGAGGCCATTGAGAGCAGTCATCACCAATTCATCTTCATCAAGCTTATCTCCAATAGCTTCTAGTTGCTCTTTGATCTGGGAGATACTTGAGAAATAGTCATGAATGGATTCTCCATGACTCATCTTGGTGCTCTTTAGCTGAGCTCTTATATTCATCTTCCTGTTGATGCTTCTTCCTTCAAACATTCTGGAAAGGGCATCATACATTTCTTTTGGAGTCTTCTTGGCTGACACTTGAGGAATCAAGTGATCCTTAATGGAGTCAGAAATAATTCTTTGTGCCTTGATCATATCCTTTATGTGCTTCTCCTTGGCTTCATCTTCTTCGGGTTCTGATACTTCCTCTTTGACATACTTATCAAGATCATTCTCTTGGAGAATGAGACCAATCCTATATTTCCAAGCTCGAAAATTTTCTATGCCTTCTAGCTTGTCTTCAAGCTTGGTGCTTGAAGTCATCTTGATAGATAAAATAAAAATTGAACCTTTTTGTGAAAAGAGAACCTGAACTTACCATGGAATGAGTTTGAATGAGGTGAGATGTCTGATGTACTTGGATCCTGAGAATCTCAATTCTTCAACTCTCAAATCAGGTGATTCAGCTTCTGCAAAAATGCCTGTCACTGTTTCTAAGATATCTTCGCACTATATGCTCCTCTGTGTCTGAAACTTCGCACTGAGGTTACCTGGAATGTTATTGATTCAAAACCATAGGTTTCATCAGAATTGGATTCACCAATTAGGATTTATGACCATTTTCCCAAGGTAACCTGTTACAGGACTGTCCAGAACAGCGAAGTTGTACGGAATGCCACATGTCACTGGATCATATTCTGAGTCTGATATTTGGACCACCGAAATTACAGTCCATTCAATTTTTGGAACATCTTCAGGAATTCTCTTTGGACTTCTGTAGCCCAAGATATTTCAATTCTCCCCAGGTGTCCTGTTTAGGGATGAATTCTAGATGAGGCTGGAACCCTAACTTGGAGAGACCATATCTCCTGGAATACAGCGAATCTGAGGATGAATTTTGGACACAGTGTTCATTAGGATTTTATATTCGGCCCCTGAAATTTTCAGCTCCTGACACTTCTCCAATATCTAAATATAGCGAATGTACCAAAACTTAGCAGTTCTAGTATTTAAGGTTTTTCCAGCTCGGGGTCAAACTAGGGTTTGACTTTCCCGGAGATTCACCCAACCAAAAATATTGATCCAGGTTTCTAACATTCGATTTTGATGAGGAGATAATTCCTATGCCAGGCTCACAAGAAAAAACCTCTTCAGTAAGAAGCCCTAATTTCCCGTACCGAAAAAAAAATGTCGGAATCGAATTCCGCTTCGACAGAACGATGCACCCTTCAAAGGAGAGTCAGCCTAGCCTTCTTTTGCTGATTGATTATGGAGAGAGAACAAAAAATAAGAAGCCCTAGCTTCTGTAACTTGTGAAAGCTGCCCTATTCAGGTTAGCTCTGATACCATGTTAAATTTTCATATGCTTAACTAAGACATCAGTATATCATTTCATTTTTCATAATAAAAGCATATAAAACAGGATCACTGAAAGAAACAACATCACAAGAACAACACAGATTTATCCTAGGAAAACCCTAAAGGGAAAAACCCAGCAAAATCTTCCTCAATATAGATGCCCCAAAAAGGGAAAAAGGTAAAACCAACAAGGAGATCAAAAACCTGATTCTCCTCCTTCTCCAGCAACTTCTCCCCTCCACAAGTGCGCTATTCCAAGTGAGTGTGTGTGTGTCAAGTGAGGAGCACTACACCTTTATTTATACTCATCCGTTCACTTAAAGTTTACTCAATTAACATGTCGGCTTAAGTTAACTCATGTAGGCTCGAGTTACACATGTAGGCTCAAGTAACCACACTGGGGTGCTGATGACCCACCTTTACAAATAGAGGGGACTACCTCATGACTCTTATTAGATATTCCGATTAGGAGCATCGGGGTACAATGTAATACAAGTGGTTCTCCCGGTTGGACCATCGGGGACCACAAAAGATACATAAAGAATATTCTTCGAAGTTACAATATTTCAACAGTATTCAATATTCCTTCATCATTAATGTTGACTGGGTCATTGAGCAGTTAGTCGATGCCAAGTGGGACTAAATTCTGGATATGACGAGCTATTGCAGTTGTGCCACCTGGTGATTTTGAATCCTTCTTTCAAATCATTAACAGATCAGCACAGATGAAAGGTAAAATTCATAATTGTAAGTAAAACCAAGGATAAAACAAAATAATGAATAATCATTTATACCTGGGACTTTCATACTTGTTTGTATGAGAAATATAAGGATTCATCTGCAAAATGAGGACAAAAATAGGGAGAAAGGATGAAACATAGTAGGATAAAAAGGGGAAAATTTAGGACCCAACATGTGTCACAGCCATACTTTCGCAAATGTAGAACTTGCACACTAAAGCCATTGGTTTATTTCACAAATGGAAATATTGCTAAAGAGTTTTGAAAAACTATTAGAAGAACCACAAATATTTCAAATTAAACTAGTACCAACCTTGAGCACTGCAATCATGATATGTCCACCTATTGGAATACATGCCATTCGTATAACTGGTGACCCAATATCTATGGTTGAAAGCTTGCATCCAGTTAAATCATCAAATCCTGTAGTTTAGATTGCTTCAATAAGTATCCAACAAGAATTATTGAGGTGAATAAAGTATGCATGAAACTCTATACATATTACAAGGAACTACTTCGGTGATACAGAAAAAGAGATTTCCACATCTAATAATTACATTTGAATAATGGTTTCATTGTAATGTTATAGATCATTTATATGTGAATTCAATCTAAACATACATAATTTGTCAAAGATGCAAAACCAAAATAAATTTATATTGGATAGAATCTCATTATATTTAGTTTAAAACAAGTGATAATAACATGTATGCATCGCAACATCAAATGGATTTGATTCCATGATTAACCCGATAGACAACATGGTTAAAACATAAATCATCATTCATCTTCTAGGTTGCATATATTAGGATTCCTTTTGCAACAGATGTTTATGGGAAAGAAAACTCTCATGGTATAATTAACATTAGAAACTGTTGGATCACCAAATTTTCCAATTGAAGGTAATAAGACTGAATTGAGGTTGTATCCTTTTGTTCCCTTTGGGGATTTGGTTCTCTATTTGGTAGACAGGTCCTTCTAGTTGTCATCTGACTCAAATGAACATGTACTAGACAATGATCCTTTCTGTTGAGTGTAGATTACAAAAGCCATCTATGAGTAGATTGGAATCTCTCCTAAGTCCTAACAAAACATTCACTTGAACATTATGTAATATCTTATAATTCTTCTACAAAAGGGATAGGTAAGATAAGATAATTTTATTAATTTCCAAAAAATGAACACAAAATTAGGTCAATGGGACTATGTAGGACCATGAGAACAATACAAAGTGGGAGCACAAAAGTAGCTCCTATAAAAGATAAAAATAAGAACTTAAATCAAACCCTATTTCTATAAATGGAGAGTCGGTCTTGGACAAGAATATGTACAAGTAGAAATATGAAGAGTGATGGTCCAATGAAGGAGAGTGGATTCAATAAATAAGACACAAAAATGGTGATGGTGAAACTATCATGGGCCACTTAAATCCCTAGAAGCAATAGAAAATAATTGACCTATCTGTGCAAAATTTGTACTATGAATAATTTATGTGTTACCCACTCTACAACAATACAAAGGAGTCCTACAATCTAGAATGCGTGTTATAAATTTCTCCTCACCATATTCCCTTGAAGTATTGATCCAACTAGGTGATTTTGGGGGTACTTATCCTTACTCTTGATGTCTCCCTTTGATTAATTGTTAATTTTTCAGTAGATCACCCTCAATTTTCCTTAATTAATCTTGTCTTATTCTTTAATCATGTACTTAAATTTGACTCCTCCAATCCCTCTAGAACTTTCTAAAAATATTTGATCACACTTTGGACTCCTCCATTCTAAATTAGGGCACAATTCTTGTCTTAGGTTATTAGAGATTTTGTTTTACTCTTTTTTGCCCATTTTCACCTTTATTTTATTGGTTTTTGACAATATCAACATCCCTAGTAAACCTGTCAACGTAGGCTAGTGTGCCTAAATAAAATATATCTCTTTTTTAAGAAAGAGGAATTCTGATTTTCGCAAAAAAAAAAATCAATAAGAAGCATGAAATAATGTGTGTCTGATCATGATGGTGTTCATATTGGATACCAGACTTCAACATGTATAAACTCCAATAATTTGTCTGCTTCCATGTTGGTAGGTTCATTGTGCTATTTTCGACCTGATTGTTGACAAAGATCCATCAACATGGGTTCACTCTCTGTCGACACCCTTAACTTAGTGATCTCCTTGAGCATCGACCCAGACGGGTTTTACCATGTCCAGCAACACCTGCGGAGCAAATGAGGTCTCACCCAAGATGCTCAAGGGAGAACTATCGGAACCACATTTCTGTAGTAAGAAGGAGGGATTGTGCATATATTGTTCAACTATTGCATCATTACTTCACATATCTAAGCATTGGTTCATTTAGAATAAATTCATCAAATCATATTAGCATTCATCATATCAACATATTCATATCGCAACAGGAGAGTCGATGCATAAACATATCTATCAGCATAACATGATTTGAAACATAAAAGCATCGCATCATTCAGTTAACAGCATCGTACTTCAGTATTCATTCATTTGCATCTCATTGTAGGAAAATGGGGAAACAAAAACAAGTAAAGGACATCGTGTTTCCATCAAATACCCATCATATATTACTTCACATCAAAACAGAGAATAGTCTTCACAAGGTTTCTTCAATTACACCAAGATCATTCAATATTCCAACTCCTAGATTTATTTATAGGCATGTGCCTTGTACAAAATGGTCCACTTATATCAAATTCCTAACTACTTGGACCAAAAACTACAAAATAATGACCATGATCTAAAAAATATGAACAAAATATACAAAATATGACAAAATATGGCCAAACTATGACCAAAATTCCTTGCACACCACCTTCCGCCTTATGCACCATATTGGACCTTGCACATCATCTTTGATGCTATGCAACTAACTATCTTCAAAAATTCTTTCCAACAGGCCCCGAACAAAATCTTGTGGCTCGCCCTCGAGCCACATCAGCTGGAAGAAGTGTACTCTATCCTCTTGGTTTTGAAATCCTTGTACAACTGCTTTACTTCTTCCACCTGATCCTTCACCTTGTCATTGATTTCTATGCAATATGTAACATCATGCTAAGATGGATGATCCATGATCTTGGCAATGACTTCCTTACAGTTGTCCTGCACCATCTGAAGTGCATTTACTACCTTAAGTGCCAGTTGCTCATCGATATCCTGGAATTCTTCCAACTGCAATGTTTGACATTGTTGTCGTTCCCTTTCTTTGGTGATGAATTTTTGCAGAGCCTTCAACTATGTCTCTTTGGTCACCTATAGTACCGGATTTATTGCTTCAAGCGACATCCTTAGTGCATCCAACTAACCTTCAGCTTCCCGCAATTGTGTGTTTAGTTGCTCCAAATGCTCATCCTAGACCACACTTCCCCAAAATTGCATGATTGCATCTGTAATTACCTTAGCTTATTTTTACTTGTCTTCGAGTTGCATTGTTGCATCTTCAATGGCACTTTTGTGTACATCAACTACCTTTGGTAGCGTACTTGGGTTCAACAAGACCTGCAAATCTGTGATGTCTCTCTTGAATCCTACGATGGTCTAGCCTAACATATGTGCTTTGGCTGGTGCATTTACGTATTCCTCCATAACTGGAACTTCTTGATATGCATTAGCAATTACTTTCTCCAACCTTTCACTGTCATCCCACAGCTGCATTTTTTCAATGATGACCCTGTCCTATGCCTTCTTCAAATCCACGATCTCTATCTTTGTTGCTTCCTCCTACTCTTTCAAACTCAAAAGGTGATCGTCAATGATCTGTTCTCGATCGACCAGTTCTTGACTCGCAACCCTCTGCAATCGAACCAATGTCTGAGTTGAAAGTTCATTGACATCCAATGCAAGCTCATGAAACTACTGGAGTGAGGCATTGGAATCCTCACTATTAATCTCAATCACGTGCAGTGAAATATGTACAATATGGACCCACTTCCCACTGCTTATCTCTCCATCCTTTGGCAAAAACTTTTCTTCAGGAACCCTCTACAAAATTGCATCAACTAAAGAAATCAGACAAGTGTTTACCTCTTTAAAGCCTTCAGTAAACTATTTCTTAACCAATGCTTTAGTCATAGTTGTCACTGATGTGATGGTCACAATGATACAGCTCACTTGTTCCTCTGCCATTGGCGCTGTGCCACTGGCTTCACCCTGTTCCTGTCTCCTATTTGTTCTAGATTCCTCGAACCTTCGATCCATTTCTAGATCCATCAGGGTTCTGGTCAATGCTTCATCTGACTCGTGCTCACTCTACTAGTTGAGTGCAATATCCTCTGGAGCATCAGTTGGTGGACCTGTCGTAATGTCCAAAAATTCATCCGCACTGAATGGTTCTCTCCACTCCACAGGCCAGTCATCCATGATGAAATCCAGCTCTACATCAGTATGTTTGTAAATGGTGGTTAACCATTGTTTGTTTGGTTCCCTTCGCACCTGTACATGAATGGTATGCACCCCTTTGCAAACCGGACAATGCGTCGATACTTCAACGCCGCTTCTTTTAATAAGCATGAGATATTCATGGATTTTTCCTACAACTCCTCCCAATACAACCAAAACTGTATTAAGAATTCCTTTAAACTCTCCACTTCCTTGACATACCAGAGGTTCTGATATGGAAACCTCAACATACATGCCCTGGTAGTCCTCGAGCTCCATCCAAGCAACTAGTGTGATCAAAATGAGAAACCAGTTATAAGTGAATGGCCGCTTCCCTTCCTATACTACTACTGCATCTTTTGTCAATTGGTTCAACAGAAACAATGACTAGTTCATTTGTATGCCTTGGACGCACTGCTCAACACACGCAATGACCCCAAAAGTGCACTGATTGGGTTGGTTCTTCCTGACCACCTTCATTGCTATAATTTTTGTTGTGATATGCATATCCTGGTCATTTATCGTATCCACAACATATGCTATTTTGTCATGCTACATCCCAAACTTCTTCTTTATCTTTGTAGCTAGCCATTTATCATTGTCTTTGTCCTGAAAGTATTGTGACGATCAAGCCCTTGCATGGGAAATCCCATGATCTATGAAATCAATTCTCATGTGACTAGCATTAGCCGGTCCAACCACAGATATCCCCCTATGAAAACAAGCCAATAGTTTTTTTACACATGCATTGGCTTCCACCAACCTTTCGAAATGCGGCATATTGATGAGGCCTAAAATCCCCGACTTCTCCAATCCCAACACCCAGTCATGCAGAGTGCATGTTATTGGGCCACTTTATACCTCATTTGTTGGTACGAAGGGATCCATTGTGATCTTAGTATATTCCAACAGGTCATGATATTCATACTTCATCTCCAGGATACAGGGAACAATGTCCATGGTGCATCCCATCCCCTGCAGTATTGTTGGCATCCTGATCGAATACCTGTCGTTCTTTGTTAATTTGTGTGGCTGAGCACTAGTTCTGCATGGAGGAATATAATCGAGGATGTCCACAGTGGACACCCTAGTCCTGTTTGTGGAGTTCTCAATGCCTGATGTTTAAGGTCCCATCTACTCTATCACTTCTTCCTGTCCCCACGTAGAATTTCTTGTCATCCGCTTCTTTGTCACCAAGGACTTGGGCCAATGCACCCCCCTCTTCTTCTTTGGGATTGATGACGAGCCCACCGACATGCCGGTTGTTTCTTTTTCAATAGTGACCTTGACGATTGGTGAATCTCTCCCACTAGAATTCTCTAGTGGTATGGGATCACTCGGCATTCCTCACAATTTCCGAACTAATGCTCAACACTGCACCTTAACCTTACTCTGCTCAGCAACACAACTTTGTAACTCAACCTTCACAGCTTTGCAATGTAACTGTGTCCTACCAACTCTTATAGCGTCAAATCAACCATGTGAACAATTTCTTAATCATTACAACCAAATATTCCATTTACTACCTGAATCTATCATCGATCCTACCAATATAACAGTCGGATCCACCATTAATGTGCATCTCACCCAAGAGAGTTGATGAATAAATGATTTAACTACTACATTTACTTTCAATTTGACTCTATCATGTCCATGCAGATGTCGCAGCATGGTTCCCTAACTATGACCTTGACAGCTATGCTTTCGCAGCCACTTGCTTTTAATGCACCAACCTCCTAACTACCATCTCATGCAAAAACAAAGATTTGTTTTCATATTGCGCAATGCCTCAAGCATTCTGTAGTGCTAAAATCGTACTATAGGGATTCATTCAGCTGCCATTCACCAACTTAGGCAGCATCGCACCATCCAAATGTTGTAGTTTTATTGTGCCTCCCTCAGTAATGAAATTGATAACACAAGGATCCAGGAAATGCATTTGCAACTTACCTGGATGTTTGGTGAACTTGTTGTCATACAACAGCACCAGGTCTGCTTGCTGAAAGTGTTTATTCTTGATATGCCGATCATGCCAAGATTTATGTCGATCCTTCTTGATGCGTTTGTGAAATCCTACATGAAAGTGATATTCCTCTAGTTGTACCAACTGATCTAGTCATTCTTGTATTGTTCCTTTGTCATCCATCCCTATCATTGTTGCAATGTGCAAACTTGAAACAATGTGCTCGATTGGCATGATTTCCTCCTGCCCATACACCAACTTGAATGGTGTCTTCCCTGTCAACCTTTTACAAGTGATGCAATACACCCATAATACTGCTGGAATATTCAAATACTAGTCATCATGGTTTGCTTTGCAAATATTTGTGAGCGCATGATCCAACACCTTATTAAATGCCTCAATAGTCCCATTCAATTGTGAAAGATACAGGGTACTCTTTGTGAGATGTATCTGAAGTTCCTCTATCAACGCACTGATGGTGCAATTAATGAAGTGACTGCCTTGGTCGCTCATCAATATCTTTGGACAACCAAAATGAGTGACAACATTATCAAACATGAACCTTGTTGTTTTCATAGCAGTGCAATCTACAACCGGTGTGGCTTCCACCCATCTCGTCAGATAATCCGTTGTTGTAATGATGTAGTGCACACCGGTTCTCTTTCTCGGTGGGTTGATTTATCCCATAAAGTCCACTGCCCATTTATCAAATGGTTGCAGCGTCACCCAAGGTACTAGAGTCATCTCATCCCTCCTTGATGGCTTCCCAGTCCTTTGACAAACATCACAAGTTCATGCATAGTATGTTGCATCCCCATTGAGAGTTGACCACCAAATCCCTGCACAGAGTACCTTCATGGTAGTAGTGCAACCTCCATAGTGTCCACCTATGACTCCCACATGTGATTCCACCAAGACCCTTTTGTGTTCATGCGGTAGGACACATCTTCATAGGATCTCATCAGGTCCCATATTATAGATTTCTTTAGAAATCATCTAGAAATATGTGGCTCGAACTACCAAATGCTTCTTCTCATTTGTAGTGATCCCTTATGGTGTTGTTCTCGTCGCCAAAAACTAAACTATTTTCTCATAGTAATCGTCAACCATTCCAACTCTGAATAGTTGTGTATCAGGTAACCCATCTTCAATGTTCTTTATTTTTTCACATGTCTCTATTCGTGACAAGTGGTCAGGTCCTACATTCAAGCAACATGGCTTCACAATTATCTCAAAATAAAACTCTTGGAAGAGAAGTAACCAACGACATATATTCCCCCCCAACACAGGCGCATTCACTAGGTATTTAAACGTAGAGTGATCCGTGAACATCTTGAAATGACCGCCAAAGAGATAGTGTCAAAAATTCTATAATGCATAGACCATTGCCAATCCTTCTCTCTCTATCATAGTATAATTATTCTTTGCAGACGACAGTTTTTAACTGGAAAAAGAAATCGTGTGATCAATATATCCTTCGCCTGGTTTCTCCAGCACCACTCTCATTGTGGTTTATGATTCATCAACATGAACATGGAACTCCTTCATCCAATCCAAAAAAACCAGTATTGGTGTTGTAGCCATCTTTGTCTTCAAGGTGTTGAAAATTCCTTGACACTCCTAGCTCCATGTGAACTGTGCATCCTTCTTCAAAAACTTCTCCATATGTGTTGTGATTGTAACATGTCCTCTAATGAACTGCGATAATATCCTGTATGGCCTAATGTCTCTCTAAGTGTCTTCACATTTGTAGGTGGTGGCAAGTTCAGGATTAGTGCAATCTTGGCTGGATTGACCAACAATCCTTCCTTACATACAATGTTCCCTAGAAACATCCTGCAAGGTGCACAAAATATGCACTTCTTTGAATTCAGCGCAATCTGATGTTGTTGACATATCTCCAACATTAGTCACAGATTTTCAAGATGATCCTTTATTAGTCCATAAACCATTCATTCATCCATGTAAACTACCAAAAAATTCTATATAAAATCCTTGAATGCAGCAACTACGATCCTAGAGAATATCGCAGGTGTGTTCTTCAGTCCAAAAGGAATCACTATGTACTGATAACATCCCCATTCAATCACAAATGTTGTCTTATGCTAATCCTTTTTTGGAATCTTGTAGTTGATGATATCCATAAAATCCATCCATAAACGAATAGATC
>LPNX011124173.1:0-29849 GCA_001517045.1 Pseudotsuga menziesii
TATCCACTATTTTCATTGCCATCAATGGAGCAATTTTGAAGCAAGAATTTAATATGATCCACCATATCATGTAAGGAATTGTGACTCGGGACATATATCATATTTTAGTTTTGATGTTTCATGTACCACATGGCATCTTATATATCTTATATATAATTTTTGTTTTCATATTTATGTAGCTATGTGTTTGTTTGATGTTTTTAATTTTAGATGTTTAATTTGTTTTCAATGATTATTTTCATACTTTTTAAAGTTCATGATATTTTCCAATATTTCCCCTGTGAGGGTTATTAATCCTCCCTTGACCATACTGTCTATTAGATTATTTATCCTAACTTAGGAACCTTAATTAATTAATTGGGTCCACTAGTACCATTGGGTCCACTTGGCTTAATGGGGCCACATGTACCAATTACTAGAGTGTGAGGAACACTGCTAGAGGTTAACTGCCACTTACTGCATGTACATGCATCATTTTGGGCACCTCCTAGACCAATATCTACATTTTAGGAGCCACTGGGATTCCCGACACCAACCTGCATCAGTTAGTTGGAGTTGGAACTAGTTAGTCTTAGTTAGCTTCCATTTACTTTAATTTAGATGACAATCAATTAGCTAGCGCTAGTTATGCATGGGTAATGCATGGCTGCATGTGGAGTAGGCGCCTTTGATAACCTACCACCTCAGTTACACTGAATTAACTAGTTATTACTGATTGTATGAGTTGGTTAGACATCTGGGAGTTGATCTATTGGAGTTCGATATTGATTAAGACACCATGAGTTAGCTAGTCAGTTAGGTACAATCAGATCCAGTTGGTAGATTCAAATTTATCCCTAATGCATTCGAATTATTCCTATGTAAACTATTGTAACACTAGATTTAATTAATGACAACGATATTGTAATTACTTGATATGTACTCATATGTTTCCTGTGTGGTTTGTTTTGTTAAGTGTGTATATTCATTCTCCTTTTACTGCAATAATAATTTTGGACTCATTTCTTGAAGATATAAATGGAACAACAATTTTAACATGGTATCAGAGCAATCTCAAGCAGGCTTCATGTTTGTTTCTCTCCATTGAACACCAGAAGCAGCTGGATTTCCACAGAAGTCCCCAATAGTGATTTGCTTCCTTTGAATTTATTCAGAGTGGTTGTACGAGTGTGACAAACCCTGAAAAAGTGTTCATATCGAGAGGAAAAGCATGATTCTAAAATAGTTCGAATATCTTTGGTTTTGTAGTGATATTTTGCAGGTTCAACTTCATATGGATTCGATATTATCAGTTCCTCTTCTTACTCCATCCACAAGATATTCAGAATGGAAGTTGAAGATGCTCGCATCTCTAAAGAGACAAGGTCTCTATGAGGTATCTATTGGAATCAGTAAAGAGTCTTATGAATATGAGAATGACTGGCTAAATGATGGTGATAGAGCATATGGAACAATATGTGAGGCCTTTCCTCCAATCTTGCGCTACCTTATTGATTTTGCAGAATACCCAAAGGATCTCTGGACAAAACTGGATAAAACCTTTGGGAAGCACAATGAGGATATTTATAGAAATTTGGAGAGCACATTAAAAACCAAAAGAGTTATTTATTCAAAATTATAGGCCTCTACTCTCTCTAATGAATTTTTTCAAGATGAAGAAGAAGCAGAATCTTCCTCACAATCAATTTGAATTGAAGAAAGTCTCCTTGGAGTGACTCCTTCTCCTGCTGCTCTGGAAGTTTATGAGATCTCTGATATTTCATATTCTCATATGGCTGATCCAGAAGAAGACATTTGAATCTCTATTACTAAATAAAATCTCTCCTTCCATTCTATGCAAAAATTCTCCAGTGATTCTTCTATTATAAATTATGTGCATAGTTTACCGGTGATTTCTCCAGGAAAGGGAGAGGAATTTGATTTCTTTGTCTCTAATGATGTTGCTGGTGTGGAGATAAGTAATTCTTTGGATATTTTGGAAATAATATCATATTTTAGGAGTGATCCATTCACTCTCGTTGATCTATAGCTTCCAACCAATTCCTATAGGATTGCATGCACCGATACTCAGGGTTTTGAAGAAGGAGAAAATTGTGCATCTACTATCTCAGTGGAGCACACTCTTGGATCTGATATGAACCTTTTTGGATCTGATATGATATTATTTGGATCTATTATGAACCTATTTGGATCTGATGTGATATTATTTGGATTTGATATGATATTACTTGGTTCTATGGTTCAAGAGCTTTTAGTACTGCTTGTAGTTGTTCTCATCAATTTTGGTGTGAAGAATCAAGTACCAAAAATCTCTTTCAAAATTTCTTCTGGGGATTTGATGTCAATTTTCTCTCATGAGTTTTCTGATATTATATTTTGGAAATAATTTCAGATTGTAGGAGTGATCCATTCACTCTCATTGATATTGATCTTCCACCAAATTCCTACATGATTGCATGCACCAATATTCAGAATTTTGAAGGACAAAATTGTGCATCTACCATCTCGGTGGAGCAAAATCTTGGATCCGATATGAACTTACTTGGATCTGATATGATCTTATTTAGATATGATATGATATTATTATTTTCAGGTTTTAAGTTTCAAGAGCTTTCAGTAATTCTTGTAGCTGCTCTCATCAATTTTGGTGTGAAAAATCAAGTACCGCAAGTCTCCTTCAAAATTGTTGCTGGGGATTTGATTTCACTTCACAGTTTTCGATATGATATCAACATATTTGGACCTGATTTATTTTCTGATATTATAATATTTGGTTCAGGTTTTAATATTCAAGAGCTTACAATATTGCTTGTAACTGGTTTCATCAATTTTGGTGTGACAAATCAAGCACTGCAAGTCTCCTTCAATTTTGTTGTTGAGGATTCGATGTTAGTTTTCTCTTATGAGATTGATGATATTAGATTTTGTGAATTATTGGTTATTTCTGAAGCTATATCATATTATGGATCTTAACCATTCACTCTCCACAATCCCATGGCTTCTCTACCTATTTATTTGATCACATGCTCATCTCCTCACAGAACTAGTAAAGTTGGAGACATTCTGAATCCGCCTGGACACTTGCTCCTAACACTTGGGGCTGGTTTTACCTCACATGGATTGATGTTCAAGGCTTCCATATATCATTTTCTTGGGTGTTCCTCACATGGTTCTAGTTCTCAAGAACTTTTGCTCTCTCATCAGTTGATTTCAGCTACTCTACATGGGTCCATTTTTCACCGTACAGCTGTTTATATTTATGATTTAGTTGAGTACATTATTCTTCTTCCAAAGAGGAATATTCCTCCAGACATAAGCATTTGCTTGGATTCATAGGTTCACATCCACATATTCAGGATGTTGCTGCATAGAAGAACCGGACTACTGCATACTGCTACAAATTGCAGCAAAATATTTTGCAAGTTTTTAACTTGTATTTCCTGATTTCTGCTTATTTTGAAGGGGGGGTTTTCCCATGAGGTTTTCCCCTGTTTCCTCGGTTGTATTAAGCGGCATTTTTTACCATATTTTAGATTGTATTTGGGTGACCTATGGTCTTGTTACGAGGTCCCACAGTTAGGATTCAGGGGGGGTGTTAGGATTATTAATCCTCCCTTAACCATGCTGTCTATTAGATTATTTATCCTAACTTATGAACCTTAATTAATTAATTGGGTCCACCAGTACCATAGGGTCCACTTGGCCTAATGGGGCCACATGTACCAGTTATTAGAGTGTGGGTAACACTTCTAGAGGTTAATTGCCACTTACTGCATGTGCATGCATCAGTTTGGGCACCTCCTAGACCAATCCCTACATTTTAGGAGCCACTGGGAATCCCGACACAACCCTCCATTAGTTACTTGGAGTTGGAACTGGTTAGTCTTATTTAGATTCCAATTACTTTCAATTAGATCACAATCAGTTAGCTAGCACTATTTATGCATGGGTAATGCATGGTTGCATGTGGAGTAGGCACCTTTTCCCACTTACCACCTCAGTTACACTGATTTAACTGGTTATTACTAATTGTATGAGTTGGTTATACATCTGGGAGTTGATCTATTGGACTCCGATATTGATTAAGACACCATGAGTTATCTAGTCAGTTAGGTACAGTCAGAGCCAGTTGGTAGATTCGAATTTCTCCCTAATGCATTCTAAATCTTCCTATGTAAACTATTGAAACACCATATTTAATTAATGACAATGATGTTGTAATTACCTGAGCTATACTCATCTGTTTCCTGTGTAGTTTGTTTTGCTCAGTGTGTATCTCCATTCTCCTTTTACTGCAATAATAATTTTGGACTCATTGCTTGAATATCTAAATGGCACAACAATTTTAACATTCCCCATTATTATTGATAAGTTATACTCCTGAACCTCGACATTAAATTCATTGACAAGATAAATGTAACATTGAACATAACTTAATTTATTCTAATACTTGCAAGCACTCGAGCTTATTCTTCCTACATTAATCTACAACATGAAGATACAAATGATAGGTAAAATAAAATACCAATGCAACCATTGTTTCATCTTATCAACATATGATATATCCCCTTGTGTTGGGTAATAAACCATAACAAGGAAATATCATGCATCTTGGCAGCATATACAGAAATCTACATGATTGCATGGTTTCCAATTGAAGTGAGCTCCTGAAGATGGAAGTAAATATCAAAATCATCCAAAGGCATGTGTTTGATACTACATGCTTAATCCATCCAAAATTGGATAGGGCTGATTTAACTTCCATCATGTGAATATGGAAATCCATCATCAAGCCATGCATATAGTTTACTTATTCTACAAATAAGTCATAAGACTTCATGCTTGACATTTACTCTTTACTCTTATATATATGTATTATGTATGTATGTCCTCTATTTCTTTTTAATCCCACAAATTCGATGTCCAAATCTGTTGACATACATCAAATTGAATTATTGCACTTAGAGGAGTGAGGTGCTATATAGCCCAGTATGGTGGAGATGTTGTAACGTAGAGTAATGAAACATTACATGATGAAAATCCATGTCAACCCATAAAATATAAAAAAAATAAGGAAAAATACTTTAAAAAATCTATGTCGGCCCATAAAATAAAAAATTAAAACTTAAACTTGAATCTATCAAGCAAGAGAGGGATCATATTTCTTGAGTTTGAAATTTAAAAAAAAATTACACCGAGAAAGAAATTTGATCCCTCTCGGTGCTTGATAGATATAGGTTTAAGATGGATCTATGTTGGTTATAATTTAACTATCATTTTGTATAACATGTAATCAAATGACACATTATATATGATAAGCTATTCATATTTCCATTTATCGGAGTTGCATGCATGATGCTTTATATTTGAAAGATAATATGTCAATCAATTCTGAATTCACTTAATTCCAAATTATTATGAGCAATTCAAAATCTACAACACTATTATAACTTATATATTTCACTAAGATGTCACAGTTAAATCTCTTTCTTTGTTTTGGATAAAAACATTTATATTTGATGTTTTATAAGTGAAATCAAAATATACATTCAAGTAGCCTTCTGGCTCTAATAAAAAACAAGTTTATGATAAGTAAATTTCGTCTTGTTTTGAGGACTTCTAACTTATTTTTGTTTTCTAATATATAAGTAAAAACAAACCAGTCCCTATACCCTTTAATTCCAATTTCATATTTTCCACGCACAAAACAACATCTCACATAAGGTTCCAAATTCTTTTGCAAGCTTACTACAACTTAAGGCTTTTTGATAACTTAAGGAAGAAGAAACTTTAATATAGTGTTGTCTATATTCTATACTGTAGAATGTTATCATTTTATTCTTGCACCTAGATATTTCCTTCATCCAATGAAAGTGATTCTTTATATAGTTGATTCACTTTGTGATTGAGGTCTCTAACAATGTGAGTGAGGGTGATATCTTGAAAAAAACCTTTTAACTCCTTAATATTGATCAACATTAGTCGTAACTCCATTGACGATAATTGGATTTTGTCATTTACCAATCAATAATGAGTTTATAAATGCCCATCCCCTGCAATCCCTTCACTTGATTATCAGCAACCAATTTAAGCAATATTCGCAAAATCATATAATTCAACTAAGTTATTAGAACCCAACTCTGCTCCTAAATTTGAGCTGAAATTGTGTGTATTGACTAAAAATGGCATTTCTCTGACAACACAAGAACCTAACCTCCCTTGACTATGGCTATCAAACAAATCCCATTGCCTGGAGTAATCAACACTCAATATTTTAAAGAAATTTGGAAACAAAAAATTTGAGCTCCTTTGAACCTTCACCAAAGGATAGACAGATATGATATTTTAATATGCCAATACTTCCTCCTTATCAACAAAAACTATTTTATTATTATCAGGCCAAAAACCCCAAGCAACATAAATCAGAAGAGCTTTATCGATGCCTACCAATTGATTTAGCATCCAAGATTCCAAATAGTTTGTTAATGAATTTTTTTTAATAAAGTTGAATGTTATAATATCTTTGAATCTCCCACCACACAACCTTAATAAAATATTAGTCCACAAAAATACAGTTAATAGTTTTCTCAACATGTTTACACAAGTAACACCGACTTGGACCAATCCAATTATGTTTTTGTCCATTGTCCCAGGTAAGCATCTTGTTTGTTAATTCCGACCGCATAAACTCAAAGAGGATTTGAAAGCTTATAATTAACACAACAACATATACATGACTCTTCACCAATACCCAAATTTTTTCCCTTCCCAATTTCCCATGCCATGCACGAACCCAAAATATCAAATGTTATAAATAACCCTTTCCAAAGATTATAAACCCCTACTAAATATTTTTTTCCCAGTCTAATCCAATGAGATGGATCTTTGTTATCCAAATATTTGGCACACACAACCTTCCCATGATGGCCTTGAATGAATAAAGACCTCCACAAAGGTTTGGTCGCAAGAGGTTTCCTATATTTGAACAAATTTTTAAACCCTATCCTCCAATCTCTTTTGGCCTAGCAAATTCAATCCCACTTAATAAGAGAAATACTTTCCACTTTGTAGTAGGAGTAGAGAAAATTGAAACATTTTCTACGAATATTTTGTAAAATTCCTTTAGGAATGTGTGAAATGGACATCCAATAGACCGATATGCTTTTCAGAACTGATCTTCTAGATTCTTGGACAACCCTAAGCATGTCCTCCTCTAAGAGAGCATAAACACCAATATATAACTCAATTGTCCATCCATCAGGGCTGAGGCTCTTGGATTTCTTTGTAATATCCACCAATATGTTGATGTCTATACTCTTCCAACAAGTACCTTATTTTGAAGGTTTCCTCAAATAATTCCCAAGTTACTTGCGTAGGGGTAATATGCAACTTCTCTTCCTCACTAACCCAATGTTTGACATAAATTCTTCAGTCTATGCGGACAGTAGATTGTTTCCCTTGTCCAAATGGTATGGATCTAGAACAAAGGAATCACAACAATGTATCCTCTCCCTAGACTATCAAAACACTTGAATGTTAAGATTTCTTACATCACAATAAAAGTGACCCTTGTCTCCTGAATTCCTTTATGATCAATTGTACCTGCAAAATAATGGAAAAGACAAGATACAAGAGGTGAAAGCAACAAGATGATTCAACATTCTATGCTAATGATCAATGAGAAAAGCATTGAATAACTCACATTAACACAAATTATTCATGGGAAAGTGAAACATATTTTTATTAATAGAAGAGGAGAATAAAACTACAACCAATCCTTGATGTTAAGAAGACTTCCCTATGAACACCATACATCTATGCCTCATCTGGCTCCAATGCATCAAAGAGTCTAACACTTTTTAGCCAGCATTTGGGTGCTCTCACTCCTTTCTTCCTCCGTTAACCATGAGGGGTAAGGGTTTATTTAAAGACGAAAAAGGATAGGGTAGGTTGAATATTTTAACGAGAAGGTCAAGGGACCATGCCATGGATGGAGGAATCTGAGTTCCACGTGTCCAAATTCTTTGGGATGAGGCTCCACGAGGGTTTCTTCTAGAAACTTCTTGAGATCTTCTCTTTTCTTTTTGCGGGGGGGAGAGCACTACACTTTGAAAAATGGCAAGGAGTGTTGTTAAGGGGTAACGCCTGCTGCAGGAAGTCAAAAGGTGGCAGCACCGCACTTTGCAAGTGTGCAACGTGCGCTGCTGACTTGGTAACGCCTCTTTCCAATGGGCAACATGCGGTGGTGGCTCAAAACATGGAAAAACACAAGGGGGAAATCTTCCTTATTTAATTTCTCCCATTCAAACTCTGAGGGAATGGAGCAAACATTAAGGTACCTATCTCATGACCAGGATCGTGATGAGATTTAGGTGTAACATATTTCCCCCCAAAGTATGAGGCTAGAGGGAAAAAATAGGAAAAATACTTTGATAGAACAAGTTATGACTTCGAGGCAAGGGTTCAATGATCAAAATCTGTCAACAATCAAGATCATTCTGCAATAATTTACACTTCGATATATGTCCCAAAAGACTCACAACATGGTTGTTAACCAATACAACACAGATCGATGTGAGATACAAAAAGTCATGGATACTGAAATACAGCATAGATCCATGCAAGAGAGACTCAAATTTGGACATAGCTACCAGACATACAATGTAGATCAATGTCATACTGGCACAAATTTGAGCATATCCACCGACATACAATGTGGATCCACGCGATAAATCATACAAAATACTCCATCACAACCTGTGGGAAGGAAAACATAACAAATGAATACTCAATGAACACCCAGGGTTTTCATCCTGTGCTCAAGAAAGTACAATTCTACCCATGCAAATAGATGAATTCAAGTCTAACATGGTAGAAGCCACTTGATTACCGATCAATGATGTGAACCATTAACAAGTTTGAGGGAAATCACCATTAATGCCAACGATTCCCAATGTACCCTAGTACATTCCTCCAAATGTGAATAGATGAACTGATATCGAACATTCGGTGGAATATTTCGATCAAATTCCAATGATGAAAGCCTATTGTTGAAAACGAGGAAACCTGCCATCAAGGCATGTACATCTGAATGTACTAACTTGTCTCTAAGACTAGTTCATAAAAAATGTGCTTCGAAGGAGGGCCATGATGAATCCCACATCAACGACACACCATGATGAATCCCACATCAATGACACGAAACTTTCAACAAAGTTATTGGTAAATGAGTATGAAGTAACCACGGTACCAGGGATGATTTTAAGGAACCATACTTATTTAAAAGTGTATAAATGTTGGCGAATATTACCAATTCTTAAAACGCCAACTATAAAATGATTGGCAATATTTTTCAAAAAATATTTTAATTTCCAAGGATTTTATATCGTTTATATAATAATTTGGCGGTTTTTAGGGTGAAAAAATTTTACCCCATCAAAATTGGGCGAAACAGGGCTTCAAAATATGCAAAATGGCGAATCTTTTTTGGGAGAAAAACATGGAAAAATAGCCCATTGGGCTAAAATTCGCCCCTAAAATTATCCCTGCACGGTACTAACTCAAAGGTGACCAACACAAAAGAGAGATAGGTTTGACTACATAGAGTAATTCTGATACACAACTTCCCTTTGAACATTGGGGGCACAATCGAAGACTTGGTAACATTAACTTGACAAGGCATATACCAAGACATAATGTGACGAAGGATGATGCATTCTTTGAAATGACTCAAAGGAGTGACATGACTCATGAAAGTGGATCGATTTGGAGAAAAGTTGAATACCCAACTGTTTGAATGAAATGCAGACAGGTGTCATGTTCAAAGGTGACTAAAAAGATGTTATTAATACAAAAAAGATCTCCCATTCCCTTAATTTCCCCATCATGATTAATGAGTGCCTCTTTTCTTTTTAACGAGATGGAAAAGGGTAAAAAACACTTGATATATCTCGTCTTTTGGACGAGTCTAATCCCATATGTTTCACAAACCTGATAAAGGAAGGGTATGTTCCCATAGAGGGTCTTTCAATGTTCAATTTAACGACTCCAATTAAAGAAAACTTGGTGGTGTTCATGTTTAGAGAGTCTGAACGAAACTGTAGAAGACTTCGAAAACTTCTTTTTCATAAATTTTAGTCTCCAAGGCCTGAAAAAGAATAAAATAATACCCTGGAGAACTCTTCCAGTCAATGATTTGGCTAGAGCGTACATTTTTTGTAAATAGTCTAATTGAACCGAAAAAGGGGCTAAACTACCTTCAAGAAGAAGGCCTTTCAATTACTTTTACAATTGTGAAAGTGACAAGTTCACTCGACAATATTTTCATATTTCGAGACTCTAAAAAGAGCTTAAAGATAAATTCGTTGGGGTTCATTTTTCGTAAATAGTTTAACGAGCCCGAAAAAGTGATAAAAGTATACTCGAAACCTTTGTTCTAAAGTTTAAAGAGCACGACTATGGTTTTAAGAGTGATCGAAATCTTTTTTGATTTTATAGAGAAAGAAAAGACAAAAATAAAACACTTTCGTAACCAAAAGCACTACTTCGGGGATCCTGCAATTATCAACAAAAGATCATTAAGCACTAGTTTGACCAAAATTAGGCAATATAGGACCGTTATGGGTAAAAACAATCAAAAATTATTAATAAATAACTCAAAAAGTAAATAAATACAGGTGAATAGTAGAAATTATTTACCATTTGTGTTTTTTACCCAATTTGGTGTAAAGATCCCCTTTTGAGGTCGAATTTGGTGTGTAGATTGCGAGAGCTACATGCGACCATTCTTCATTTTGTCTAGACTAGGTGAATCATCTCCTCCTTTCCTTTACTTTTATGGTTTTAGTTTTTTTAGGTCATATTTTAGTTTTCTGGGGCCAATCTTTGAGGGGATTTTGTGCCTTCGCAACACTGTGCTTTTCTTTTACGGGAAGAGCTCTGGTGGGATGCCATCGTGCATTGCCTTCACCGAAAGCGCGGTGCCACCACTTTGTGGGAAACAAACTTAGTGCAATGGCACAATCCGGCTCAAAAATATGCAAAATTAACATGTTTAAGGTTTGAGATGGATTGCTAATATCTTCTAATGCCTCAATTTGGTTATTCAACAGGTTTTGAAGGAAACCACAGTGGTGTGGAAGGAGAGAGAGCATGAAATGGATTACATTTGTGGAGCTAATGACCACAATACAATGAGTGCACTTAGGGAGTGTGGACTCTTGAATTTATTTCAATTTTCGAGCATGAGGGCAGAAGTTCGACTATTGGATCACTTGATTAAGATGTGGAATCCTAATCAACAATATTTTGAGTTGGGATCCCACATTCTTACCTTGGAGGTGGAGGACCTATATTTACTTACTGGATTGTCCAGGAGGGGTTCACCTATCTCTTTATATGGTCCAAGAGGAAGAGACATTACCACAGAGGGTCTCATGGTTTGATATTGTACTCCTGGGACATAGATGAGTGGAAAGAAGATTCCCATCAAGGATGTTATGGACATACCTCTTAGGACCATTTTTTTACCATGTAGAGGGTGGCACGGAGTCATGCATCTCATCAATATTCTAGGGCACACATGCTCTATGATTTAGAATTTATGGCTCCTACAGTGTTCAACTGGGAAGAGGTCCTATTGGTGGTTCTAAACGAAAAACTTACAAAGTGTCAAAGAGGTGAGTTGAAACAATTTGTTGACGGGACTATCTTAGTATCTTTCTTTCTGGAGAGGGTCCCACTCTTGAGGACCCAAGTTGCTATCAACGAGCTTGACGCAATAGATCCATGCATGTTGTGTTGGGTCAAGGTGATGGCCCTCCATGGTGGTGGTGAGACTAGGATCATGTACAAAGCACCATTCTTTCATTGGCTAAGAGATCAGCTACTTATGGTAGAGGATTACGCTTACGCAGGTATCGATTTCCATAGAGATCCTGACTTGGCTCTTCCTGAGGGAGAGAAGTGGGGGAACCTTGGTAAGAAAGAAACTACTATGCATGTTTTTTTATGTTTTTTATGCTTTTTATGTGTGTTACTGAGACAATTTTCCTTACTGTGCATATGTCAAAGCATCCAGACCAACAGGATCCTCACCTAACGATAGGCGAGGGGGAGCTAGAATTGTGCATGAGGAGGCCAACGAGGAGATGCAATAGGTTGAGGAGAACGTCTAGAGACTTAACATGGACATTCTTGATAGATATGTGGATGACCTATCGAGGAGGTACCAACGACACACAACTGGTGTGTATGGACGCTTCGATCGCTTACTTTGCAGAGGTGGTGAGGGCCATCATGTCTTATCACGAGCATCATTAGTGCTTAGTAGGGATGTTCACTGAAAGCCATGAGCTTCAATATTTTTGTTATCTTGTTATACTAAAAGCTACCATGCTTCCGATTTGGTCTCGGGAACACATTTTTGTACAAACTTTTAAATATAATATATAAAAAAACTTAATTTTGCAGCTTACAAGGAAATTTTGAAATGGAATTTATTTACATGAATATCGTCTTTTAAAATGCTAAATTCACAAATTTACATGTTATTTTAAATATCAAAATGTCAATAGTGTGCAATATTCCAATCCAGAATGTAATTTGCAAACGAATCAGAAATCGAATTAAAACATATCCGGACATGTTGATAGGTTATATACTCAAATGGTCATTCAAGGAGACATGCTCTCTAGAAGAGACGAAGGAGTACGGGGTTGTGGATGGCATACACATGATTTAACTGAGAAACCACTAAATGAGAATCTAGGTATACAATCATATGATTAACACCACGGGAGTAAGCTTCAGTCAACAATCCTATCATTGTGTGATATTCAACAATATTATTAATAGTTGAACCTATGCAAACTCCCCCTGAACAAACTAGGTCATGGGCTTGGGAATGAAGTACCCAAGCTGTTGAAGTAAGATTCAGGGTATAACGGTTGGAAACATCCACAGAGCCATAGAAATAATCCGTCTGCAGATTCAAAACATGGTAGGGGATAAGCAATTATGGATATGACAAGATTCAAACCACACCAAAACAATCACACCACACCAAATGTTAGGTATACTTAAATGTACAAGGTACCAATGCAAAATTTCTTAAGCATAGTACCTCTTCAGGTAAATCTCGTTATGGGGCTTCCCAAAAGGTATACCATCATAATCCACTAGCTCATAGGCCCCTTTCTCTAAGATTCAACTTATGACATGGGGACCATACCACATCAACTCGAATTTACCTTTTCCTAATTTGTCATGTTTCTGATCATAGGTGAGAACAATATCTCCTTCATTAAACACTCGAGGTTGAACCGACTCATCATATTGGGCCTTGATACGCTTCTTATGTGACTTGTTAGCAAGAGCATCATCTCGCCGTGCTTCATCAAGGTTTGTGATACAAACAAAATTTTCTTCCTCGATTGAGGTGTTCGGAAAAAGTTTGACAGCTAGATTTAAAGATGGAATCTCACATTCGATAGGTCAAACAGCTTCTAGTCCATAAACTAATTGGAAAGGTGTGAATCCAGTCGTTGTTTTTACAGTGGTTCTATATTCCCATAGCACCGAAAACATAGTCAAATGTCAGTTTGACTTATGATCACCCACCATTCTACGAAGCATAGTTTTCAAAACCTTGTTAATGGCTTCAACCTAGAAATTAGCTTGTGGATAGTAGGGATTTGGATTTTAATGGAAAAAACCCAACTTGGCACTTAACTCGGTCATCATTTTATTATGGAAATGAGACCCGTGATCAGTGAATATCGCCTAAGGAATCCCAAACCTAGCAATAATGTGATTGGATAAAAAAAAAGTGGCAATCTTACCATCCTCAACATATGTAGGCATTTCCTCATCCCATTTCGTGAAGTAATCAACGACTACAATGATGAAATCATGCCCCCCAGCTAAGGTAGGCTTACAATGCATAAAATCAACCCCTCATTTGGTGAAAGGTTCAATGGCAATGACAAGGTGTAAAGGAGCTGGGTGGTTGTGCTTTTTAGGGTAAAAAGGTTGACAAGGTGGGATTTTCTTAACATCCTCATGACAATATTTGAATATCGAAGGCCAGAAATAGTCAACGCAAAGGATTTTTTGGGTTTTAGCCATCCCAGAAATATGACCGCCACATGCTCTGGAGTGGCAATCATTCAAGACATGTTCAGCCTCTTCGTGGGTTAAGCATCATCATAAGATGGAGTTGATACCACGTCGATGCAGAGTGTCATTGATAATGAGATCATACTTCACGTGATGTCGAATATGATTATGATCGTCTTGAGAAAAATTGAGATGAAAGCATTGATTTTGGAGACACATAATGAGATCTCCATACCAAAGATCAGTGGTGCTAATTAGGAAAAAAAACTCATCTCCAAGTGAGTCAATGGGCTCAGTTTCCATAGTAGCACGGGGAAGGTCAAACATTAGTTCCGCAAAGATCAAGGACTTTTTAGAAGTATATTTTGCGAACACAAGGTCAAATTCTTGTAGGATAACTATCCAACGAGATTATTTCCCCCCCAGTACTAGATGAGTTAGAATATAGTACATGGGATTTAAGTTCTCAAGAACAATAGTCATGCGAAGCAGAATGTAATGATGAAAACGATGAACGGCTATGACCGTAGACAAAGCCAACTTCTTAACATGTGAATATCATGTTTCAAAATCTAATAGAATCTTACTCATATAATAGATCACATGTTTCTGTCCATCTTGATATTCTTCCACTAAGACCATACCAATGCTAGTAGTGGAAGCCGCAAGATATAGCAGGTAAACTTCCTAATAGTTAAGAGGATGCAATACAGGAGAATGTGTAATTGCATGTTTCAATTTAATGAAAGCATGTTGAGCTAGATCATCCCAAATTAAGGGAGTGTTATTTTTCAACAATCGCATATATCCATGTGTTTTCTTTGCAAAATTGCATACAAAATGGTGCAGAAGGTTTTCCTTCCCTTGCAAACTTTGAAGTTCAATGATATTGGTGGGTGAGGGTAAGGCCACAATGGCCACAATTTTCAAAGGTTGATATGAATACCATCCTTGGGAATAACAAATCCAAGCAAATGTCTAGTATCCACACAAAAAACACATTTATGTGGCCTTCATGAATGATCTTCTCATTGTTGTGAATGAGCGAGTAAGTCATCCAAATAAGGTTCCACTATATCATTAATATCGTGAAAAGCATATGACATGGCTCGTTGAAATGTGGCTCTAGCATTCTTTAATCCGAAAGGAAGTTTGTGATATGCAAAAGTTCCCCATGGGAAAATGAAATTTTTCTTATGTTGATCGGTGGGAAATATCTCAATCTGATTGTAGCCGAAGAAACCATCCATAAAGGAAAAAATAACGCTTCAAGCACAGTTGTTGATAATCTAATCGATATAGGGGGTAGGATAGTTGTATTTGGGACCTTATTCATATCCCTAAAATAGATGAAAACCTAATAGTTCCATGTTTCTTTGTAACATGAACAATATTAGACACCCATTCAGTCAATGACACGGGGTAGATAAAACCATCTTTCAAAAAAAATTCAACTTTGGCTTTGATAGCTGTAGCTTTTTGAGGGTGGACCTGATGAAGTTTATACTTAACAGGTTTCACGGTTGGATATGTCTTGATATCATGGACAACAATCAATGGATCAATACCAGGCATTTAGTCATAGCTCCAGGAAAAAACATCTCAAAACTCTTTAAAAAGGGCCATATAAATTTCGATTTTAGTTGTTGAACAGTTCTGGCCTATGTGAACATGTTCAACAATTCTAGGCTTCGTCGATATGTCTATAGGAATAGTCTGAATAACATTGCATAGGCTTAAGAATCAGTACCTTACATGAACACATGCGACTGAGGATTTTCGACGATATCAGAAGTAATGAATGATACAAAATCAAGTTCTACCAAATTGGAATTCAGAAGGAAAGAGGATCTATGATGATGATCTTCCCATGGAGATTCATCCAAAATCATAATTTCCAGTATGGTCGCCATATTTGTTTTACATAAATTCTTTAGTCTGTGTAGACAAAAGACTATTTCCCTCATCCAACAGGTATGGATCTAGAACAAAGGAATCACAACAATGTATCCTCACCTTATACTATCAAAACACTTGAATGTTAATCTTTCTTACATCACAATAAAAGTGACCCTTGTCTCATGAATTCCTTTACGATCAGTTTTACTTGCAAAGGAATGGAAAATACAAGATACAAGAGGTGAAAGCAACAAGATGATTCAATATTGTATGTTAATGATCAAGGAGAAAAGCAATGAATAACTCACATTAACACAAATTATTCATGGGAAAGGCAAACATATTTGTATTAATAGAAAAGGAGGAGAAAACTATAACCAAGCCTTGATGTTGAGAAGACTTCCCTATGAACACCTTGCTTCTATGCCTCACCTAGATCCAGTGCATCAAAGAGTCTAACGTTGTTTGGCAGCATTTGGGTTCTCTCACTCCTTTCTTCCTCCCTTAACCATGAGGGGTAAGGGTGTATTTAAAGGCCAAAAAGGATAGGGTAGGTTGAATATTTTAGGGAGAAGGTCAAGGGATCATCCCATGGATGGATAAATTCAAGTTCCACCTGTCCTGGTTCTTTGGGATGAGACTCCATGAGGGTTTCTTCTATAAACTTCTCGAGATCTTCTCTTTTTTGCATTTTTGGGAAGAGCACCACACTTTGCAAAAGGGCAAGGAACGTTGGTAATGGGTAACTTGTGTTGCATGAAGTCAAAAGGTGGAATCACCGTACTTCAAAAGGATGCAAGGTGCGTTGTTGACATTGTAACGCCTCTTATCAATGGGGAAAGCACAGTGGTGGCTCAAAACATGGAAAAAACACAAGAGAAAAATCTTCCTTATTTCATTTCTCCCATTCAAACTCTGAGGGAATGGAGAAAACACTGAGGTGCCTATCTCATGATCAGGATGGTGACAAGATTTAGGTGTAACACCCACATAACAAGGCATCATCTTTGAGTAGGATCATTGTTATTTGTGCTTTCTCAATGGTAGTATAGGCCTTGTAATTGAGTGTTTTTTTTACACCAAGCAACCAAGCCTCTGTTTTTCTACCCTCTTCTTTCCCTAAGAATTCAGGTTGTTTGGATTTTTGAATTTATTTCATAATGTCTAGGGGAGCTCTTGTCACATGATTATTAGATTTGGGATCCTGGTCTTGCTTTTTCTTTCACTCTAACTCACATTCTTGTGCCTCACTATGACTTTCATTTTGAGCTTGGCCTTGATTGGTCATCCAATATTTAATTATGAAACTCATCTCCCTTGAGGGATCGCAAAATTTCCTATTCACCTGGGGTTCAAAGTGGCTTGCGGTTATCTCCTATGCTTCAGGGCCATGATTACTTTTGCATCTAAAATACCCCCATGGTCAAAGTTAGTTCTTTAATCTTGCCCCTTATACTTCCTTCCTCGAATATACATCTTGTTTGACAATTAATGCCTCATTTGTGGAAGTTATTTGTTTAGTAGAGATGATGCTTAAAGGTCTTATATATTTAATGGCCCATCTATGATTCATTTATGTGAACTGAGAAATTGCTTACTTTTACAATTTAAGACAATAGGTAGATTCTTTTCATGACAATCACCATAGTGTATATTAATATGGTAATCAATGTCGAGCGTGTGTGTATGCAATGAGTTGCAACGTAAGGTGGAAAGCTAAACTTAATTATGGAGAGAAAAATAAAAAGTAGTAACTTAATATAATCAAACATCTTAGTGGTTCTCACTTGCCAATAGCTAGGAACTCACTATTCATATATTAGTTCTGAATGAAAGTCCAAAAAAAAACTAAAAAATGATAGGTATGTCCTCCTAGCTTATGTCAACCATAGATACATACAGACCGATGGCATTTGCAACACCGCCTTAAGTATATACTAGGCACAATATGCTCTTGTTGACTTAGTCAATCTTCTCTTAACCTCCTAATGGTGTCTCTCTCATACATATGTATGAGGTTCTCTAGAAATATTCTCAATCTATGAAGAAACTCAATGGTGGGGCGCATGTACTAATGAGGGGTTGAGTTCATGGAAGCCACTTGTTCTCTATATCTCGCAGAGCCCTTATGTTTTCTTTAATTTCTCAAAAATATGCATGTAGTAAGCCAAGATGATCCATCTGTTTCGTTGTAATCCCAAGAAACCCACCATGTAACTAAGATGGCACAATAAGTTTAAAATGCAACTTGAATTTCAATAAGGGTGAATGATAACATGTTGCGAATTGTAGCAATCTTCTCACAAGTAGGTATATTCTTTAAAACTTCATTAGGTTTAAAATTTCAAATTTCACATTTGAGTATCTTAAATTAAGGAATAACACACTTATTGTCAGTTTCTATAAGGTAGAGCAAATGATGTGGGGGTATATCCAAGTAGTGCAATGTGAATGGAGATAATTTATTCCATAGGCACAATTTATGACTGAGAGTCATATACAAAATCTTTATGGCATTTTCTCAATAGAAATACTTAGGTGTGTTAGGCCACTCTTTGTAACAAACTTATAAATAAATTAGCCTTACGTAACAAAAGAATTAATGTTGTTTATGAAAAATGTTCGAGTTAAACAATTCAAACCCATAAATAAATAAATTAATGTATCAAAAGCGACAACCAAAAGCCACCAAGATAAAATAATGAAATACAACCTGCTTAATAGGTTTTTCAATTGTGGTACAAATCCTCATGCATCATGAGTGGTAGCACTCACAAAGAACGCACATGTTACAAGTGAAAATTTAACCCTTATCCCCCGCATTTATCCTCAGCAACCTTCAACAAAGTTACAAAATCATAACCAATATCCTGATTGAGAGATGCATAAATTAATTAATTAATGCTCATAAAATCACAAATCCCAAAAAAAAATAAAAATTAAAAAAATCATTCAAATATACCCTATATTTGAATGATGGGAAAATTATTGTAATCGTAATGTTCTCCCTTACTCCTATCAAAATATGTCATGATAATATAATTAAAAGTAAAACATAAGTTAAATACGTTTACATTTTTATAAATTGAAATTACTATTAATTCAATAGACCACCATTAATAAAGCCAATTAAAAAAACTAAGCAATATATAAACATAAATAAATAAACAATATTCTCATGTAGAGTTCTCATGCATTTGTTGGGTGCTTAGGATATTGAAAAATAAGATATTGTGTTCGTTGGCAGGGTGTACAATTGGATTCAATTAACTGCAGAGATTGGGTTGGCGTCGAAGAAGGATAGATTCTAAAGTATGATATGCACAATGATACCTTGATTTAAGCTATTATCTTTTCTATGATAATTACTGAAGATCTATAATAACAAGAGTTATGACGTGGCAATGTCTCCGCTAATGCTAATAGCTATTGTAATTAAAGATGAAAAATTATACATCAATTTCAAGGAAATTTACAAATGCTATCTCAATTCTCAACCACTATAAGTAAGAAACCTTCAATAAAAACATATTTTTTTAAATTCCAATTTTTTTATAAATCAACTTTTAAACAATATTAGTTTAGTAAATATATAATAACTATTTTTATTATAAAAAGTATTCTTACTTTTCAAGATATCTTGATACTTTGACTTTTTCAAATGCCATATATCCTATGCTATAATTGCAACAAATTCTATATATATATATATATATATATATTGGACTATAAACTCCCTAGAAGACATATAATGAAAAAATCCATCTTCATCGCCTATTATCTCTTTGCACTCTCCATCATATTATTTGGGACAATATTGTCGTTCCTTTTATTCTCATTGTCCGGACATTAATGTTAAATCTTTCAAAGTATATTAAAATAGTAACTTTTAGTCCATTATTGAGTTAACATTTTATAAAAAATACTAACTAAGACTAAGTTGAGAAAATCAATGGAATTTAATCTACAAGGTACGCTAATCATTCACAAATGCATTTATTGATTATCATAATGACTTTATTAGGATATTGGACCTTTTTTTTTGTATGGTGATTGATGCTTTTATTTTCCGATAAACTATAATGGAACAAGTTCAATACTTACATTTATAATTAAATAAGTACAATTTTTTTAGATAATATATTTTTTTTAATATTGATGATTTTTACATGGTGTAGTTGCTAATGAGTCATGCTAAATCGATTTGCACTGACCAAACTATAGACATTGTTAATGCCAAATGGGTAGCCACTCATTTACAGATCTACTAATTTTTGTTTTTATTATCCATAAAATTATTCTATTTTGCAACATGAATTTAAATTATTTCAATCTGATATTGTAAAGCATGTAACCTAAAATTAAACATACAAATTGAAAATCCAAGCAGTGGAGATTAGGATGATAAAAAGAAGTTGCCATAAAATATGTTAGACACGCAAATCTCTCTTCCAAAAACAAACTATTTTCTTACAATTATATCATGGAAAAACATGCATATATGTATGTATCTTTTCTTTTATTACAACAGCTTGAGCCCTTGGGAAAACCAAACCTGCCTTGATAAATTTATTCAAGAAGGCCGAGAGAAATTTATTCAAAAATGATTTACAGACAGAATACAACTTTTTCTGTCTGTTATTTTTGGCTGATCATTTGCTCATTCTCACTTATCACATTTTATATGTCTCGCAACTTGGCATTCAATGCCAATGGAAGACTCAGTTATGGCATATTGGCATGTTTATTGTATCTCTGGAAACTGATTGCAACTAATTACATATACGTTTGATTTCATGTGCTATATGTCAATTTTCATTCAACTTAACTCTTTGATTGCATAGCATTCTAACACCCATCGTCAATTTTTCTGGATTTTTATTGCTAAACACTGTCACTAGCGTAGTCTATACTGGTATATTTCATGCTTCATGTTTAGCCGGAAGGATGGAAATTATTCTGAAAACAATTACTTAAAAATGGAAACCCACTTTTTTCAAAATTTGAAAGTCCAAGATCACAACAAATTATCATGGTGAGGAGAGTAGGCTGCGCGTGTTAGGGTTGGAGCTGCGGCAGTCTTGAGAGAGAGCAGGCATGGCGGTGCCTGGGGGAGGGGAGGTCGCCCCTCCCCCCTCCCTCTGAGATCGGATGAGGAAGCCTTCCGAAGGCTCCTCATTAGCAAAGGCAAGAAGCCCACTACTCTGGAGATCCCAAAATTTATCAAGAAGCTGGAGGAAATTCCTGAAATTGCCCTTCCTGAAGAAAAACCAATGAAGATAGCTCTGGCATTAGCTAAGCGAGGCCTCGTGGATCAGTTTATGGGCTTATGGCCCTCCACCAAGACTACTGATGACTGGATACAGAGAAATTGGAAGCCCAATCTGAAACATGGAGTAACTTGCTACCCTGTTGGAAGAGGGTTCTTTGTGTTTGAATTCATCTCAGAAGAAGATCGTGACTTAATATTTAGAAATGGCCCCTACTTCATGGGGACGCAGGGTCTATACCTAAACAAATGGACACCAGATTTTGACCCCTCGGTCAATCTCCCCAAAGAAGTGCCGGTGTGGGTTAGGCTTCCTAATCTTCCAGTGCATTGCTGGGATATCGAATCTCTGTAGAAGATAGGGAACGAAATCGGACGTTTCATTGACAAAGCCGATAATAAGGGACAATACACCTGCGCCAGAATTTGTGTTGAAGTTGATCTTGAAGCTGGTCTTCTTGAGGCAGTAAAATTAACTGTCGGATCCTAGACTCACTACCAGAAATTGGACTACGAGCACCTGCCCTTCAAGTGCAGGAACTGCCAAGATCATGGCCACTTCCAAAGAGATTTCCCCAAACTGGTCGCTGGGAAAGAAGATGCTAAAGGATGGCAGAAATTAAAGAAAGGCAAAATCTATAACAATGCCAAAAGCAAGGAGAAAACGGCCCAGGAACCCCCAAAGGTAGGTAGCTCAAAGCCTAGCCACCAGGAATCTCCTAATGAAGCTCAAAACCCCACAAACGCTCCAGAAGTTGAAGAAATTCGGGCGCCACAAGGCCCAACCGACCCAATCCCTCAACCTGTTGTCTCCAGCCTGTCAAAGGAACACATTAGTTTGGGCTCGGAAACAGGAGTTGAATCCTCTGAGGAAGGAGATACTGAAGCAAGAAACCTGTCAGGCACCCCAGACCAACCAAAGCATGGACGGAAGACCGAGAAGAAGAGAAGGGAAGAGCAGTCCTACAAGGATGTGGTTCAAGGCTCTCAGCATACCATCCCAGAAATGATGAATACCAGATCGGGGATGAAGCTAGGAAAGACCCCTAAAGGGGGCCATCCCTCTCATCCAGGTAAATAATGCAATACGTCTCCTGGAATTGCAGAGGACTAGGCAGCTCTCTAAAAGAAGAAGCTATAAGGGATTTAGTAAGAGTAATAAGCCCTGAAGTCCTCCTAATCCAGGAGATGAAACTGGAGGAGGATGCTCTCCTCCGAGCAAGTAAATCGTTCTGGAAGAAAGGCCCGGGTAGGGCTGTGAGAGCAAGAGGAGCTTCGGGAGGCTTAGCAACATTCTGGGACTCTGCAAAGCTCGAACTAGTAGAAGAAGAAGGAACCATTCAATGGTTATTCACCAAGCTGCTTCATAAAGAATCTGATCATCTCGTAAGCCTCTTTAACATGTATGTTCCTGTCTCTTTTGTTGAGAAAAAAGAGTGTTGGGATTCCTCAAAATTATTTCTTAATCAGCATAACCCTGAAAATTTAGTAGTGGATGGAGATTTAAATGTAACCCTTGCTCTAGTGGAAAAAAAAGGGGGATCAATAGTCCGGGATCCTGCAAGAGAATGGGTGGAAGACTTGATGCTAGACTGGGAGCTTGAAGATATCATTCCTGACAGTAGAAAGTTCACATGGTCCAATAAAAGGATAGGACCGGGCCACATAGCTTCCCATCTAGACCGTTTCCTCATTCACTCATCTTTCCTAACCCTTGGTCTCATGGTGACCTCCAAGATTCTCTCGCATTACACCTCTGATCATAAACCAATTTTGCTCTCCCTTTCTCCTAGAAAAAATTTAGGTCCTATCCCCTTCCGGTTTAGCCCAATTTGGGTTAATCAGGAAGGCTTCCTTGACCTTGTGTCCAATTCCTGGAAGCAACCTGTTTATGGATCCCCCTTCTATGTCTGGGAAGGAAAGCTCAGAAGACTCAAAGCTGATTTGAAAGCTTGGGCTAAAGGTATAATCTCTCCTACGGATGAAAGGATAAGAACTCAGAAGGCCTTAGAACGGCACCAATTAGTCTTGGAAGAGTCCCCAGTCACTCCTGCCTTGCTTAACTAGGAAGCTGAGCTTCAAAGGAAGTACCATAAAGCTTGTAGAGAAGAGGAAATCTATTGGAGAGTCAAATCAAGGACACTTTAGCTTCAAGCTGGAGACAAAAACACTTCGTTCTTTCACAAGCAAGCCCAAGCTAGAAAAATCTATAATTCCATTAGTGAAATTCAGAAGCAAGATCAAGTCATAAAGGAATTTAGTGGCATCAAGGAGGCAGCTTATTCCTTCTTCAAAAATCTCTATTCTGCCTCGGATCTGGAACCAGTGGACCCGAATTTTTACCCTCTCTCAGATATTCCAAACTTGATCAATGATGATGACAACCTGCTGCTGAATAGCCCTATTAGTATCCGGGAAATCAAGAAAGCCCTCTTCAAAATGGACCCAAACAAATCTCCAGGGCTGGATGGATTCACAGCCCAGTTCTATATTTCATGCTGGGACATTATAAAAAAGGATCTGTACAGAATGATCAAGAAGGCTCAGAACTGTACCAAGTTGGGTGGCAGCACTAATTCCTCGTTCTTGGCCCTCATTCCAAAATAAAAAGGTGCTAAGAACTTTAACAGATTTAGGCCTATCTCCCTTTGTAACACGGGATACAAAATCATTACCAAAATAATGGCTAATAGACTCAAAAGAATCCTGCCTAAGTTGATCCCAGAAAATCAAGGTGGGTTTGTGAGAGGAAGACAGATCTTAGATAACATTATCTTAGTCCAAGAAGCCATTCACACCAGCTACAAGAAAAAAGAGAAGGGTATGGTGGTTAAGTTGGACCTGGCCAATGCCTTTGACAGAGTCAAGCATGATTTCCTTTTTGCAGCAATGAGAAACTTTGGGTTCAATCAGAAATTCATAGAGTGGGTCAAAGCTTGCATATCAGCCCCCTAGATTGCCCCGTTGGTTAATGGCCGTCCTACCAACTTTTTCCAGGCTTCAAGAGGATTAAGGCAAGGCTTCCCTCTCTCCCTTGTGCTCTTTGTCATCCAAGCCTCTGTGCTAAGTTTCCAATTGAACATAAGTCTCCAAAATAGGTCCCTCTCAGGCATCAAAATCGTCCCAAAGGTCAAGGATGTAAACCACGCCTAGTTCGCTGATGATACTCTTTAACTGGGAGCTGCCAATCTTAATACAGCTAGGAAATTTAAAACAGAACTGGACCTCTACAGAGACAGCTCTGGAAGTGAAATAAACTTTCATAAAAGTAATATCTTTGGCTGGAATTGCTCTCCTCGCGAAATGCTGGAGCTATCTCGGATTCTTGAAATGGAAGGCATCACAATCTGGGACACTTTCACCTACCTGGGCATTCCAATTTTCAAAGCATCCCCTAGAGTTGCCCATTGGATGCCCCTTCTGGACAAACTAAAAAACAAGATCCATGCGTGGGGAGCAAATTGGCTCAACAAAGCAGGTAAAGTTATTTTGATGAACTTTGTCCTTACCAGCCTTCCAATCTATCAATGCTCAGTTCTTTTAGCTCCCAAAACCATAACAAACAAAATTAATGAGCTGCTTCGTCACTTCCTCTGGGAAGGTGGTCGAAACTGTGAAAAGAAGCTTCATCTTGTGAGCTGGGACAAGGTCACAAAGCCAAAGATGGAGGGGGGTCTTCAAATCAGAGATGTGGCTACCCAAAATCTAGCCATGGGTGGCAAAATTCTCTAGAACATGATCACTGGGAAAAGAACTTGGAGCAAGCAAATCCTCCGTAAAAAATACTTCAAAGGAGACAAGGAGAGATGTCTTGAAAAGCCCACAAAAATGCAAAAAGGATCCCCGATCTTCTCGCTCTGCAAAAGGGCCCTTCCTCACTTCATCTCAAAGCTCATGTGGATTCCGGGAAACGGGGTAAAAATAAAAATCTGGGAGGACTCTATCCTTGGGGATCAGCCTCTCAATGAGTTAAACGACCTGGGAAATATCAAAGCTTGGCTTATGGCCAAAAACTACAGCACTCTGTGGGACATCTCCGCCTGGAACAACGATGACAAAGAATCCTGGGAAAGCTGGAATCTAGGAGATTACCCGGACGAGCTCAAGGAGGAAGCTTCAAAGTTGTTGGAATTTCTTTAAGGGAAATCGCCCCATAGTGCCAGATCCAAAGACAAAATGGGGTTGGGGTTCAGGATCCGGGAAATACACAGCAGCTGCTGGCTACGCTGCTATACTGGAGCTGCCTTAGGTCCCTCCCAATCCTGCCCCGTGGAAAATGCTCTGGAATTTCCCTTCAATTCCTAAAATTGATATTTTTATATGGACCCTACTTCACAACAGCATTCTGACCAGCGACAAACTTAAGAGGAAAGGCTGGGAAGGGCCTTCACGCTGCCCCCTATGTAATCGGGCTGAAGAAACTGCCAAGCACCTCTTCATCATCTACGATTTCACTAAAGAAGTATGGAGGCTTATGATAGGACCCACCGCTGAAAGACTGCCAAACTCAGTAATGGAGCTTATAAGTAGCTGGAACTCTCTTTCTCCATTCAATCTGAGCAAGAAAAATCTCCTTAAGCTCACGTGGATGTGGACACCCAAATTTCTGTGTTGGAAGATCTGGCTAGAGAGGAACAACAGAATTTTTAAGGAGGAAAGCAGACTCCCTCCTCAAGTCTCTATTAAAGCTCGGACCATGATATCAGAAGCTCTAAGCACTAAGCATTCCATCAAAAATTTGACTACCCTCTCTCCTAAAGAAGATCGTTGGCTTAGGGTGTTCAATCTGAACCAGCAAACCATTGAAGCAATCAAACCTCCTCAAAAGACAAACTGGGAAATCAGGTTGAATGAACAGGAATTCATTAAGTGGAGTTCAGCCCTTGATGAATGGTGCCTCTTCTTTGATGGGGCCTCGAAAGGGCATCCCGGTCAAGCTGGAGGAGGAGGCATCATCATTGAGCCCTCTGGCAAACTCCACATGTCCTATGCATGGGGCCTAGGATACGCCTCCAACAATCATGCTAAGTATCTGGCGCTGTGGCAAGGAAGTTGAACATCCAAAAGCTTACTATCTTTGGCGACTCCAGGCTAATTGTTAAAGCATTACACACTAAGAAGGTGCCAACGGATATTAACCTTGCCCAAACGTACAGGAAAGTCCTTCTCCTTCTGACGCATTTCAGAACTTACAAGGCTTATCACGTGCTAAGGAATCTCAATAGTCTAGCGGACGTTGAGGCCAACCGGGGCACTTTTTTTAGCAAGAGCCAGCTAATTGTCAATGGAGAAACTTCAAATCTCCCGCTTCCCTAACGCTAAGGCTGCATTAGTCTGTCTCATCACGTGGGCATCTCAACAGCAATTGCAGAAACTAGAAAGATATGACCCAGCACAGTATTTTCCATGTGTGTAAAGTTGGAGATGAAGCTCAGTATAGTAGTTTTGAATATGCACTGTAAAGGCCCTGGCAGCCCCTTTGCCAGTCTTTAATTAAAATTTTAACCGTTTTCGTAAAAAAAAAATGGAAACCCACTCTTGCCTGCAAAGTCAGGAGATAGGTTCTATCAAGGGAATGGCATATTGTAGTCTATACAGGTCTCTATGGGAATCTGAATGTATCTCTCTATGTATTGGAGAAAATATTGTGTTGTGTAAACCACTTGGTGCCTATACCATCACTGTGTGTGTTGGGGTAGGAAAGTCTCCTGGGGCGGGATAAATCCTACACCCTTTTTGCTTACTTTGATGCAAAGGGATAAACAACTTCAATGGTTCAAGATCCAACACTTTAACTGCATTCCGTCCATGATTAATTGAAAAATTATTAAGCATTTTGGCGATCAGGCACCAATCGGTTTAACCTTTTAAAGGAGTTGGAACTGGGAAGAAAAATGTCACGTCCCCGGTTTCGACCCCGTTTGCATGATGTATATAATGTAATTAATCGTGGTGAGGAGCTCAAGGCAAAAGCCCCACCATCGATTTGGTTGTGTATGTTTCAGCAATAGAGGTAGTTGCCGGTGGTATCTCGTGCTATTCGGCACATTATAATTTGACATCATGTAAACCCGCACATCAATTAAAATAAACCACAACCAGCTACGGCAGTGCAACGTTGAATGAAAAGGGCATGGTTCCAAAGGATAAGGGGTGGGGATGTCAAACCTTGGTTTATGGGGAAAAGCCCATGTTTTATTACCTTGTGGTTTTCTACCTTTGTTATTTGTCACCCTTTTGTCTCATCCAACCTTGTCAACCTCTTTAATGATCTGTTGGGTGGTTGGGAAGTTATGGCTGCTGGTGGATGGGCAGTTATTTCCTTTGGGAGTAGGGTGGCAGGACTGTCAGTCCTTTGCCCACATCCACACTCCACCCATGACCCCATGCTTGCCCTGCCTGTTCTGTTCTCCTCACGCGCCTGTTCATTGTGCCCAGGGTGCATTCTCTCCACAACCTGTTCACTCACTCACCATGATTTTGGGTCTGTTGGCTCCTCACGCACAGGAATTGGGCGGTTTTGGTCTCAGGCAGACATTTCCTTGGTTCCACGAGTTGTTGAGCATCCACGCACTGTAAATTCGCGTCCTTGCTGTTGTTTTGTTCATCCACAGGAAAAATCGGAGTTGTTTTCTCTCACGCAGAGGTCTGTTCATCCTCACGCAGAGAAATCGGGTATGTATTTCCCGTGCATTTTGCTGTTGGGTGTGAGTTCTTCCTCACGCACAGGGTGTTTGGGTCGTTTTCCCATGTTGTGAGAGCCGTTCTCACTGTCATGTTTTGGGGCTGCTATTTTCCCTGTGTTTTGCTGGCTGTGGTGTTCAATTTCGTTTTGAGCCACTGTGGGTTTCCAATTCATGGGCTGAGTTTCTGTGTTTTGGGACTGTGCATAGTTGCCATTGTTTTACCTTGAAATCGGGCTATTGTTGTTGTTTCCCTGGTCTGGGATGTTGTGGTTGAGTTGTTTTGGCCACGTTAGGGCCAAAACCAACTCTGGGTTGTCCATTCGACTTGAGCTGTGCTCCTCCATGGTTTGGGGTTGTCCCCTGTTGTTTATGACTTCTTCACAGAGCTGTGAAGGGATTGTTTGGCTGCTGGTGTGCAGTGGTTGAACCTTGGGCTGTGCTGGCTTGGCTTGTCTGTTGAAAGCCTGTGAAACCCAGCAGTTTTGGTTTCGCTGTTTTGTGTCCCCTTGGCTATGTGCAAGCCTGCAATTGACCCTTATCCTGAAGGAATCATGCCCAACTCGGGGGTGGCAGCGCTGCTGAGAGATTGATGAGCACGCTGGCCTATGGTTGGGTGGAACGTTGCAACGACGTAGCTGGTTGCGGGTGAATTCTTCATCAAGAGATAAGTGCTGCTGGTTATTCCATCTCTGCAAATTTTATATTGATGTTAAATGAATTATAATGAACATGGAGATTGCTGGAATGTGTGTGTTTGCTTCCGTTGTATGATTGAAGATAAATGCATCTGTGTATGCTTAATTCCAGCATTTGTTTTCTGTTTATGTTCATTGGGCATCTTTCCCGGCTGTGTTGTTGTGTTGGTCGCGTCCTCTTCACCGGTTGAGGGACGGGGACGTGACAATATGGTATCAGAGCACCATGGTTGCAGCAATGGGCCTCTATGGGCCATGAAAGTGTAGGGACAGATGCAGAACTTCTTCTTTCCCAGCAGAAATCAGACCGGAACTTCAAGAAAATCGCCTAAGTGTTGAGCGGTCGGACCACTGGAGGAAGTGGAATTCCGCCGTTGCGGAGGGACTGACAAAGTCAACGTCCGCCGTTGCGGACTAGTGGGTGAAGTTCCCCGTCCGACTGTTGCGGAAGGGTTCACGGAGTTAACCTCCGTCGTTGCGGGTGAGACAACGATCTTCCTCTCCGACCGTTGCGGATGGCGGAGCGATCTTGCATCCGATTTGAAGATCCGCCCGATCGCCGTCGCCGCGGAGAGTTTGAAGATCCGCCCGATCGCCGACGCCGCGGAGAGTTTGAAGATCCGCTCGATCGCCGACGCCGTGGAGAGTTTGAAGATCCGCCCAATCGCCGACGCCGCGGAGAGTTTGAAGATCCATCCGATCGCCGACGCCACAGAAAATTTCCAAAAATCCGGCTAAGTATGGAACGGTCGGGCCGATGGAGTAAGTAAACTTCCGCCGTTGCGGAAGGATTGGTAGAGTCTTCCGTCCGCCGTTGCGGATGGCTAAGCAATCCCGCATCCGACGTCTGACATTCAAGATTGTTGCAAGCGCCGATCGGAAGAGTTGGCGAAGTGAGAGTTCGCCGTTGCGGACGGATTGGCGAAGTCTCCCGCCCACCGTTGCGGATGGCGAATCGCTTGGGCTTCCGATTGGAAAGGCTACCGACAGCCGCCGTTGCGGAAGGTAAGAGCTTCCGGGGAGCCGCAGCTGCGGAAGGGTTGGAACACCCGGAGAGCCGCCGTTGCGGAAGGTAGAAGCTTCCGGGGAGCCGATTCAGTGGAAGACAGAACGGTCAGGGAGCCGGTTCGGCGGAGGAAGGAATGGGAAAGGAGCCGACGTTGCGGCTGGGAGATTGATTTG
>LPNX011124184.1:3560-52089 GCA_001517045.1 Pseudotsuga menziesii
AGAAAACCATGGGCAAGCACTTCACCACTAAAAAACTATAAATAAGTGGTGAAGCCCCCTCATTTCACATCCACAGTCATAGCATCCTTACTCTGCCAAAACATCTCGTGAAACCCTAGCTTACCATCAAGCTACTTCCATCATTGAGACCCCTTTTGGCCTATTTTCCACCATCGGAGAAGGAGAAGGACCAGCTCGGAGCTCGGAGCCACCGACATCGGACCAGCGCAACGGACTCCACCAACCTCTACATTGGAGGTAACTCTAATAAAAACACCATTACACATTTCCTTATTGTCTTTTACTTCCTGTTATTTACTTTTACTGTCTTAGCTTAGCTTTTTACTTTCCAGTTTATTTTTTGTTTAATCGAACTGCTACTAAGGATTCCAGATTCCTTAGTAGGTGCTCATCAGCACAAGCTAGGGTGAAAACCCTAGCTACAAATTGTGTCAATCAAAGCATCCTTGCGCAGTGAATTTTCAATGATCGATCTTGGCTTGTTGAAACAATTTCTTGGTTTGGAAATTGTTCAATATGAATCAATGATAAAGTTTAGACAAAAAAGTATGCTTAAGACCTATTAATGAATTTTAAAATTGCTGAATGTAAGGAATCCATGTTCCCATTCTTTTCTGGTATCAAACTAGGTGAAGTTAGTGACTCTCCATTGGTCGACAACTCATTGCAAATGCAACTAGTCAGGAGTTTGTTGTATCTTACTCAGAATATACATGATTTGGAATATGATATAGGTGTTGTAGCTAGATATATGCATCATACTCATGATATCCATTTGAAGGAATCCAAGAGGATCCTTCAATATCTACAAGCCACCAGGAAATTTGGGGTACACTATGCTGCTAGTTCTCCATTAGAAGTAGTTGGATTTTTTTACTCTAATTAGGATCCCAATCCCATTGACAAGAAGTCCACTTAAGTTTATGTATTCATGCTTTCCAATGGTACAATACGCTATTCAAGAAATAAACAACATACCAGTTAGCACTCGTGCTAAAATTCGAATGGGCGCCTGCGGTAATTGGCTTGCGGAAAGGGGTATAGGCAAAAAATTTATGGGATCAACTACTTCGAGGTAGGTAAGGAATCCTGTCCCAAGCCCAATTGAAGAATTGAATGATCCCTCAATGCCTAAAGCCAACATGAGAAAATCCAGTCATCACAAGGACATCCAGAGCAGGACAACAGAAGTGGAGGATTTCGCGGTGAAGGGAGCACGCAGAGAACTGAACTACGAAGTCACGCGAAATCCGTGGTTCACCCTGTTTTTTTCCAATGGTCATGATTGGGACAGACAATATCTATGGATGAGAACCTTTTTACTTCCCACATATGCATTATAGATAAGGTAGGATGTGTCTATGAAATAAGGGAAGACCCCACATGTTTGGACGACAACAAGAGGACAAGGAATCGGATCAGATCAACAACCCTTATCTACATCATGATAGAGACTTGCATGACAATTAACCAGCAGGTAGAGGGAGAAGCAGGGTAAGGGCCATCTGGTTGAACGACCGAGATCTCTTGGGTGAGAAATCAGCAGCAAAGACATGTTTCGATTCTCCAACATGGTGGGTAAAGATAAGAAGGAAAGGGACCGCGAAATAGGGGTCAAGATGGGAAAGATCGATAGCAAGGTCATGTCTCAGGATCCTGACAACTATCATCGAGCATATGTGAGGATGAGGGATTCTCTCAGTGAATTAGGTGGTAGAGGGAATTCGTAGCCTTTACACGATGTACTGCGAGAAAGAAGGGACTTCGAGAACCGAGGAAAGAGGTGACGCACAATTAAGATATCAATGGGGCACCAAGCTTCAAATACACACATCACGAGGAGATATGGGTCCAATTACAGGTGAATCCAAAGGTCAATTTGGAAAATGATATCAGGAGGTCAAATTCTTAGGGGCGACATAGTTGGTATCTCCATGTGAGCGGATTGGATCAAGAGCCCACGTGATCATCCATGTTGTAATTATGACACTTGACAATGGTACATGCAAAGGTTCGACAAGCATGCATTGGAGCTTAACTACCCAACTTGATATAATGCCACCATCAAGGCCATTTCAAGATATAGAGGGTTTGCATGCTGATGAAATAGGGTGGCTTCCATGGCTATGATAAGGGTCTTGAGGAGTTTCAACGAGGGAACAGCTACAATTTCTGTGCTTGAGACACCTGTCATTTGGGGCACCTTATTGGCCCACAGGTGTTGTTTAGAATATTAACTTCCATTTAGCCCTCACGCATCAACAGCTTCATCCATCGGGGTAAATATTTCTCCTGCACTAAAGAGAGTTGATGACATGGGTGGAGACTTTGTTGTCTTAACATATCACAACGCCACTTTGGGAGCAGTACCGAAAGTTCCTGACCCTAGCAACATTCCTTCAAAGCCTCTAGATAAGGCTACGATCCCCATGGCCACGGTACAAATTATCCATTGCTAGGTGTGGTTGGTTTGAACGAATGTTCGAACCCATGAAGAGAAGGGTGGGAGGATTCATCATCATTGTCTTGGGCTCATGTTCTCAACATCATCTAGGACAATGACAAGCCTCTGGGAGTGTTGTGTTGGCACATCCTATAGGGAGGATACGGTCCCAGTGGAAGAGGCTGACATGGACGAGGGGCCTATTAAAGGCTCAGAGCTGTCAAGAAACTAGACATCCTTCTCCAGGTCTATAGGGACAAACACAAAAGCAACATAAACCTCCCCGCCAGCTGCGAACACAGGCAGAACATGTTTCTTGGAGCATGGAGAAAAATGAAGGCCAAAAGCAGCAAGGGTCACCTCAGGGATTTTTTGAACTTTTATGATAGGGGTGCACAGCAAAGATAGAGCCTTTAGTGCTGAAACATTGCCATAAAAAATGCAAGCCTGCACTCAAATGCCGAAGTACCATTCTGACCAACGTGCGCAGCATAACACGTTTCCTATTTTTGGTAATTAATAGTGGTGAATCTGCCACATAAGGTAGTTTGTTAGGATTTTCTTTAATGTAATTATTCTAGGATAATCTTGCATGTTGTAACTGCATTGATATCCTGTTTCGGGGCTTATCCCTGGGGGTAGTTAGCATTATAAATAGAACCTCCCTTGAGGAGGATAGAGGTTGGACTGATTTACATTTTGAGGCCTTAGCACCGGTTTTTGTAGCTCTGCAACATTTTTGGGAAGCTTTAATGAATATATTTCTCCATATTTATGAGATTCATCACAACGCGTGTATTTAGTGTGTTCTTTCTCTGTTCATTTCATTTTCATGTGTGTTATTCTACTAATACTAGATTAGTATGTTGGAATTCACTCTCTATTAAGCCCTCCATGCATCATAAATCATTTTGTGATGTGACTATAATAGCTTTGACACAATTCATCCATATATAGGTGCTTTGTTTCAACTGTTTCCCTTTGTCATTTTTCTACTAAAGGTGTTGCAAGGGATTTTCCCATCGATAGGTGCCCCTTTCCATGCTGGGATTTTTTGTTTCTTCTCACCACCGCTTAAAATATATTTCACTAAATGTTGTTCTTAATTTTCCTCATATCGCTGAATAGAAGACCCTTTCTGTTATATGTTGTAGCATCCATGAATGTCTTCAGGGTGTGACTCCATCTCCTAATGGTTTTGATTTTGTTTGTATTTCCACCCTCTTATTTGTAACTCTCATGTTACTAGTAGAAATCTAGTCTTCCATATACTCGTTAAAGATAAATGTGTATGTGAATGTTATTGTGACAAGAGAGATCCCTCTTTGACTGCCTTTCCTAGAGAGAAGTCTAAATCTGGTTTGAAATGGTTACCCCTGTGACTTCCTACAACAACCATATGAAAATTACAGGGTGCTAACATCTTGGTGCCATTGTCAAGGAATGAACAAGAAAATCCTTGGGAAAACTGGCATTGCTTAGTTCTATGACCTGGTTTAGTAGTTGATATTAGAAAAATTATGGTTATATATGCTCTAGTGACTCCACTCAAGTCCTTTGAAGGAGACTCCACTGGAAACCCTGAACACCCAGAAGTTGCAAATTTTTTCAAAGGTTCCATGGGGACTCCACTAGGGAAAATAAGACCAATATAGCAGATCCTGGAAGGGCATGGTAAAATATGAGGTACTCAGTTTCCTTTCTCCAAGATGTCTTGTCCTTCCTACTACATTTTTTCCTATCTTTCCCTGGGCTGGTTAGAACGGTTTTCCAAAATCTTTCATGCTCAAGGAAAGACCCTAGACCCACCCTTGTATATCCCTCTTTGAATACCAAGAAATATCCTTCACCCTATACATATGACCAGGGCCAAACCCCTTCACCCGAAACCCATGAGGCTTGTGATGCTAGTAGTGATTTGGTTCCCTCCCCTAAACATGCCTCATCCAACTCCACAGTCAAAGGACCTCTTGCTATTGCAACATTTCCTCCCCTCCATTCAGAACCTGCAAAGCCTCCATCATTCAAGGTTTTATCCCCTTTTGAAGGATCTACCATAACCCCAGCAAAGGACAAACGATTTCCCCCCATACTTCTCCCTACAATCCTTCATGACCTTCCCCAGGGGTACACCCAGAGACTCAAACAATTTTCTGCTGAGAAGAGGTACTCAGCTGAAGAGCATTTGGGTTGGTTTGTGGATTAGATTGACCTAGAAGAAGTGGACCATGAAGACATTAATGTCAGAATGCTCTCCCAAATCCTTGCTGGAAAGGAAATGACATGGTTCACCAGCCTTACAGATATATCCATCTTGGGTTATCAGGCTTTGTAGGATGCTTTCAAAGAAAGGTGGGAATAGAAGAAACACCCCAAGAGATGCTTGTCTTAGTTCTATTCCATTAGGAGGGAAGAGAGTGAATCTATCCAAGAGTTATCTAATAGATTTATGAAAGTATATAACACTATCCCTCCTAGATTCAAACCTCCTCCTCGAACTACCCAACTCCAGTACACGTAAGCCTTTGATAGTGATTTCTCTTTTTGGCTCAGCGAAAGAAGGTCATCCTCTCTCGTAGACATGATGAACTATGTCATAGAGCTGGAGATAAAATTGACTGCTGCTAGAGATAAAGGGGGTGAAGAAGGATAAAGAAGATAGAGCAAAGATCTCCCCCAGCTCCTTCCATCTGACACCCCAGAGACCACAACGAATGAGAGGATTAAGGCGATAGAAATATGGATGGAGATATTCATGATGAACCACAGTCCATGTCCCATAAACAGTCATGAAGACAGAGGACCCTTGTGTATTGAAACAGCTCCAGCTGCCCTGGAGAACCTACAGGAACATGCATATCCTCCTCTACTAGTGGAAAAGGAGGAGAACAAACAACCAAATTCCCGTCTGCCTCCAAATCCTGCTTCCCATGAAGAAGACATCCAGCAAGAGGAAAATAACTTCCTGCCCCTGTGCTTTGCCTCATTTGATTTGCTGAAATAGAGGTTAAAATTATCTAATCAAGTGCATAAAATGGAGGTTAGGAATGGGGTCATGGAATTATTTAAAATGATTGATAATGGGGGTGAACAAACGATATTTGTTGTACACCCCAGTTCCTCTTCTTATGAGCACATAACCAAGCAGTACGGGCTCATATGGAAGGAATATCACAATTTGTTGGATGAAGACAGTATATTGACTATTCCAAGCCTTGTCTTTGGGGATTTTGAAGAAGTTTTTAGGCCCCCACTATATGACAAATACGATGATATCTTCTCAGAAGATGAGGGTCCGAAATGGGATGTTTCTTCTCGCTCATCTAGTTTAGAATACCTATGTCAAGAAGAGTGTAGTTCTCTGGATTATGTTAAAAACTTCTCCTATGAAATGCAGGAGGAAGAATAGGTCGTAGTTTTCGGCATTCAAGATGAGGCAAATGAGGCCTTAGTATTAAAAAATTATGAGATTCCTTTGCAAGAGTATTTTGATGGATAGACAAACTGTATGCAAGGGGGGTCACGGTTGGAGTAGTGGTCATGGATTCGACGAAGGCCAAAATAATTTCAGGATGGTCACAAATTTTACGATCCAGTGATTGAATATATGGAGCGACCATATCTCGACATAGCTATAGTATACTTTTGAGAGGGTTTTCCTGACCCAGTGGATGGCTATGTGGAGAAACTACACAATGTGAATGGCTAGTTATGGCTCTGTGACAAAAATCAGATCCCTTACCACAACCGTATGCCAAATGGCCATTTGGTACCATTTTTTATTAAGCACGAGGAGCAATTACGCATAGGGAATCATATTCTTGATTGGATTCATTGGAATTCAACAGTTACTTGATTGGGAATTAATGCTTGTGTAAATTAAGGTAGGTAGGATCGAATAAGCTTGTCCTGACGAGCATTTTATTGCTGCAATTTTTCATTTTTATTGTCATATGTTCAACTTTTTTTTTTCAGAGAACGATGGGAAGTTTGCATAAGATGACCGTAGTCCAGCCAAATGGATTAGGAACAAGGTCTACGCTTGTCCCTTTCTACCTCATAGGTAGGATAGCATCCCTGAGTTGGATCCGTTGTTAGCACTCGTGCTAAAATTCGAATTGGAGCCTGCGGTAATTGGCTGGCAGAAAGGGGCATAGGAAAAAAATTTATGGGCTCAACTACTTTGAGGTAGGTAAGGAATCCTTTCCCAATAATAAGCGAAGAATTGAATGATCCCTGGGTGCCTAAAGCTGACATGAGCGAACCCAGTCACCACAAGGACAATCAGTGCAAAACAACAGAAGTGGAGGATTTTGCGCCAAAGGGGTGAGCAGAGAACTAAACTACAAAGGCATGTGAAATACGCGGGTTGCCATATTTTTCACCAACGGTCACGATTGGGGAGGACCATATCTATGGCTGAGAACCTTTTCGCTGCCCACATATGCACAATAAATAAGGCAGGAGATGGCTGCAAATAAGGGAAGGCCCCACATGTTTGGACGATAGCAAGCGGACAAGGATCAGATCGAAGACCCTAATATGTATTGTGGTAGAGGCTTGCATGACAATTAACCAGCATGTATAGTGCAAAGAAGGGTAAGGGCCATCTAGTTGAACGACCGAGATCGCCTGCGCAGGAAATCCACATCCAAGACACATTTCTCTTGTCTGAGGAGGTGGGTAAAGATAAGAAGGAAAGGGCCTGTGAAATAAGGGTCAAGATGGGAAATATTGATATCCAGGTCACATATCAGGATCCTGATTACTACTGCTGAGAATGTGTGACGATGAGGGATTCCCTTAGTGAATTAGGCAAAAGAGGGAAGTCATAGCCTTTACACGATGTATTGTGAGAAATAACAGACTTCAAGAACTGGGACAATCTGTGACGCACAACAAGGATATCAATGGGGTGCCAAGCATCAAATACACACATCTTGAGGATATCAGGAGCTGATTACAGGTGAAGTCAGAGGTCAATTCAACAAATGATATGAGGAGTTCAGAGTCTTAGGGGTGGAATAGTTGGTATCTTCACATGAGGGGATTGGATTAAGAGCCCACGTGATCATCCTTGTTGTCATTATGACACTTGGTGATGGTACGTGTGAAGTTTTGACAAGAACCCATTGGATCTTAACTTCCCAACTCAATATAATGCCACCATCGGGGCCATTTCAAGATGTAGAGGATATGCATGCTGATGAAATAGGGTGGTTTCCATGGCTCTACTAAGGGTCTTGAGGAGTTCAAATGATGGAACATATACGATATCTATGCTTAAGACACCTATCATCCAGGGCACCTTATTGGCCCACAGGTGTTGATTGGAAGATCAACCTCCATTGAGTCCTTGCGCATCAACATATTCAGCCATCTGGGTAAAGACATCTCATGCACTAAAGAGAGTTGATGATGCGAGTGGAGGCTATGTTGTCTTAACAGATCACAATGCCACTTCGGGAGCAATACCAAAATTTCTCGACCCTAGAATCATTCCACCAAAACCTCCAAATAAGGCTATGAGCCCCATGGCCATGGTACATAGTATCCATTGCTAGGTGTGGTTGGTATGAACGAATGTTCGGACCCGTGAAGAGAAGGGCGGGAGGCTTCATCATCATGATCTTGGGATCATGCTGCAAACATCATCTAGGACAATGACAAGCCTTAGGGAGTGTTCCATAGGAGTGTTGCATTGGCACATCCTGTAGGGAGGATACAGTCCCAGTGGAAGAGGCCAACATGAACGACCGGCCTATTAAAGGCTCAGAGCTGTCAAGAAACCAGACTTCCTTCTCCAGGTCTATAGAAATAATGGTGTTACCAGGAGACCTGATTGTCAGATAAAGGTCCAAACACAAAAGCAACATAAACCTCCCCTCCATCTGTGAATAAAGGAAGAACATGTTTCTCGAGCACGGAGAAAAATGAAGGCTAGAAGCAAAAAGGGTCACCTCAGGGATTTTCTGAACTTTTCTAATAGGGGTGTGCAAAAAAAGATAAATCCTTCACTGCTGAAACTTCACCGTTAAACAAGAGATCCCACATTTAGATTCCAAAGTACCATTCCAACCAGCGTGAGAGGCATAGTACATTTCCTTTTTTTGGTAATTAATAGTGGAGAATCTTCCATGTAAGGTAGTTTGTTAGGATTTTCTTTAATGTAATTCTTCTGGGATAATCCAACATGTTGTAACCACATTGATACCCTGTTTCAGGGCTTATCCCTGAGGGTAGTCTACATTATAAATAGAAACTCCTTTGAGGAGTATAGAGGTTGGAGTGATTTACATTTTGAGGCTTCAGTGTCAGTTTTTGTAGCTCTGCAACATTTTTGGGAAGCTTTAATGAATATATTTGTCCGTGTTTATGAGATTAATCATGGTTCTTTTATTTAGTGTGTTCTTTCTCTATTCATTTCATTTTTATTTGTGTTATTCTGCTAATACATTTCTAGATTAGTATGTTGGAATTCGCTCTCTATTAAGCGCTCCATGCATTAGAAATATTGTTTGTAATATGACTATAATAGCTTTGAAATAATTCATCCAAAGATAGATGCTATGTTTCAGCTGTTTCCCTTTGTCATTTTTCCACTAAATGTGTTGCAAGGGATTCGCCCATCGATAGGTGCCCCTTGCCGTGCTAGGATTTTCTTTTTCTTCTCACCACCGCTTAAAATATATTTCACTAAATGTTGTGCTTACTTTGCCTCATATCGATGAAGAGAAAAACCTTTTCGTTATATGCTATAATGTCCTTGAATGTCTTCAGGTTGTGACTCCATCTCCCAAAGGTCTTGATTTTGTTTGTCTTTCCACACTCTTATTTGTAACGATCCTGTTACTAGAAGAAATTTAGTCTTATGTGTGCTCGTTAAAGATAAATGTGTATGTGAATGTTACTTTAACAAGATACATCCCTCTCTGATTGCCTTGGCTAGAGGGTAGTCTAAAGATGGTTTGAAATGGTTACCTCTATGATTTCCTACAACAAATATAGGAAAATTACAGGGTGCTTATAATACCATATTCCTATATTCAGCTGAGGTCGAGTAGAGAGGAGTAGTGAATGCAACTACACAATGTGTGTGGTTACAAGGTATTCTTTAGGAACTTGGAGTTGGACTTGATTCACCCACATTCATTTGGTGTGATAGTCAAAGTGCAGTCAATATTTCCACATATCCAATGCAGATACAGAGTACCAAACACATTGAGATACACATACACTACATGAAGAGCGTCATGCACTACATTGAGATATATTTCTCATGACAAATGAAGAGCGTCTTTGTGGTTTTTACCATATGGGGTTCCACATTAAATGTTGTCTATGTGTATTTTAGATGAATGTGCTTATGTCGAATGACTATATGTTGTGAATAAATGTATGTGTATTTGCTTATGAATGAGTCCCTATATGCATATGTCTCAATGTTCTTATTTCAAATTGCTAATAAGGAATTATATTAATTTCTGTAATCTCCATCAACATACGAGTAGAATAAAATATTGAATGCACAGAATAAGAGTAAGTAATATAACCATCGGCTTCAGTCGAACAAGATAGTATTGTGCCAAGGAAGAGGACATCCCCACACAACTACAGAAACCTGGTTTTGGAAGTTACCCATAAGAGATATCTCGGGTGAGACTGCATCTATGTTATAGGTGTTTCCAACTAAGCCATGCTTTGTCGAGCTAATATATTTGTTGATATACAAACAAGGGTCTGAACTTGGGTCGAAGGGAGAAAACACCAATAATACCACATAAATATTGCCAAAGTAAGCCCAAGGAGAGTTAATTGAGCCATGACTCATGTCCCTTGCACTACTCTGGGGTGGTACAATAATTGTATCTGGAATATGGGGGCACAAATAGATTTAATGTCTATTCAATTCCATGACTTGTTGGGGGTCTTGATGATGATTCTTGTAGCGTGGGAGACTTGTTTTTATAGGTGAAAATAGTGCACATGAGGTTAGTTGTCGAGGTGGGGATTTTAGGTAGATGACTTGAATATGTCCCTAAGAGGTCAAAATCCTTGTACACACCTAGTAAAATATTGACATATGGTGGTTGAGTCACTTCTCCTATCATGGGTAGGGTGATTTTAGGGTTAGTGTTGGCATGATGGTCATAGTAGGTGACCTAGTCAAGGGTGACTATCTTCTTATTGAAGGGAAATATCATGATGCAAAATACCAAAAGGTAACTACCTTCATGGATTATATGTAACTATGACCCAAAAGGATATTGTAGTCGATTTTTGCATCAACTTCTTCAATAGCGATCACTACCACCTTTCCCCCTAGCTTGATGGGAACATTTTATTTTGAATCCTTTTTATTGGGATGGTCTCCCATCATATGCATGGAGTGTGATAGATGAGAGGACTATTCAAGTGATCCCAATCATCTCCATAAACTAGATTACATTATGCATGTGGCTGTGCATTCATCGATGACAAACAAATTAATCATATTATTTTTAAAATGATTGAGAGTTGGAAAGAGACTAATGAGGGTAGTCATGATTAACCTTTGTCAAGATCGAAATTCATGAATTGTCAGTAGGAAGGGTAAACAACACCTAGTTCATAAATTAATTCATTCCTTTGGGTTGGGAATGAATAGAGCACTCCTAATGTAGACATCAAGATGGGGACTGATCCAATTCATCCAAAATATGTTGTGGGCCTCTTTCATGTGGTGGTTATGAGGTGTATGTTGAAGTGGAACCTTTGGAATCTTGGGTATCTGTTCCATGCATGGAAAAGGAATTTTCAAAGGGCCTCACTAAGGAGTAGGTACATCCTCTCATTAAGGAATGTTAGGCCAACCATATCCTTTGTCATGAGTTTGGATGTTGACATATGTCATGTTCATGCAAATTATTTGGAAGGAACCATCGCTTTGAGGGTGATTTTCTTGTTGTTGTGTAACCACTCCTTGATTGTAAAATGTTTTTTGTAAGACAAATTGTTAGGGTAGTGGTGCATTAGGCATCTAATGGGGATTAGTTATTGTCTTTTTCTTGGCTTCCACCAATTGTTGGAAGTTAGGGATGAGTTAACAATGGTGGGTATAGTGATCATATTCTCCATAGATTGAACATGAAGTGTTTTTCCTTAGGTCAGATTGTTTTCTTTATTTGGGGGGTGGGTTATGATATCTTGCATTATAGTTACTCGAGTTCTGATTTTGTTCGGGAGGGGGTTGCCCCCTTTCCCTTGCTATTGGTTTTTCCTGTTCTTTCCTTTATTCCTCCTAGGTTTTGAGTATTTCGGGGTGTGGTGGCATTCAACTATTCAAATTGTTGACTTTGTTGCACAAAAGAAGGTTTGACTAAATTGACCCCCATATGCATCACGAGGTAAGAACTAGGAGGACTCATAAATAGGTAATAATGGGTATAGCCTTGTAGTGGGATGTATGCATTTTTCACTCCATACAATGTGGATGTAGGATTGAGTTGTGCAATTTGTGGTGCAGGTACCATGGCTCTTGTACTTGAATTGGGGTAAGTAGGACTGTAGGGCCCATACTGTAGCTATCCAAACTGAGGGTTTGGTACAATAGTAGGGGGTACCGACACAAGAGGGATGGGTGAATATTGTACTGCTGTAGGGATGGTATTAAAGTCAGATGAGTGGAAATTTTCCCTATTGGGAAATGGATCCAATATGACCATCCATTGAATGTGATGACCCTACATGGGGTGGATCCAAAGAATGATGCTAGGGAGCATCTAATAGGATGGTGTATAGGGAGCCTGATTGTGCATAATTATGATCAAAGAGTTGGGACTTCAAAATGGCCTCTTCCTTAGTTTCTGGCAACAATGTTTCCACATTTGTTTCTATGGTGGCTTGGAGAGATTTAATAAACCAATCAACCGAGAACTAAGGTTGAATCTCTATTTTTCAAAAAGTGTGATTCTTATGACACTCATGGATGTGGTCCACTATGTGGGTAGAAGTATTCTTCCAAAATTTAATCAGAATCCCAAGACTAAGGCCATGGCATATAGGTAGCTAAAAATTATTTGAGAAATGAAGTGTCTATGGTCCCAAAAGTGGCATGGGAATCCTTTGGTATATTCACATACCATTTTGTAGTTGTACCTGTAAGGTTTCTCTATAAGAGGTGAAGCCTCACTGAATCCTCCACTATGTTGTTGGAGGAACACCATCAGTGGAAATACATTAAATGGTCGAAGGGGAAATATCCTTGTTTCCATTCAACTTAGGGGTTTTTTAGGAGATATTATCTAGCATAGTAGGCCATGATGGATAATGAGATATGGATTAATTAATCAACTTTTTAGATTAGAAATATTCAAGCTAGCCATGAAAGGTGGGTTTGTATCAATGGACGGCATTGTACTTTGTAAATTTTTTCCTCGATGGAGATAATCGGGAGGATGTGGTGGTGATATATTCCTTCTATCTAAAGAATGGGATGATGTGTGGTATCCTCTTGAAGAGGGAGAAGAAGGGGGGGTACTTCCTTTGCATGGTGAAAATAAAGGGGTTCCTCTTCTATGAGAGGATGAAGCAAGAAGAAAATGAATTAAGCAAGGAGCATCCTTACCCAAAGGATCAGATCAATTTTTCCTAGAATTGGCCCCAGCTAGAGTATCTTCCTTGTTAACCATAGGTAAAGTGTGGTAAAACATCTATCGAGAGAGGGGAGAGGCCTTATAGTCTACGGGATTTCTGTAGGTGGATTTTTTCCTTTATGGCGGTGATTGTTTGTAACATATGAGAGTGATGTTGGGAATAAATACAATTAATCAAATGCAACATATGCCAACCACAACATATGCAAAGTGGTGCAAAGTGAGTAATATGTGCTATGTCGGTTAGTGCAAGTGATCCCACATGTATGTTCTTTTTAATTGTGAGTTATGTGAACTTGTATTTAGAAAGAATATATGTATAAATTCCCTAATTTAGACCTAATGTCTTTCTTCTCAAATGTAATCAGGCCTTTCAAAATCATAATCATTGGTGACAATGGGATCCACACAACTATTTACTAGTGAAGGTAATAAAGAATCACTTATAACGACAATTGGGATATGTTTCAAAACGAATGGAAACACTTTTGACTTCAAGAGTCAATGGAACTCATCATTGCTCCTTTGAGAAATCCTAATTTCATCCACTAAGATACTCGTGTCAGGTTTGGATAAGTGGTTCGGTCTGAGCAGTATAGTGTATGTTGGAGTAGAGCCCCGCAGCTACATGAAAAGCTGCCATTTTGGTGAATAGACAGTTTGGCGAAGATGAAGAGATAAGGTAAAGATACAACGCCGTAGCATGTTTCTAGCTGCAGAGCAGAGCCGGAAACTATGACTACAGGGGCAGAGAAGTCAAAGAAAATGACAGTACCTGAGCGACCGAGAAGAGAGAGCTCACCCACTTCATTGAAGGCAGCGGCGGAAGACAGGAGGGCTCAGCTACCCTCATAAAGGAAAAGGAGCAATAAGGCCGAGGTATTGAAGACAAAGGATAGAAAGGGAAGCGGTGCACAGTACCCATGGTCAGCGCCGGGAAGCATGGAAGACTGCAGAGAGCAGTGGCGTGATGGAAAGCGGCTACCCCAAGTACAGATATGCCGACTGTCACTAGTTAGGGTTTTGGGTTACTGTTGGGACAGACCCATAGTGTTGTAATGGCGAGAAGGATTGTACAATCCTTCCTTCAGGGTGAAGTCTGTTGCTTTAACAACCAACTGCCTCTTTTGATGCTTGGTAAACTCATCAGGTGCCCATCCTGTAGTGAGAAAGTGAATGATATAAGCATAGTACTCTTCTGTGATCTGGATAGAAAACAACTACGCATCTGGCAGATTGTCCTCTAGATTACTTGGCTCTTCTCCTGAGTCAATCCACGACAGATGATCTAGTCTGGCATTCAATCTTCCTGGTTTGACAATAATTTCGAAATCATACTCCTGGAATAGGAGTAACCATCTACAGATTCGTCCCCCTAACACTGGCTTATTGACCAAGTACTTCAAAGCGAAATGGTCGGTAAACATCTTGAACGAGGAACCCAATAGGTAGTGCCTGAACTTCTGTAGCGCGTACACAATAGCTAAGCCTTCTCTTTCTGTAGTGGTGTAGTTTTTTTCTACCGTTGATAGCTTTCTGCTTGAGTATGCGATAGAATGATTGATACCTCCTTCTCCTGGTTGCATTAAAACAATCCCTAGTGCGATGCCAGATGCATCCACATGTACATGAAACAGCTTGGTCTAGTCTGGAAATACTAAGATGGGTTCTGTAACCATCTTCTCTTTAAGTGTGTCTAGAATATGTTGACATTCCTCATTCCATAGGAATTTGACTGAGTTGGGTGCTGGAAGATTTACAATGATGGCAATCTTTGCGGGATCTACCATCAAGCCTTGCCTACAAACAATGTGACCCAACAAAATACTGAATGGCGCACAGAATATACATTTTTTCAAGTTCAGAGAAATCTGGTACTGCCTACATTTTTCTAGCATCAGTCTTAAATCTCCTATGTGCTTGTCAATTAATCCAAATATAGTCCAATCATCAGAATAAACTTCTAAGAATTTATGGATGTACTCTTTAAATATAGCAACTACTACTCTAGAAAAGATAGTTGTTGCATTCTTAAGACCAAAGGGCATTACCGTATACTAGAATGAGCCCCATTCTGTTGCAAAAGTGGTCTTAGATCAATCTTCTGGATGGATTATGATCTGGTGATAGCCTGAAAATCCATCGGTGAAGGAGTAGACCTCCCAACACTGTGGGCCTGTCCCAACAGTAACCCAAAATCCTAACTAATGACAGTTGGCATATCTGTACTTGGGGTAGCCGCTTTCCGTCACACCACTACTCTCTGCAGTCTTCAATGCTTCCCGTCGCTGACCATGGGTACTGTGCACCACTTCCCTTTCTGTCCTTCATCTTCAATACCTCAGCCTCGTTGCTCCTTTTCCTTTATGAGGGTAGCTAAGCCCTCCTGTCTTCCGCCGCTGCCTTCAATGAAGTGGGTGAGCTCTCTCTTCTTGGCCGCTCAGGTACTGTCGTTTTCTTTGACTTCTCTGCCCTTGTAATCATAGTTTTCAGCTCTGCTCTGTAGCTAGAAACATGCTACGGCGTCGTATCTTTGCCTTATCTCTTCATCTTCACCAAACTGTCTATCTGCCAAAATGGCAGCTTTTCCTGTAGCTGCGGGGCTCTACTCCAATAGTGTCATCCTCATATAACAAGTTGAGTGACTCATAGGGAGGAGCATGGAAGCTATACCTCAAAATCCACGTTCTTGTGAATTATGCATTCTTATCCAGGTTCTCTTTTGACACTTGTTGATAGAAGGATTTGGAAGTACCATATAAGTCAATAATGGGAAGTCTCAAAAATCTTACTGAAATTAGATTGGTGGGAATTATTTGGATTCCTATACCAATCAATCCTACCTAACTAAAATATTGTTCTGTGATCTCCAGTGGAGGATTTTAGTTGGTTTGAGATATTATAAATATTGATTTCAAGGGTCTAATGTTGATTAAGGTTTGTAAGGGAGGTATCTCTCGATTCCCTTCCTTTATGATTCAACGTGATCACAAGTAATGTGAAGTGAAGAGGACAATTATATTAGAAGATATTCTATGTCCTTTGGTGTGTGATAGTGATGGAAAGACATGTGAGGTAAGAAAATTACTTATCGCATCTAAGTAAAGAGATAAAGTAAATGAAAAATGGATATTTAACTTCAACTCTAAATATGTTGATGGTTCTTGCAAAACAAAATTCTATCGAACTAAAAGTGTGTAATGGATATATTTCACACGTATCCCCCTTTTATGATTCACTAAGCTGAGATGAAGTACGAGGTGAAGAGCACAATTCAAGAAATTAGAGTGTTTAAGTCCTTGCTTGTGTGTAAAAGTGGATTTACACTAATATAACAAAAATATTGAAAGTAAGAAAGGAACATAAAGTCTCTTGAATACTAGTGACAACAATGAGGCCCATTCAAAGCCTCAAAGTTGGTTGCCTAGGTATATTTTGAAGGAATACACCTTTACTTCCTAATCTTATGAGAGGTGAGCTAATTATTAAAAAAATGTAACTTTTGAAAGTTTATTAATTATGGTTCATTAATGAGAAACCATTAGGGTTGCAAGATTGTGAAAAACTGATAAAAAGCAAAGAAAATGAGACAGTAGCATACAACATACAAAGGAATATGTGTAGTAGTGTGGTTAAGGAAAAACAAATACAGGTAGTATCACGATTACACCACGGTGAGGCCACGAAAACAGTGATAAAATTACCACATAGGTTTGTGCAGCCACATAACTATTAATACACTGAATAGTGAAACCAACCAAAGATTTAACTGCATTGCCTTTCCTTTTGATTGTTTTTGTCATTTTTTACTCATATTTCTTTCTGGACCTTGCTAAGGATGTCTTCGGTGGGATGCATGTTATATGTTGATGACGCCTTATTGTAAAATTTGTAAAAATGTGGCATGTGTGTGTATTGAGAATTAATAGAAAGATATAATACAATGTAAGAAGATCTATTACATATATACTATTAATATGATATTATAAATTATATTGAAACAATTAAAATAAATTATTTTAAAAAATGAAATATATTTTTTAAATAATATAAATAAAAAATCAGAAGAAATCCTAATCATATTAATAGAGAATATATATATACATTGCTATATTTTAATAGAAAAATTAAGGAAGATATAGAAATGAATAACCTATTAATCAAACATATAAAATAATATATTTTTACATTCCTAAAATTAATAGGAAGGTAAAATAAAATAGAACAAGGGTAGTTGTTGAGTAGCAAGTCCCTACCAACAAGTGAGATGAATTTGAATAGCTACCAGTAAGCATATTGATGAAGTGGTGGTGAATATAATATTGATGGGTTATAGATGGGGTGGTTGGGAGCGTTGGTTGTGGCCCTCCCCACTTGGGTTTGATCTACTTCAAGGACATGCTACATTACACCTTGCTAGTGTCATCTCTATTCTGTTAAAAAAAAAGGAAGTGGTGGTGAATCTAAATACTTAGGTTGCTAGACCAACCTTAATAATATTAGGGTATGTTCACCCTAATAGTATTAGGGTATGTTCACTAGAAGAAGCACCTTCGAATGAATCATGCAGACATTCATAATCGTAGAATGTGATTCTATAAATATGTTGGAATTAATTAATCCTCCTTTGTCCAATATAGTATATTTGTTATTATTTCCTAGCTTAGGAGTTCATTTATAACCTTAATAGAGTTTTGGTGCCACCATGAATATTGGTGCCACTGGTGCCATTGGTTCCACTAGTGCCACTAGTGCCATTGGTTCCATTGGTGCCACCGTTCCAATCCCTACATTATAGGATCCCATTCTGAGTGCCACTATCAACCTCCATCAGTTGGTTGTGGTAGGTAAGAAGTTATGTTGAGTCAAATTCTAGTTACAATCAGTTATATCACTTTCAGTTAGTCTGGGTCCGTTTTGCATGCATGAAGGGAGAGTGGTTCCTTTTTCCACCTACCTTGTCAGTTAACTGATTGTAGACTGATTTACACATTCAGAATTAGACCAGAGCCTCTAATAGTGATTTAGACACACCGATTTAGATAGATAGTAAGTTCAAGTTGGTGTATTCGAATCCTATTCACAATATTTGATCCGAATCCTATTCACCATTGTATTACTGATTAATGAATGAATATTAATGTTGTGATAAAATGATCAATTCTTGTATGTTTTATCTTAAATTTGTGGCATGGATTTATTGTTCAATGTACATTTTCTTTGATTATTCCACTTCGTATTTTCCCTTCTCCATTGCTCTCATTTTCTTGTAGATCAATGGTTCAAAAATGTAACATGGTATCGGAGCCTTGTTCAGGATATAAACAAGTCTTTTCTGATCTCCATTGTACACTAGAAGCATCTAAGTTTCCACATAAATCTTGGAATCATAGCATTTCTCTCTATATATTATGTCCAGATAAGTCTATCCAGGTGTGATGGACTCTGATTCCACGTGTGATAGAATTGTTGAATATATTCAAAAGGACTGAAATGACATATGATTACGAATTGAATTTGTTTTGCAGTATTATTTGCAGGTACCTACGTATATTCTTTATGAATCGACTTATCAACATACAAAAATATGGATTCTTCATCTCTCGTACCCTGAATCCTTACACCCTTCAACTATAATGATTGGAGGGCAGGTATGTAGGTAGCCTTGCGCAAGCTTGGTCTATTTAGGATGGCAATCAGTAGAGAAACCGAGGCACAACATTATGTTGAGAAGAACAAATTTTTGAATTGGATTGATGAGGCCTTCAGCTTCATGTGCACTCATATCTCATGGGATATTTTTTTTCCACCTTGAGAAACTAAAGACTTTGAAGGAAGCTTGGGATCATATTGAATCTTTGTTTGGAAAACAAGATGAGCTTCAAGGGAATATTTTGGAAAATGAGCTCATTTCTCTATATCCCAACAGTTTCGAATTTATTCAACATTTATTTACAAAATACAAGTAACTAGTACTGCAATTAAAACAATGTGTATTAAAGAGGAAAGATGAGAAACTTGTGTTGTCAATGTTGAGAAAGCTTGGCTCATATTAATCATTCTTTGTCTCTTCATTCCATTCCATAAGAGCTTCCATCCCTAATTGGAAGATTCATTCTCCAGATTCTTTTGTTGAGTCCTTAATACAAGAGAAAGATAAATTGGTTCAAATGGGAGTGATTCAGACATCCAAGAATCAATAAATATTAGTGATAGACTCAAACAATGCACAAGAAAGAGGGAAGCACAAAGGGAAGGAGACCAAAAGAACCGATTGAATCCAAAGGAGAATCAAATATCTTTCGATAGAGCCTTAGGTTCCAATAAAAAGAAGAAATTTGAGAAGACTAAGTGTCCATACTATATGAGAGGATTTCATACAGAGAATCAATGCATGAAGAATCCCATCGACCAGTTGATAACACTACTTGAACATAAAAATATTTCCCTTCCACAATGTGCATAAATGTCTGAAGATGAAGAGAAGATTGAAGAATATGAGAGCTTCCATGCTTTGAAAGAATAATTCACTCAGTCAAAGGCTTACTTGATAGATTATGAAGCATCCAACCACATGGTTGGCTCCAAAGAATCCTTCACTACCATGGATCTCTCAGGAGGACCTATAATTCATATGGGGGATAATACATAGATCCCAGTTGTTGGGAGAGTTTCTATTAAAATCCAGCATGGAGAGTTCAATAATGTACTCTATGTGCCCTATCTTGTATCAAATATCTTATCTATTTATTAGATGACACATCCTGTCTCGCCAAAGCAAGTTGTATTTGGTTCTAACTCAATGGAGATCTCATATATCTCAATTGGGAATATGATAATGTAGGATGTTTCAAACCATGCCTCCAAGGTGTATTAATTGTCACACTTTCTTCCATACTCATCTATAGCACAATTTCAGCAACCATTCGAAAGGGAAGGTAAAAACTCCCTTTCATCTCCATTTGTAGATAATTATATGTTGTCTAAAATTTAAGTTTCAGAAGATGAGGAACAATGTCAACATGATATTGATATTGATATCGTACCTCAAGATGATCTAGATCCAAATCCAACTCCAAGTCCTATTCTGAATCAGAAGCCTAAATGGGCCCAAAATCTCATTGAAGCAACTCGGAATGGTGTTGGGAATCCATATGATAGAAGAAGAATGAGGTCCTGGTATCATAAGGAACATGTTTCACTCTCTCACAGAACTTCACTACCTATAGAGTGGTGAAACAAACCTCCAGAGAGATGCTACTTGATGGTGAATATTGATCCACAATTTGGCCCATTGATGAACAAAATCGATCATTCCATTCCTCCTTCAGAAAGAAGAGACAAATGAAACATTCATAATATAGGAACAAGATGAAAAGGTTCACATGAACAATACTAGGATGTTGATGCATAGAAGAACCACGATTCTACATGGCTGCTCCATAGAGTTGCAAATTACAACAATTTTTTCACAAGTTTTTGCTCAAAGAGAAAAAAATTCTCTTAAGTATAGCTTGTTTTCCTAAATTTACCTGCTTATTTTTTGGGGGGGGTGGGGAGGGTGTTCCCATGAGGTTTTCCCCATTTTCCTTAATTTATTAAGCAGTATTTTATAGAATTTATATTGTATGGGTGACTTTTGGCCTAGTTTCCAAGGCCCAAGTTGTCCAAAGTTAAGATTAATGGGGGTTGTTGGGATAATTAATCCTGCTTTGTTCAATATACTCTATTTGTTATTTTTTCCTAGCTTAAGATGTCATTTATCACATTACTGAATTTTTGGTGACACTATGAATATTGGTACCATTGATGCCATTGGTTCAACCTTTTCCAATACATACATTAAAGGATACCACTCTGAGTGCTACTAGCAACCTCCACAAGTTGGTTTTGGTATGTAAGCAATTATGTTGATTCAACCTTCAGTTACAATTAGTTAGATCACTTTTAGTTAGCCTAGCACCATTTTTGGATGCATGAAGGGAGAGTGGCGCCTTTTTCCACCTACCTCATCAGTTAACTGATTGTAGACTGATTTAGAAATTCGGAGTTAGACTAGTGAGCCTCCAGCAATGATTTAGACACACTAGGTTAGCTAGATAGTCAGTCTGAGTTGGCGGATTCAAATCCTATCAACAATATTCGAAACCTATGTATTGTGACACCATTGTATTGCTTATTAATGAATGAAGATTAATGTTGTGATAAATTGATCAATTTTTGTATGTTGTGTCTGAAATTTGTGCCATGGATTTACTATTGAGTGTACATTTTCTTTGATAATTCCACTAAATAATTTCCCTTCTCAATTTCTCTCATTTTCTTTTAGATCAATGGTTCACAAATTTAACAAGATCCATCCATGCATACATACCTATACCATATTTATCTCTACTCGGGAAAAGTATTATGCTAAAAGGTAGTAGTACATGTACCTCTTGATACTATATGGGTTATTACAATAAAGAATTATCGCACCTAGTTATGCTTTGTGTTTTGGGGATAGGTCTCTCCCCACTGTGAAAAGAAAAGAAACAAATAACTTTTACATTAAATTATGAAATCCCATTTTGATTCATTATTTAGATATGCTTGTCCACCTTGAGAAGATTGGTTTTGTAGAAAAAAAGGCGTATACACCTCCATGACTACTGTTAGTGATTCAACAACACCATCACCTTACATGGATCAATACTTGTTCAATTATCAATAATAAATGTGTTAGTTGCAAGTCACTAAATAAAACACAAATTTAGAAGTATAGTTATCTAGTTCACTAGACTATATTATTTTATTTTAGCTTATTAAATGAGGAGGTGAGAGAAGTTGCGAGGTTGGGAATGTGTATTGGATCCTCTTCTCTATTAATGGATGAAACCATTAAACACAAACAATCCATTACTCTGCTCACTTAGATATTTGGAGTAAACAATTCTCTTCCAAACTAGAGCAACAAAATCTTCCTACATACCTCAAGAAGGACAAATTGTAGATTATTAGGAGCTATTAGCGTAGAAATCCATATGTTGATTCATTGGGGGGTTTGGGGAGGGTCAGCAATAGGGTAGGGTGGAGATGATACGTATGTACATCTACTCCCTTGCATTCAGTAATTGTTACTGATGCTATTAGAGAGAATTTTTAGTAAGATTCTACGATGCCTTTAGCAAGAACTTTTTAGTAAGATACAATGAGCTGCAAGATTATTCCAAAAGTATTTATGTCTCGAAGCACTCAACCAACTTCAATTCTTAGATTTGGTGGTGCAAGAGTTGTTGGTACAACAACATTGCATGGCTATAGGCCCATGTAAAGTAGAGAAAGAGGAGGTAGATACAAGGAGTTGTTTGTGGATGAGGCCACTTCACCTAGTTGATCCTTCATGTAAAGGTATACTTAGTTTGCAAGGAGCAAGGAAAACCGTTGTAATTCTTTTACATTATAACTTATCACTTGGGAAGCTATGCAGAAGCCTATGTAGACGTATGAAATATTTTGTAATCATATGGAGTAACATGTCTATGTGATAGTTTTTTCAAATGTGTGACAACTTTAACTTGCATCAAGTCCTTACCACTTGCAAGGCAATGACTAAAATAAAATGTTACATTGAAAAAAATCAAACTAATATTAAAATTTAGAATATCATGATCACTGCAAAACATGTCATATAAGAGAATAAGAGAATGTAGAATGCATTGCATTTTGTGCAATGAAATCCATCTATGGCTATTCCATATCACCCTATACATAAACTAAATTTCAATACAAAGGTGCTTTTATTCTAAAAAACATTTTAATAACCAGGTGATTCCATGAAGGTGGGTAACACTTTTTGGCCAAATTTTGCGATGAAAACCTGATTTTTTACTCATGTGCTAGATAGAAGCCCTCGAAATGCATATATTCCATGTGAATTTCGACTTGTAGTCAAAAAAAAAATTGTATAATATTATGTTGGATTCCAAATGATATTTTTTTTAAAATATTCCGATGTCATAATGTGTGAAATTTCGCATTTAATGAATTGTGTGACCTTAAAAATTGAAGAAGTTAATAAGTGGCTCCTATCCAACCCCAATAATTCAATATTACATTAATAATTTAAAAAATATCTACATATATGAGCATGATCCACACAAAATGCACTGTGGTTTGCATATTATTTTGTTAATTTATTTCACAATATACAATTATTTATTATTTTTCGAAAGTGACCACATCTGATTTCAACATCATTTTATACACATGTGTGTCCATCCTAGATTTGTTTTCATTGTTTTCAAAATTTGAAAAACCAAAGATAACCTTTTGAAGAGTATGCGTCGATGTGTGGGCTATGCATATTTAAGAAATTTTTGGATGTGTATTTTTTACCCTGCGGATTTTTCTTTGAGCTGCTTTGAAGTTGTTGTCAAGTTTTCTAAGTGTAAGTTTTAGAACGAATTAAGAAAAACCAATATGAATGCCAAAATGCATGCATGATACCTCAATAGATAGAGGATTCGGTGATGAATATATCGGTACAAACTCCGCTCAGTTATGTACCTTGAATTGCAGGGTTTACACCCTTGGAAGACACAGAGAAAAATTGGTTTTCCTGTAAGAGGGATAAATATCTATTTTTCAGGCCCTAGATCGAGGTCTGAAGCTTGATCGAGCTGTCAAAATCCATCAATCGATGTTTTAACAACAACTCGATCGAGGGTTTATTAAACCATTGATCGAGGGTCTAATAAACCCTTGATCGACCTATCGTTAAAACCCTAAAAAAAAATCTTTGTAGATGACTACCAAGGTTTTATATGCACACTAACCACGTTTATATTTAGTACAAAAAATTGAGGAGTTAAATCCTATCCCCCTCGTTCTCAACATCTTGTGGCCACTAACTACCATAATCCCTATCTAGAAGATTATGCCCATGCTGGACATTTTAGAAATGGGCTTCAAGGACCCAACTAAGAGAATGGAGGTAAGGAATTTCAACATCATTTGATTCTTATCAGCACTATATCCAATGTGTATACAATTGCTTGAAACTAATGTTTTCTTGCACCTAAATATAGATTCAGACAAATCCTTTTATTTATCAACGAAGACCTCATCTAAACATATTCTCTTTTGAAATGACATCTAGTATGCATTTTCATAAGAACAAAAATGATGATGATGATGATGATGCTTAAATTTGCATGTAGAACTAGAGATTAAGAGATGTTGATTCATATACAAGCATAACAAACTTGTAGAATTAATTCCTAGCTCTACAGACGTTTCTTAAGATGATGTTGCTTTAACAAAGGGGTTGGCATAGAATTAGAAGGGAAACTATTTTCTTGCTGGAAATACAATTTCAGAAGTATCAAATACTACAATATTTAAAGTTACGACAGCCATTCATTGACTTCCAACTAAATATGTAGAGGAAAAATGAAAAGATTGGAAACATAGATACTTACATGGTTTCTTTCCAATTCCACCCATTCCATAGATTCAACTATGTCCAACACAATTTTCCAACAACTTTGCCTCGACCAACTCTGCAAATAATAAATCTCTTAGAAATTTAAACAAAAAAATAGTCATGACATTGCCAGCTTACTATACCAATAAACCTTCCGGCATTTTACTTGGAAACCAGAAGTCCCTGGTACAAACCGCCATGCGACCAATGGTTTCAGGAATGGATTGTTGAAATCTTTTTAATGTTCATTAAACTACTTATTCATAACACAAAATAGGGCCAGAATGGAGCAGCAGTGGGGGGCATGAATTGAGGATCAAAATTAGAGTTACAGAAATGTAGTGAAAGCTTTTAAATACTACTTTTCTCCTTTGAATATAATTTTTAATTTTAAAAAACTACAATTATGTGATATGACTCTGAAAACACTAATTTTTATCTTAATCATCCTGTTCTATTCCACCTTGGGCTCCGAGATTTAAATATTTGTCCTGAAGATCCATATTGTAGGTGGATCGTAGTCTTGAGAATACAGGTCAAGTGGACACCACTCACCTAAGTTCAACTCATCAATTGCATTGCATGCATCATTGCTCTCTGTGGTTCAATGCAAAAAGAAACATATCACTTCAGTTGATCCCCAAGGTGATTCCCTCTAGTCTTACAAGTTACGGAAATCACAAGTGGGCTCATCCTGCTCTACTTTCCATCCGTCCTACTACATTGTGGGCTCTAATACAGTACAATCAATCTCATAAGTGTTTAGCAGAAATATGTCCTATGCGGGAAAGAAGAAATAGAATCCACATCGTACACCTAGCAATCCAAATCATTGTAGTCCTAAGCTTCCACGTGGAGGGGACACAACTTTCCTAACTTCATCTAATCAACTGAATTCCATGCATCATTTCTCTCCTTTTTTCAATGGAAAAAGAAACATATCACTTTAGGTCATCTCAACATGATTTCTGGGGTAATTTACTGTAACACCCCTATTTTGACCCCGTTGCATTAATGTATATGATATAAATATTATATTGAATCATGACAAGGAGCTCAAGGCCAAGGCCCTGTCATTGATTAATGTTTGGTATATAGGAGATCATGATTGATTCCTATTGTTTATATGCTGAGTCAAGCACGTTTGTAAACATCATGTAAATATGCAAATTAATGAAAAAAAAACCCACAGCTAGCTATGTCAATGCAACGAATAGTGAGATGGGGGCATGATTTTCCTAAGGATAAGGGGGTGGGAATGTTAAACTTGAGCAAGTTTGGGGAAAAGCCATGTGTCATGGGGAGAACCCATTAGAACTATCAACTACCCTCTTTCTTGTCTTCTTTCCAACCATTTATTCTGCCAGAAGGTAGTTGAGGTAGTTATTGCTTGGAAGGGGAAGAGTATGGGAAAATCGAATTGGGCAGAGCACCTAGTCCTAGAATGTCATGTTTTTCTTGCATGGACAAGAAAAAACCAAAACCGTATGCCAGTTTGACTCACACGTTCATGTTTAGATTTACTCTCACACTTTGAGAGCTGCGGGAGGTACTGGCTCGGAACCAATCTTTCTTCTCCATTCACAGGAAGCTCTTTAGCAGCTGAGCTCTTCTAGTGTGCATCCATCACGTTCTGCAGGTATTTTCCCTTCGCAGGAATGTGATTGCTGCGTTGCAGCATTATCCTAAATTACAGAGTGAATGAGACCTTTTACTCATGTTCCAGAGTAAGCTTGTGTTGTAAAGTCTCCATGTGATTGTTGTATTCTACACCCTGGTGCGGGTCTAAACTATGTACAAGACTTAGGAATGGGAGAGATGTAGAATGTGCTTGATAAACCTAGTGCGGAACCTCACAATAAGATAAGAGTAGCTGTTGAACCTACTATGCACATCCTGAAGAGCACTGGAAGGGAAGGTGTAGCCTAAGGGACTGTGGAGCAGAGAAGGGGACACTTCATTGAGTTGGGTTTGTAGGCAGTGGGGAATCCAGGACATATAGGTCTTGTGAAGGTGTTCTTAGCTCTGTAGATGAGCTAACTAGCTTAGTAGTTCTTCATGCCCATTTCCTTGGAAGCCTAATAAACCCAACGAGAAAGATGGCTTGACTGTGAACAGTCTGATAAACCCATCTGTTGGCTTGGTTGTGTATTGTTGTGTTTGACATGGTGTGTAACCTTTGGTTAGACAGTCTGATAAACCCAACTGTGAATGTTGGCTTGCTTAGTTAGCCTGATAAACCAAATTGGCCAGATCGGTAATGGTCTGCAAGATCAAATCAATCCAAGAATTCAGTGGAAAAGCTAAGTTTCCTGCTAGAAATCCTTCTTTGCGCCAGGCTTGCGGGATGCAGGATGCGGAGTGTCATTTCATAGATTTTGGTCTCCGCAAATTTCCCTTTCGCAACTTGCGGGATGCGGGATACAGGATGCGGGATCGCGTGTCACGATTTCCATAATTCCCAATCCCACCATTCAGATCTCTACGGCGTCGATCTTCGTGGGATGATTTTCCACCGTTGATCTGTTTCTGATGTGGGATGCAGGATATAGGAAATGAGATTGCAAGTTTGTAACTTTTCGACCCCGTAAATTGGTCTTTCCGCACCGCCTATTTTTGCGGGCGAATTCTGAACTATTGATTTGGTTTCACTCTGCGGGATCATTTGAAATCATTGATTTCAGTCACGTTTTCTCTCCGTCATCCGATCTCCTTTGAGATCTTCCCTTGCAGATCATTGAACTGATCAATGGAAGATGGGAGGGAGTGTGATAGTGTTGGAAAAGTCGAGAGGTGGTTCACAACCATGCCCTGTGTTTCGATGAACCACGAAGGTTCTCGATGAGATTTTTAATTTCCGTAGAATAGTGGGGTATGGGTACATGACATTTACAACCATAAATATTCACATAATTTAAAGCCATAAATATTCACATAATATAAATCCATAAATATTCCCCCCACATTGAAACATAATTTAAAGCCATAAATATCCCCCCTACATTGAAACATATTTTAAAGTCTTACATATTTCCACAATTATCATGAACTATGTAATTTACATAAATATTTTGTAACATTCTTGCTAGTTTTTTTAAGAATTCCACCTAGGCATAAAAAGTGTTGCTCCAAGCATTTAATGCTGCAAAGGATATGTGTCCTTGACCTTGGGCTTGGGATAAGGTAGAGGGAAACAGAGCTATGGGGCATTCTCAAAATATTTAACATGCAAACTATCATCACACTAATATCAATATCAAAGAAAAAGTAAGGTTTTGTTGACACATAGAATTGAATGAACTTAATCACAATTCTCACTATTGTAATCTTAGTGTTAGATAGTTGTGTAAAACAAAAAAAAAGAAATTGCATTGTATTAATTGCCCAAACCTATGCAAAATTTGTGGATTGTTAACATATCATATATTCAATTATTAAACATGTGGTTTGTACCTATTAAGTATTTATTTCATTAATGGGCCATGAGTTAGATACTAAGTGGTTAACAAACCCACAAATGTGCTCAAATAATAATCAAATATGATATACCATATATATAAAGGTTCATGTCATGGCCTATTACAAGAAAACACATAGCATTACGAATGCTATAATCAAATAATTATGAATCAACAAGTTAAGTACCTTTAGAGAGATGAAAATTTGAGCATGAAAAAAGAAATATGACTTCATTTCCTTGGGTTATATCAATGTCCATTGTTTAGTCTTCAAAATTGTTATCGGTGCCACACATTTGCAGTTAATCTTGCTAGTAAATTATTGAATGAAATTAGAATTTACATCATTAACACATGACTAATTGTTTTGGTGTTTCATAACGCTAAGAGTGGAGGAAAATAAATAAAGGAAAAGGTGTTATGGCGACTGTGGGATCCGAAAAACAAAAATTATGGAAACTAAACATGATACTAATTCTCATTTCGACAAGAATTGAAAATGTTCAATGACATGAATTCAAGTGGGGATTCAAAATACAAGATGTCCACGCATCTTTTGGAAGACTTCATTAAATGAAACTTTACATGATGCATATGGAAATACAATGTCAAGATCAAGCTATGAGTTCGATCAAGATCTCTAAAACCATCGATCGAGCTTTTACATGTGTTTTTAAATACCTCTATTGAATGTTTATGTGCAGTTAGAGAAAATCTCGATCGATCTAGCAACTCAATCGATATTTTCAAAACTTTAACTAAAAAGATATTCGAGCTCCCATATTCGTGTGTGCACACGAATATGGAAACCCAAAAATTTCTTTAATCAAAGTTTTTAAAATCTCGTATTGTTCATGGGAACAAGGTTTTCGAATTCAACTAAAATCAAACATAGAATTATATGATAATAAAATTTAATAAAACATAATTTCGACTAGAAGAATGATACTTGTGAATAATAGTAAATACCTTGAAGAAGAAACAAGTAAAAGCATTACCACTGCCACTTCCTCTAGATTTTATGTGTAAATATTAGTCGCAGAGTAATTGGAGTTATAGATGTGATCAATCATATATATATAACTCCAATTACTCTGCGACCCATATCTGCAAATGAGTATAAATGAACATTTTCATCTATAAACATCTATTATATCTACAACCCGTCTCTAATATTCTTTCACTAAATTTCTATGCAACAAACACAATGAATTAAATCATGGTTTGTTGCCTATTTATATTTATAACGATTAGAGATGCTCGATCGAGCTTTTGCTAAACTCTCGATCGAGGTGTTAAGACCTTGATTGAGCGTTTAGCAAAAGCTCAATCAAGGGTTTAAGAAAACCTCGATCAAACATTTTCTAAACTCTCGATTGAGGTGTTAAGACCTTGATCAAGGGTTTAGCAAAATCTCGATCGAGGTACGTTTTTTTGTTTTTTTGTTTTTTCTGAAATTGCCTTGCCAAAAATTGTAACCCACCTGCATGTATACACCCAACCTTTATCTCTTTGGTAAGGATCATGCTTTTTATTTCTTTGTTAAAGATGGAACAAATTTTAAGATCATTTCTACCATGCACCTTACCATAAAGAGGGACTTTCTATTTGAACGTTTCTTTGAAACAATGTAGTCACGAACGTAAGTAATGCATCCAATATATCGTGTCTGTTGGATTGGTTATCGGATGATCCTTGCCTCCTAATTGGTGCTTTCGACAGCCAATGCGATACTAAACAATTTTTCCACCACTTCAGTGCTGAACATATCTAGGTCTTGAGTGGTTTCCATCTATCTCCTCCTCTACTCTCTCACAAATCATGATGCTTCCGACCTAGAGCCCAAGGGAGTATAAACTTTTCAGGCCGCTAGTTGCTACACAAATGGTTACCTCGTTCAACAGGTTCTATCTAGTACTTCTTGCATTAGAATACACTGCACGAAGTATCCAAAGAGATTCAACAAGGGAACAAGGGATCTTCTGAGTCATGAAGCAATTGAATTTTTTTTATCCGACATTACTTTATCTGAAATTTTATTAGCACAATTACTTAACTTGTGGCCTCTGAAATTTTATTAGCACAATTACTTAACTTGTGGCCTGTGAATAATTATAGGTTACAAGTTAGGTGGCATTAACAAGTTACTTCTCCATACACAAGCTACCAGTTATCTATGCATAGTTAAGAGCTCTTTTACAAAAAAACAAAACTAGGACGCATGTTTTGCTGAGAAAAAGATGTAGAAACGACGACAGCATGAAAAACGCCATTTTCTACGGGCGTTCTTGTTGTCGAAGACAACAAAAAAAACGTTTACATGCGAAATGACTCGTTTTTATTCTCGTTTCTCATAAAACGTTTCTCCGTTTTTTTGTTTTTTCCAGCTGAATACCGTGGAAAAGCAATCTATCGAGATGATTTTTTATAAAAACCGTTGATGGGAATGGTTCTTTATAAAACAGTGGGTGGTATTTTTTTATATAAACAGTTGATGGGATTGAATTTTGGGGAAAAACAATATGTGAAAAATTAAAACGATTTAACAACTATTTGAGTTGTACTTTTAAAATTAATATTTTTTGTATTTATTTATTTTTAATCTAAATTTTGTAATACACTGTGGCATTCAAATTTGGAAAATGAATTCCTAAAAACAATTGGTGGGAAAAATGGTTTAACAACTAATTTAATTGAATTGTACTTTTAAAATTAATAGTTAGTATTTATTTATTTATTTAATATAAATTTTGTAATGTATTATGACATTCAAATTTGGAAAGAGTGCTTATTTAATTTTATATTTATGACTTGAATTCTAAGTAGCTCTAGTTTTTTTTTATTGAATGATAAATTATTACAAAAGAAAAGTTGGGAAATATGTTTACATTAATGACTTAAATTCTAATGTAGCTCAAGCCTCTAAATTTAGTTGGGAAATATGTTTATATTTATGACTTAAATCCTAAGTAGCTCAAGCCTCTAAATTTAGTTGGGAAATATGTTTACATTAATAGTGTATTTAGTGATGTGGAAAATATGTTTACATTAATAGTGTATTTAGTGATGTCTTTCTCTCTTTTTAATTTTTGTTTTTTCTCTCTTCGTTTCCTGTACATGCGAAACCTCTAAAACTTCGTTTCTCATACAGTTCTCGTTTCTTGTTCAGTTCTGTCTCTTATTTCTTCTCGTTTCTTGTTCAGTTCTGTCTCTTATTTCTGGTAACATAGACTGAGAGTTATTTTTAATATTCTATTTATTTAATTTTTTATTTTGAATATGAAAAGATTACCCTGAAATCAATAATATCTATAAACCTTGTTGCTCAATGCCATTGGCTGCGCTTAATAGTAAGTATTGTTCTTGTACTGAACACGTCGTGTCGTGTATTGTTCTGGTTCAGGTTATTTTGTGGAGTATTAATGTGCAACTCGCGAGTATTGTTCATGGGAACACGTGGTGCATTGTTGTTGTTCAATTTATTTAGTGGAGTGTTAACGTGAGAATGAGAGAACGGGACCGACCACGTCATCCGATCCGATTTCTGCGCTGTGCGGGAGTAGAGTCTATGAAGTTTGGCGAACAATACTGCATATGCTATGCAGCATTTAATGCGACGGCGGTCGCACTGTCCGCCGTCGGATCCGTTCCAAAGAGCGATCCGACGGCGGACAGTGCGACCGCCGTCGCATTAAATGCTGCATAGCATAAGAAATATTGCTCGCCATGAAGTTTCATGTCCTTCTTCCATTTGAACTTTGACATTTAACAACAACAACAAAAAGAAAATTGTACTGAATCTCCGACAACAAATTTTCTGTGGTAATGTAGCAACCAAAAAGTGGTATCTTTTCTCATGTAGCAACTAAAAAGTCAGATCACATGATATGTAAAAGATGGGACATGATTTAATGATTATTGTGATTTGTGGGACGAGACTAGGTAAACATTATCAATTAGTGGATGAGATTGTGTATTGTCGATGGGCAAGCACCCTTTTGTCATGTTAAAACCCACTATCCTTCCTTCCTTCCTTGGTGCATACATTTTATTCCAATTGTATCATATTTTAACTTTTTGTGCCATGGTCAAAAAGCGATGATTGGATCTAAAGTCGGTGGAGGAAGCTTGGGTCCATTCTCGAGATAAGCGTCCATGCTCGAGATAAGCAAATAATAGGAAAATGGATAAATTGATCCTCATGGATGAGTGGAAAAAGTTGTACATATATGATTAGATTTTATTTTGCTTGCATGACAAGTGAAGCAATGTAGATGCATGTATGTGATTGGCTCATAGATTTTGTATCATAATGTGGTTATTTGTTCTAGAAATGCATGTTAGATGCCATTCGTATATACATTCATTGGAATGTGGTTTTGGCAACAATTGCATGTTCATATGAATGTGGTAGAATGAGATGTGATTGAATGAAAGTATGTAAAGGTTATTTCTAAGGGATAGGAAAGATGCTAAGGGTAAAGTAGTGTGGGAAAGTACATAAGTTGATGTAGATAGTGTTAAATATGTTAAGGGTAAAGTAGTGTGGGAAAGTATATAAGTTATTGGAGATGTAGATAGTGTTGAAATAGAGGTTGAGGACATCAGATATATTTAAAAATAGTAAAAAATAAGTAAGGATATTATTCCGAAAACTCAAAAAGGTAAACATAATTGATGGGAATGAATGACAAACCAAGTTGAGGATGATTGAAGGAGGGTTATGAACTATATTAAGACTAATTGGGGTATTGAGACAGTCTCCAAGGCACAAAAGGGTTATTCAACATAGGATACTATGAACAAGGGTGAACAAGGGTGTTGGGGACTGCTTTCATAATGATTTGTTTCCTCGATTCAAGGAAAATTTTAGGGTGAAATTTAGCCCATAGATTAATTTTCAAGGTTTTCCCAAAAAAAGTATTCATCATTTTTTTTTCAATATGATTCACTAAAATTGAACGGGATTAAAACTTTTTACACTAAAATTTGTCAAAATTGTCCAAAAAAACTATATAAAACTTTTGGAAATCGAATATATATATTTTTAAAATATCACCAAACATTTTATCATTGGAAAATTTTGATAATTAGTAAGAATCGCAAAGGTTTCTACACTTCAAAAAAATTATGGATCCTTTAAATTTTCCATATTGGATAAAGTTTGGGTGGTTGGGAGAAATTATTGATATCCTCCCCACCCAAGTTCAATTCCTTGTAAATGACGCGTTTAGCCATTAAATGGGTTTATAAGATGCTCTTGTTATTGAACTCACATTGTTCTGAAATTCTCAACCACCCCATGTTCCCTCATAGATTTCGGAGAAGGATTTGTGGATTTAGTGAGCATTGATCTCCAATGTTATGAACCACATGAAAAAAATACAATAATAATAATAATATATAGTTTTAGATTTTATTATTCATACCTAAATGAAAAAGAATAATTCATTATGAGAAGTAACCCAAAATGATGGTATGAATTCATGAGTGATTATTTGATATAAATGAGCAAAGAAGAATAAGAAAATTTAAAGAGAACATGTATCTATTATGATGAAGTTTGATGGTAACTATATTGATAAATTACAATGTCAGAGGTTAAAGAAGGTATTATAAAAAGGTTGTATTTCGACATTATGTAAGAAAGAAAAAAATGGTAATACATTTGATATTAGAAAGTACATATTCAAAATGGTTTTTTTAGCCATATTTTTATGTTTAGAGTGAGTTAACAAGAATTTAAATTAAATTTGATTAAACTAAATAAATTGAGATAAATAAAAGCTAATTTATTAAAATTATAAAACAAATATTTGGTCATATTATAAAAATGCTAAAACAAATATTTGAAATGTTAGACATTTTAAATTACAAACAAAATAACATTTTTACACATTTTGAAATCCAAAAAAAATTCTAAGTTTAACTTAATAAATTACAAAATTCAAATAAATAAAATATAAAAACCAAAAAAATAAAAAAATAAAAATCAAATAAATAAAAATAAAATAGTTAAAATTGAAATGTAAAAGTAAATGGTCATGTCTTGAAATGTAATAAAACCATAAGTACATATTCTGTGGTCCATCATCATTACAACCACACAAGTGTCTCAATTTGTAAAAGTACTAAACATATAAAATTTAATGATAAAGAAGAAAATAATATTAATTTTAATGTGAAATAAGAACATCATGCACGAGAATAAATGCATGACAAAAACCTATATTAAAACTTAATTTATTTATTTGTAGATGTAACCATCCATCGCCATACCCAAAAAAACACATTAATTCTGGACACTTTTTATATTTAAATTTGATGAAAAATGGCAATATAAAAATGAATCAATAGTATGAAAATCATGATATCGAGAAATAAGATTCTATATCACCATTTGTCTAGAAATCAACATTTTAAAAGAAGTTGACAAATTCTATGTCTAGTTTTAGAGAGGATTTTCTTGCCATACAAAGAGAGTAATATTATATAACTAAGTAGTATGAGAATGATTTATTATCCTAAATTCTATAGTATAGACAACTTAGTTGAGTTGCAAAAAAGGTGCAAGCATCATTGACTGAAAATGCATACGCTTTATTAATTCAAAGAAGGTCAAGAGATGCTTCTTAAATGGGTCTCCAATGGTGTAACGAATGCCTATAAATTTGTGGGGATTTGTTTCTTTAGGAACAATTGATTTGCATGATCTCATGCATTGGCTTGTGAAAAATAGAATTTGTTCACAAAGCCAATGGTGAGGTTTGACGGTTGACTCGATGAAAGATTGGTTTCGATTTTTGAGGGTATGTGTTAGTAGAACAGAGCTACACCCCAGAAAATTTTTGTACGACCATGATGGAGGCCATACTCTCATTGGATGCCCTGTTCAACATTTAGCATGGCCCCGGGTTGTGAGTTTGGTATCCAGGTGGCAAATTGACAAAGCTCGACGGGTTCATTGGAGAGGTTCTCACGGTTAGAAAAAAAATATAAAATATAAAAAAATATGTGTTAAATATGTGCAATAAGGAAATTAGTTGTTATATGGAAAAAATTAATAATAAAAGATATAAGGGTGAGTGTAAACTAATTATGGTCTCTTATATGCATTAGTGGCAATGTAAATATGGAAAATAAACAACCTATTAACATTGAGGGATAATTCAAGGTATTTTGACAATGATTTAAATACAAGGTAAGAAGATGAATTGTAATAAATTGAATTAGCTTCTAGAATATATAAGTATTTTTTATGGGATTTTGTATGACCATGTGATATTTGTGTTTTGTTTGTTTGTTTGTTAAAAATTCATGTCACTTGGGGCTAGTACATTTCAACCATTAGCTAAGAAACTGCAACCTAGGGACATATAAGCCATCAAATCATCTAGGGATTGAACCCTGCCCGAAGCTTGCAAACGAAACTGAGCCAACTAGCGAGAATTGGCCACTATGTGATATTTGTGTTTTCCTAATAGTAGTATGTTAATTTTTCTCCAAAATATAATGCACATGTTTCCATTAGTGTAGGTGTTGAGTACCCAAATTATGGAATTTTCTTTAAAAAATTGAGGAGTTGTAGATAATGAATTGTTTTTGTGGATAACTAGTTTTCTAAAATATTAATATTGAATTTTTATTTTTTTTAATTATAAAATTCCATATAGCCCGAAAAACACTTAGTTGTATGTTAATCAAGGGTGAGAGGGTCTTAACATAATCAAACAACATATTTTTTATTTGATTAGATTGTAGACCTTGGTATAAGCTAGTTCATCATATAATTTCTTTTGAAAATGGGTTACTTTGAAGAATCTAATATATTTCAAATCAAAATTAATTAAAAATACTAAACAATATATTTTTTAATTTTATATATTTAAAATTTACATTGTCAAATCTATATTAGGCATTGGATTTATGTAGCCTATTTACAAATAACATGAAAAGTTAAGATATCTACATGTAAGAAAGTTGAGATATTTAAAAGGAATTTGGAAGAAAAAAAAGTTTTGTTTGTTTTACAATTTGAACCATCTAGATCATTATATCAAACCTAAATTTGAAGCAACCATGTTAGTGAATATGTGGATGAATGGAATCTCTCCCACTAAAAGGAATTGAATTTCAAATAATGCAAACATGTAATAAAACGTGCACATGATTTAAAAAACATACAAATATTAATAACACTTGTTTTCAAACACGTGTGCATTACTTTTAATATAAAAACATATTTTTTTAGTAATTATACCGTAACTTTCTACCTCACCATTGATTTTTGATGTTCTTTAGCTCATTGGAAATGTAGTGAAGAAATCTAAATGATTATGTTATGATTATTTTTATGTTTATACACATATAATTGATTAAGATTTAAAATAATATAAAATAAATGTATGGGTCATTATCGTTACTTGAAGCCACCACCTAGTCTAACTGAGGGGGATATTTGGCCTCCATTTGCAATATGATTTGGCCTCCATTTGCAATATGGGTACTCTTAAGAGGGTTTCCACATAAGGGATGGGTTTCAAGGACTTAAGTATTGTAATGGGTGGAAAACATGGGAATTTGGCTCTCAATGAAGCTTTTAAGACTTCAAACCACAACATAGGCCCTCTATAGCATATACTCATCCTCCGAGTAGAATATGGTTGCTCCTATAATGCCTTGGATAACAAGGATGGGTATTGAGGCCTTGAAAATATGCGTGGGAAGAAAATAATGCCATCAGTCCCTATATGAAGCTTTTAGGGACCAAGGGTCGGGAATAAGGCCATAAACCATAAAACATTATTTGTATAGGAGATCATTGTCCTTAGTGCGAGATATGAGCTCCAATACGAGGCTTCTTCACCAAGGATGATTCACAAACCAAGTTTGGGAAATAAATTAATGGAACTAGGCCCTAAATTAAGCTTATTGAGCCAATAGGCCATGATAAAGGACTTGAACCACAAAATAAATAATTTAAATTGGATATGAAGCATACAAGTGGGATATAAATTAATTTATAATATTTTGTGTAGTGAGTAGCAATGAAGGTCTTGACCAAATACAAGGGAGTAAAATAAGGTCTTGACAACATAAACTAATATATGGACTCATTATCCATCAACATGACCTCAAATCACAACAAAAGACCTTTAGAGATGACCTTTGGCATAGAAGTGGAATATGGGTACCATTATGAGGCATTTTGTGGTAGGGATAAGTCTCAATGCATTAACCATGGTCAAGGGAGGAAATCAAGGACCTTTGGACCTAGATAAATCCTTTAGGAATAAAAAGCCATAAATAATGTTATCCACATAATATCTCCTCTATAGAGGATCATTGTCCTTTTAGTGATATATAGGTACCATTACAATGTTTCATGCATCATGGATGAAGGCCTTAACCATGGTTGAGGAGAAATCCTAGTAATTAGACACTAAATGAATATTTTGGGGATAATGGGCAATGATAAAATATTTTGACTACAAAAGACATGTTCTAAAAGTGATATTTTCCATCTGAATAGGATAAGACCACCGTTACGAATTTTTGTGTAGTTGGAATGGGTTTGGAAAGGTATTCACCATGATTAAGGGAGAAAGATAATGTTCTTAGTCCCAAAATTAATCGTATAGGTCTTATGGGGCATAAAATAGTATTCAAACTTGCACAAAACCTATCAAAAGTAGCTTTGTCCTTGAGTGGGATATGGATACCATTAATAGGTTTCTCACGAAGAGATGACTCTTGGGCCTTTGGTTGAAAATGAAGTTTATATGACCCTAGTCCCTAAAATATGCCTTAAAATACAACATAGACCTAGATAATTATTCTCTGATACGATACTAATTAAGAGATTCTCCACACCACCATATGTTTTGGGGCCTTAATAATGGTCATTACATAAAAACAAGGGTAAAAGGATCTAAATTAATCTTCTAGGGTTTACAATCCAATACTGACACCTATAAACACCAGAAAAACCCTATATATGGATTTTTTAACCTCCAAATGAGATATTGGCACAATTGGAAAGTTATAGATATACTAGATGAGCCTCAAGACCTTGACCATGGTCATGGGAGACAATAAAGGTTCCTAGGAACTAAATGAAGATTTTAAGGCTTAGTATCAATGGACAAGTCCTTAAATCACTATATAGATCCTTTAGAGGGGATTATTTGCATTCACTTAGGATATGGATTCCATTAGTAGGTTTTCTGCACCAATTAATAGTATTGGGGTCTTAACAATGTTAAGAAAAATAAGGGCCTTAAATCCTATATAATTATTTTAAGGATTTTTCCATGAACATGGCTTCAAGGAACAAAATAATCCCTCTAAAAGGAATGTTTGATCCTTGAGTGAGATATGAGTGTCTATAAGAGGTTTTAAATAATAATGATAATTCTTGGGATCATGACTATGGTCATGTGAGGAAGAAAAGGGGCCATATGACCCAAATCTTGTTCTCAAAATCCCCCAAAGGTTTATTCTCCAAACAATGGGTTATGGTATCTAATAATCAAGGGTGGATACTTATATTCATGGAATACCCATGGTTTTGACTTGGAATATATTAATTCAAATAAGGTAAATGTTGTAAATATGCTAATATAGATTTCTAGTGTGGAGCTCAAGTCCAAGGCCTGACTAGTGAATGGATATGCATGTAGAATGTACATATTTTTATATGGATTGTGTGGTTTTCTTATCATGCCAATTTGAAATGTCATGTAAATATTATGTTAGAAAAATAATAAATTGGTCCTATATGGTTTTGTAAAGAGAACTAGAGGGAATATGGTTCCACTAAAGGTGAAGAGGAAAGGAGGCCTATCGTATATTAAATAATATATTATAAACAACAACCTTATAACTCATCCATTTTCTACCATTTCTCATAAATAATCCAATTAATTCCTTTTTACTATTTTACCCAATCATTGAATGCATTTGTGAGGTTGGTGGGGAAAGTATTCTCATGTAGTTATGGAAGCATGGGATGAATATCTTCCTATGATTGTTATAAGAGTCCTTTATTCCATGTTCAAAAGTTATGTTAGCTGTGTTTTACTCCATTCTCTCATATTTTTGGAAGTCTACGATCCACAACTATTCTTCATACATATTTCTATTTATAGATTTCTACACTATAGAGAATTATCATTTTGTTGTTCATTACCAATTACTAGACTGCCAAAACCCACAAATTCTAATTTGCAAATATAGCTACAAATTTGAGAGAAATTAGAAGGTTGTAGGTGAGCATATAGGCTAGGAAAGCTAGGAACCTGTACCCATTGAGTTTTTCTACTACTGAATGCTTGAGAAACCATGAATTAATGCTACATGAGGTTATCCAAAAACATACAATAGATTGAACTCTTACTACACACACTGGTAAGGACTCTAAGGGTTTGATTTCCTAAGGGAACCGTGGATCGATGAAGGGGAATTACTTCCTTATTTTGTGTGGGGAAGTTTTATGGAGTGCCATGGCTGTAATTTTTGAATGAGAGTCTCATAGAGCTCTTGATGCAAAATTCATTAAGAATTGAGTGTAGAATGGGTTGTGGGATGAGAGAGAAGATTGTAGGTGTTTCCTTCACCTTGGTGGCCTCATAACTTAACTTGGGGTAGGCATCTTAGTAGAAAAAGTATATTCTAGAAAGAGTGCTTACTTGGGTAGAAAATTTTCTCTTGCATAGCTAGTTCCTTGGATATTCTTTACTTAAAGATAAGTATTCTCTTTGTACTTGAATATGAAATGATTTAATATTATGCATGTGTTGAATATGTTGTATATGATTGATGTGTGTGTGTATAGAGTTTATTTATGCATCTCTAGGTGAATTTTGTTGTTATGAATTTCATATTATGCCCATCAGGTGAAATTTCGAGGCCCACAATTCGTAAATATCTCATATGTTGGTTAAATTGATGGATGGGGATGTGGAAATTCATTCCCTAAATCTATATGAAAGTTCATATATATATCCAAATGAAAGAGACGAATATAGAGGGGGAAATTGTTTCTCCCAACCATTTCATTTTAGTGAGAAATCTGATCTTTTTTTCTTATTGTTGCGACGATGTACATACACCTACACACATATCAAGAAAAATAATTTCTCAAATGGATTTGTATACTGACAACAAGCAAGTATATCAATTTAAAATACTTCAATTAATACAATCCTTGTCACATACCCCAATTTTGTAAAATTATGTAAATTGTTTTATTATATTTCTGAGACATTATGTTAAACTTAATCCTAAGTAGGGATTGATGACTCAGCAGAGTCAACAATAATGGAATGTAATTCAGAATATTTTATTATTAATAAATAAATTATGGAGACAACAGCATGGGAGAGCTGTTAAAAAGATGTTACTAGTCAAACTGGTGGATGGAACTAGGTGGAAAGGCAAAAGACAAGTGGCAGCATCCTCAAACACTTCCTAAGTTGCAGGTGGCAACTTCCCTATATTTGGGGTCATGATTCCCCAAGAAAGTGGAATCAGAGCAGGTGGCTCATTAAATGACAGTTAACCCAACAAAGACCTAGGCAATCTTTTAAAAGTACTCAATGAAGAGAGCTGAGGCTGCTCAGTTATTTTCCAGAGAGAATTCATTCAGGTGAATGTTATTCAAGAAATCCATTGAGGAAGAGGGAAATACAGTAAGGAAGTTGTTTTAGGAGGATTGCTGCAGTAACTTGATTTCATTACAGCTTTTTGAGCTCAGAGAACTGACTGTTAGTTCTGAGTTAATACTTAGTTTGAAGAGTGGTATCTGACTTTGCTGCACCTAGTTCCAGCCAGGGAGACCAGAGCAAGCTTGGGGGTCCTGAGAAGTCGCTGTCTGAGCGCTCTCCAGGAGTTCGTAGGGAGGAACGGCCTCTCATTGCTGTTGTTGTCCACAGCTTAAACATGTTTTGTCTCTTATTTATTTATGTTTACTGGGTATGAATGGATGCATGTTATGCTTATTTTATATGTCTGAGGAGTTAGTTAGTTTAGTAAAGTTAGTATCTCATAATATCAGTAGTTAAATCTGTTAAAAGTTACTGTGTTTTTCCACATCTGGGATCACCAGATCATACTCCAACACAATATCTCGGTATTGAGAAGTAGTATGCTTCTGAACCGAGTTTCCTATTTAGTTACTTTCAGTAACCACAAGTGTTTCACCAGTTTATAAGTTACTGTATCTTTGTTTTAACTATATCTTGTTTTCTATAAATGCTACTGTACAGTATAGAAAGCAGAAGTTAGATTGGAATTCATATTGTTTTACTTTATAAGTTTCCTTCTTTGTATTCGAATAATTTCATTTCTAGAAATTTACTCAAAGCAAGAACTAGTTACAGAACTACTTTTTCTTTTGATTCAGATTATAAACATGTTAATACTTGTACTTACAGAACATTGGTAGGAGTAAACAAATGTTAAGTTATTTTAATATCCAAGCAAGCTAGCTATAACTGTGATATTTTATTAATGATATAGTTCCTTTACTTTTTCTTTATTTCAATTTCTAACATTACCTATAATGATAACTATAACTTTTATGGAATAAAAATGCATGCTATTATATATATAGTTATACAAAACAGACCATAAGAAGTGTTAAATAATTCAAATTCATTTATTTTCATAAGTAAATAATAATTTAACTGATAGAATAAATTTTATCAGAACCTAATTAGTATCTGTGAATCAGTACAGGAATCTAAATAGCATAATGCTATTTTCTATACGCTTTAAAATAAACATAGGTTATACTTATGAAGAACTTAAAATTCCAATAAATATAGGTTATTTACTTTGTATAAGTAAATATTATTGTTATAATAATAATATTATACTTTTATATTATTTAACATAGAAACAGTATTCTTTTAAAAACTTAAGGAACATAAATATTTAAATTACAAACCCCGAAGTTAATATACTCTGTCTTACAGATTAAATAGACTCTCCTTAAATATTTCGTTAAGTAAATTAAAAGCAAACATAAGAACCTTTTAATCTAAAATGTAAACTCTATTCATCACTTAACAAGAATTTTATAAATAGTAACTCAAGGTATCACCCAGGAACATAAATAATTATCAAAACATTTGACTGCTCGTTTATAGAGCCCAATCAATATAATAATAATCATTTATTTATTCACTAATACAAATAGCGTTTGTATGTAACACACATTATTAAGTTAAGAAAACAAGAACAATTCTTAAACTATAAATTAGGGTTTGACCCTATAAATTTCTGTATATGCAAATGAAATATTAATTATAAATTAATACAATAATTTACTTATGGCCAAAAACAAATCAACACTACAAGGCTGTCATAAGCCTGTAGTTTACCTATTGTATACACAGTGTGTAATTTAAAGTAAATACAGTAACAAAAATAAGTTACAGAAGTAAAAGACAGTATTTAATTGATAATGTAAACTGTGGGCGAAGACATCTAGAGCTTCCCCAAAATTTATACAAAGAACAGAAGTTGAAGTCGAAGTTTAAACCTCTTCGCAACAGGCTGATAGCCCAGTTTTTCTCTTTACAACAGTTCAAGCTTAAAAGACAACTAATGTATACAATCTCGGCCTAAGCCGTAACGCCCTCACATCGCGTGAAGGGTTTACATTTAATCAGTATTTTAACCAGCAATCTTAAAAACCTAAACGAGGTAGTAAGGGTTTCAGACTTATCAAGCCAACCCATGAAAGTTCCAACTGAAAACCATAAGGAGGACCAGCCATGGTGTAACCAGGCTTACCAGGTGTGTAGCTCGCTTGCTCAGTTTTTCTCACCATTGGCCGCGCCTTTGAAGTTGTAAAACCCTGTATTTACAAGAAATAAAAAAAAAATCACATGAGAATGCCGTAACATGTAAAAAGAAGATTTGAAATCTAAAGTCAAACTGTAAACAAAATTTAAAACCCTTACCTATTTTCGTGGAGGAGGCACAACCATTGGCATATTTTTATCACCGCCAACAGCGTAGGGAGGAAGCACCCGTAAGGAGGTAAAAGGAATTTTATCACTCAAACTTGCGCAGAGTTCTAAGGCTGTAAGACCAACAAACGAAACCCCGGAGGGAGGCAATAGCTCTGGCGAAGATACTATTCAGTATGGCAAGGGAACGTATTATGGAGGAATGAGAACTGAACTCAACATGCAAATATGGAGCAAGCTACGTGGAGGAGACTCACAGAGTAGAGGCCACACAGAAATGCTCAGCACAGTCACAGAGCGACCAATGCCGAGGGAGGCGAGACAAATGAAGTCTAGGGTTAACAATATAACGTTTATATTCACGTAATGCTTGGCTGGGATAATGCCACGATAGTGGTTAATTTATCATTGCAAAGTGGGTTTGAGTCTATAGTCAACCAGCAATCATTTTGATGGAGGGATGATTTCCCAAATCTCTCATTGGATAAAGGTTTATCCAAAGTTGTGGAGCGAATTTCGCCATTCAACGCTGCATGCAAATCATTATACCCATTATTCCTCCACTCTATTATTTTTTAACCCTTTTAAAATCTTATGATAACCTATTGTCGACATCATAGTAATAATGAGCTTGATGATTGGTAAGTATTTGTTTCAAATATTATCATTGTTAATATAGTTTATATACTTGTGAGGATAATATTATATATATGGATCATATAGAGATAACTTGGCGCAAGTTTAATATAAACTTTTTCATTATATTATAAATTGCTTCAAGTCCTTTGATAAGAAATCAAGAATCATATTATAAAGACCTTAGGTGGTTGTTTAATGCAAGTTATATAATATTTGGGTTTTAGCATAGTATTACCATTAACCTTGGAGATCAACCTTGGTTTGAAGAAATAACTCCTTAATACTATAAAAACCCCCCATTTGAAAATGGATAGTCTTATATTTAATTCAAGATTCAAGGCTATGATAAGTATTGTAGAATTTGTTTATGGATTTCTAACTTTTATAAGATAAGTCCCTTCATTTGCTAGCATAGTTTAGAAGTACATAAATGAAGGCATGATGGTAAAGAGCTAAGTATAATTTTCTTTTCTGCCTGTAATCATTTTATGATTTATTTTTCACAGCTTAAAATAGCATCTATAGCACCAGTTACTAATGTCAAGAAAGTAGTATTTACCATGTGGAGATGTGGTTTTTATTTATAATGATATCCTCATTAAAAAAACGAGAACTTGGCAAGGATAGGCCAAACCCTTGCAGTACTACAAGAAACCCTTATCAGTTTTCTTTTGAATGGGAATGCTTGCTTACAACTGGATTCTTGTTATAGGTTTCATAATTCTGTTTCTATACTCTGATTTTGCTTTAAAGAATTAAAAGATACATTTGTATAGAAATGCAACTGTAATGAAATAGAGAAGATAACGGATCAATAGGAACATAATTTAATTTACTAGAAAGAAAATAGTTAAATATACCTTCGCAAATATTGAAATGAACTATTTCTTATTTACTCTCGAACTTTGTCTCTTACGACGAACTTATAGTAAATACTTTAGAATTACGAAGTGCAGCGCCATACCCCTTTACCTGTATATCTGTAAGTAAAAGTGGAACCGATGCGTTAGCTCGAAAGCTAAGTAAGCCCAATTATGCATAACAGTTCACCTTATGGTCACAAAAGGAATAAAAGTCAGTAAGCTGAAAGATATATTCAATAACTAAACATACTAACTGATAAATTCAATAGCAAGCTGTTAACACATAACTAATTAAGGTTAGTTAATCTGTTTTAACTTTAATGTTTTGCAGATTTAAAAATTTTAAATTTTTCGGAATTTTTGGGGTTTTGACATGTGGTATCAGAGCACGGTTCAAACACTAGGCCTTGATGTGGCCCAATTAGTTTCCGCAGAACAGTAAAAAAAATATACTAACCTGTATTTTGTTTTATGTGAAAGGCAGAAAATTTCTTTTTTCTGAATCTAACAGGCGGGTATGGAGAACCTAGGAGAATATGCTGAGAAGAAATCTCCAAACACTGAGACAAGACAGATATCTAGAGAACCTGTGATAGAGGAAGTAACTTCTCACTCCTCAGAGCTGATACAAACTATAAAGAATTTAAAGACTGAAATAGAATCAGTCAAAAAGGACAATGAACGGATTCTGAAGACTCAAGAGGAGTTAAATCAAATTCTGATAGAAAAATTTCAGACTGAAGGGAGAAACAAAAGGTCTGAATCTGAAGAAGCTAGCCATAAAAAAGGGTCCAAAAAAATGAAACTAGATAAACCTGATAGAAGTTCATCATCTGAAAGAAGTAAGGAACAACAGAGCTATTACACTACTAGTGACAGTAGTGAGGCTGAGTTGTATAAAAGGAAGAAAAAGTACAGGCCTTATGAAGAGATTTCTGGGGAGTTCAAGAAAATAAAACCCCCAACTTTCAATGGAGAAACTGAAAAAGGAGAAGAGGCAGAATCCTGGTTATCCGGGATGAGAAAATACTTTCATATTTATAATTATTCAAATCAGATGAAGGCGAGAATGGCCATCTTCAACCTTTCAGGAAAGGCAGATATATGGTGGCAAGATTTGAAAAGGGTCAAGGGGATCAAAGAAAAAGAGGTCAATTGGAGTACCTTTAAAAGGTACTTCAAGAAGAAGTTTATGTCTGAACAATACTATGAAGAAAGGGCCAAGGAATTTTATGAGTTAAAGCTAGGATCTATGACTATGAAGGACTTAAATAGTAAGTTCTTAAGTCTGCTAAGATATGTGCCATATTTGGTTGATGAGAAACCTAAAGTACAGCGATTTCTCAGCTGTCTGCCATACCATATAAATGACAGAATCGAATATGATAACCCCAAAACTCTGGAAGAAGCCACGCGGAAGGAAAATTTCTGTTTTGAACAAAACAAAAAGAAGGAAGGAATAGCCAACTGGAAGGCTAAAAAGAACGGTAATCAGCCTGAATTCAAGAACAGAAACCATTCTAATGGCAAGAACTTCCAGGGGAGAAAAAATGGTGCTTCTAATAATTCCAATAACTTCAAGGGCAGCAAGGAGGCTTCTAACAATCATGGAAATTTTACCAAGAATTTCGAATGGAAGGAGCCTGTTAAGTGCTGGGAGTGCAATGGCCCACACTATGCTTCAGTTTACCCAAATCGAAAGAAGCCAAACAACAATATTCATACAATACAAGATGAAATGACTGTTGGAGACTTTACAAGGACTATGCCCCGAATCAATGCAGCGTTGGAGAACCGCCAAGCTGATTATCAAACTTCCATGGTGGAAGTAGAAGGTATGGTTAACAAAACCCCTATAACTATTTTAATAGATCCAGGTGCTAGCCTTAGTTATATTTCACAACAGATAGTAGAAAAGTGCAATCTGACTGTAGAAAGGTTTGATAACTCTTGGCTAGTTCAACTAGCCACAGGGGCAAAAAGGAAAGTAATTTGTTATGTTAAGGAATGTGCTCTAGATATGAATGATTTTAAAACTACTGTTAAATTAAATGTTCTGCCACTTGGCTCGTATGACATACTTATTAATATGGACTGGTTAGAACAACACAGGGTAGTTTTAAACTGTTTTGATAAAACATTTACGTGTGTAAATAATAATGAACCACCAGTAACAGTTAAGGTTGTTCCTAGGAAAACTATAATTAGGCAGATTTCTGCCTTACAACTAAAAAGAGCAGTCAGGAAAGGGTGTAAAGCCTATGCTGTAACTATTACAGATGAGGTGAGTAAATCTAAAAAAGATAAAATAAAAATAGAGGATATTACTGTGTTAAACGAATTTACAGATGTTTTTCCGGAGGAAATTCCAGGATTACCTCCTCGGAGGGAACTGGATTTCACAATAGAGCTGGTACCAGGTGCTGTACCTAGCTCGAAAGCTCTGTATCGTATGAATATTCTGGAACTTAATGAATTAAAATCACAGTTAAAGGAATTAATAGATAAGAAATACATTCGACCTAGTGTGTCCCCTTGGGGAGCACCAGTAATCTTTGTTAAAAAGAAGGATGGAACTATGCGACTATGCATAGATTACCGTCAATTAAATAAAATGACAATTAAAAACAGATATCCGTTGCCCCGCATAGATGATCTGTTTGATCATCTACGTGGAGCTACGGTGTTCTCTAAGATAGATATGAGATCAGGCTATCATCAAGTAAGAATTAAAGAAGATGACATATTCAAGACAGCTTTCAGAACGAGGTATGGACATTACGAATTTGTCGTAATGCCATTTGGGCTTACTAATTCCCCAACCGTCTTTATGTGTCTAATGAATAACATAATGCATAAATATTTAGATAAATTTGTTGTCGTATTCATCGATGACATCTTAATCTATTCTAAAAATGAAGAGGAACATAAGGAACATTTACGGATAGTCTTACAAGAATTGCGAGAGCAACAGCTCTTTGCGAAATTCAATAAGTGTGATTTCTTCAACAATGAAATCCAGTACTTAGGTCACGTGGTGACCAAGGAAGGGATTTCAGTTGATCCTAAAAAGATCCGGGCAATCGAAGATTGGCCAGTACCAAAAGACGTAATAGATGTTAGGTCCTTCATGGGATTTATCGGTTATTACCGGAGATTCATAGAAGGCTTTTCAAAAATAGCCAATCCAATCACTTCCTTGCAAAAGAAAGGTAAGAAATTTGATTGGAACTTAAAATGTGAAGAAAGCTTTAAGAAATTAAAAACTTTATTAACAACTGCGCCTATTCTAAGAATAGCAGATCCTAATAAGGATTTCGTGGTTTGTACCGATGCTTGTAATGACGGTCTAGGCGGAGTGCTGACTCAGGATGGGCATGTCATTGCCTATGAGTCCAGGAAGCTAAAGATCCATGAAAACAATTATGCCACTTATGATTTAGAATTATCTGTTGTTATTCATGCCTTAAAAATGTGGCGACACCACTTAATAAGCAGAAAGTTCACTTTAATGACTGATAATAAGGGTCTAAAATACCTTTTAGATCATCCTAACTTAAACGCAAGGCAAGCAAGATGGTTAGCCTTCTTAAGTGAATACAACTTCGAAATTCAACACATAAAAGAAAAAGAAAATAAAGTAGCTGATGCTTTGAGCAGAAATGCAAAGCTGAATTTTACAACAGCAATCAGTACTTATAATTCTGATTTAAATGAACAGCTGACTGAAGGGATAAAATTGGATGAAATTTATCAAAAATTACAAGCTACGGCTAAAGAAGAACCTACAAAAAGTTTAATGAAGGGTTATAGTTTAAATAAAGATGGATTTTTATTGTTTAAGGACAGACTGTATGTACCTAATGTGTCTAAAGTTAAATTGCTGATTCTAGATGAAGTTCATAAAACCCCTTACTCAGGGTATCCAGGCTACCAGAAGACTGTCACCATGTTGAGAAAAGATTATTTCTGGCCTAATATGAAATCTGAAGTAGCTGAGTATATAGCTAGATGTTTGGACTG